>JASFAT010004275.1:1497500-2007077 GCA_031353405.1 Baronia brevicornis | reverse complement strand
TATATTAGGTGTACAAATAAGTTTCCGCAGTTTTTTATAAAAAATTAGGAATTTATTGTAAAGGAAAAGTACATTACGTTTTATTCAAAGTATTTTCCATCATTTGCCACTACTTTTCCCCATCTTTCTGGCAACATTCGGATACCCCGTCGAAAAAACTCTTCATCTTTTGACGCTATCCACAAATCTACCCAATTTTTGGTGTCTTCATATGATGTGAAGCGCTGCTCAGACAGACCATGTGCCATCGACCGGAACAGGTGATAATCAGAAGGGGCTAAGTCTGGTGAATACGGCGGGTGGGGTAAAACTTCCCAGTTGAGTGTTTCCAAGTATGTTTTTACCGGCGCCGCAACATGTGGACGAGCATTATCGTGTAAAAGAATAATTTTGTCGTGTCTGGAGTAGTAATGGGCGCGTTTTTCCTTAAGTGCCCGACTCAATCTCATCAATTGTGTTCGGTAGAGAGCTCCAGTAATGGTTTCGCTTGGTTTCAGCAATTCATAATACACGACACCAAGCTGATCCCACCAAATACACAGCATGAGTTTTTCCATGAATATTCGGCTTAGCTGTCGATGTTGATGGTTCGCCGGGCTTAACCCATGACTTTCTCTTCTTTGGATTATCGTAGTGAATCCATTTTTCGTCACCAGTGACTATACGATGCAAAAAACTCTTTTTTTTATTCCTGGCAAGCAGCATTTCACTCATGCATAATCGGCGTTCAACGTCTCTCGGCTTTAGTTCATATGGAACCCAATTTCCTTGTTTTTGAATCATTCCTAACGATTTTAAACGATGTGAAATTGCTTGTTGAGTCACTTGTAGAGTAAGTGCAAGTTCTTTTTGCGTTTGGGACGAATCTTCCTCCAATAGTACTTCTAATTCCATGTCTTCGTACACTTTCGGCCTTCCACTGCGTTCTTTGTCTTTAACGTCAAACTCACCGTTCTTAAACTTTTGAAACCATTCCTGACAACTTCTCTCACTTAAAGCAGCTTCACCATATGCTTCTAGAAGCAATCGATGCGCCTCAGCTGCAGATTTTTTCACATTAAAAGTAAATCAAAAGTTCCCGCAAATGATGCTTATTCGGAATAAAACTTGACATTTTTGCACGAAAAAAATTACGTGATGCTGATACGGAATCACTAGTACTTTAAGGTTATGGTGTTGCCAGATGACTAAACTTGGGATATTACGTTTTACATCTGACAATTTCTCCATAACCTTCTGGTGGGGCCATCTTTTGACAAACCGCGGAAACTTATTTGTACACCTAATACATTATTCTAAATAGTTATAGAAACGTACTAAAATATAATGCAAATTATAGATGGACACAACATTAACACAAAGTGAAAGCAGACAAATCAAATATTATAAATAAACTTAAATGTTAAATTTAATACGGTGCGTGAATTGTGCCACACTGTCGTAGAGAATGTCGAAGGCATTGTTTTATTTTCATGTATTTGTGGTACAGTTCACACAACGATTGAAGCGGGGCTTTGGATCCAAAGACGCTCCTTTTCATTTCCTTGTGAAATAAAATAAAATTGTGTACCAGTGCAGTGCACTCTGTGGGTACAGCGAAATTATCACAACATAGTATGTGAGGACTGTCAATGTTATTATGTAAGATTTTGTGCAAAAATATCAGCGAAAGAGGCTCCCTTCTAGTTTCAAGTTTTTCCATATGGAAGTATGCCAATCTTTGTTCATGTGTATGGAACGTGTACTTCATGCCCGACGCAAACACAAGATATTTTACAAATTTTTTCTATACGTTATGAGTGAACTTTATAATATGGGTTTCCAAACTACGCGATTATATTCTGCGATATATATAACTAAAGTATCAAATATAATGTTTTTACTCTGGATAAGCCTGAAACTTTAAGGACGAAATTTAGCATTTTAAAACATTGGGATATAATAAAATCGTATTTTTTTACAAATCGTAGCTTTATAAGTTTATGTTTCACATGATTTTTCCTAAAGTTAATTTGTTTTATTTATTGAAACTACTGACTGTGTTTGCGTGTAAACTGTGAAAAAAATATGTATATGGCCAAAGCTGTCAACTTTTAACCTTCCTATACCCGCGCGTTTGTCTGAGAGACCGACAGAATGATTTTTCGATTTTAAATAAAGAACGAATAATGCTAGTTTAATGAACTTGGTCACACGTCACGTCAATTTCAAGGTCGTATCAAATTAGGCAAGTACTAGAAAGTTCATTAAACTAGCATTATTCGTTCTTTATTTAAAATCGAAAAATCATTCTGTCGGTCTCTCAGACAAACGCGCGGGTATAGGAAGGTTAAGACCCACCACAGTCTTAAAAGTTGACAGCTTTTTGCCAATAAAAAGATATATTTTTGAGGAAAGTTAAACTTTTATGTCATTGCTAATTAAACTTAGAATTGGTTTTGTCTGTTGCTTTAGTGAATCAGAGTTTTTTCGAAATTGGGAAATGGTTGACGACATAATCGTGCGATGTGTCATAATGATATTTTTAAATCGATATTAATGTATTGCCTATATCATAAATATATTTTAATGTTTTCCGTAGTATTTTGTAATCATTGTGACGTCACATTTTTTATAATGATAATGAAATATTCAATTGAATATATTTATACGAACGTTGACCATTTTCTTAATACAGAAACTAAATCAACAGAAATATATGTGAAACTCGCATACTATCTCAATTTTTACCGTGGGTAATGTGTATATACATTCATACAGATCGCTGTAGCGATAGTGTTGCCATTTATTACTTTAATAAGGATTGGTTGTGTTGAGATTGCCACTTATAAATTGATATTTCCACATATCGATATTTTCTATAACATTATTAAGTTATATATTATGCCATTAATAATCAAGTTTCCAAATGAAGACTCGAATGGCGCGAAGCAAAAGGTTTGCTTTGGGTCAATGTTTTTGGGTTCGATTTCCACATTAGGATAAATTTTTGTTCGACCTACAGTTATTTATTGAGTTTGGGTGTTTGTACTCGTCATTTATCTATAAGGTAACCGGAAATCCTAGTATGGGATTATGAGTGGAAATCGTTTTATTGTCATAAATCGTTTGTGGTCGAATTTCATTATTTTTTAACTACTTTTTAATTTTTTTTTTATTTTATCTTTCCACAAATCTCCATATGAACTTTACGTCAAATCTCACGCCACAATGTGCTTACAAATTGGTACAAATGTTTATCATAACGTATTAATATATAGATTATGAAATGTTCCAAGGTGGCAGTCAAACTAAAACGTATAAATATAGAAATGTGCAATCGCTGCGTAATTGGATATGTAGATGTATTTCATGGATGAAGGAAGAGAGCCACTTGGATATTCGGCGCGAATGTATTTTTTTAAAGAAAACTCTTAATGTTTTTAATATTACTGGATTTCTTGTTAACTAGTTCGAGTAAACACGTAATTTTCGTGACGAGGTGTAGGTTCTTAGGACCAAATTTGATAATTTTTGTGACGAAGTCACGTGAAGTCATTTATGTTTTCCTGCTTTGTTCAGCAGGCGGCACGATGCGATATTTTAGAAAATCTATTCGGTTCTGCCTTTATTGTGTATACTTCAATATGCACAATAATTATGCACTTTTTCTCTATCTGGAAATAAAACATTAAATAACTGAAGAATCCATCGATGCAGTAGTTCATTATTTTAAAGCATTAATGTGCGTTTACATCTTAAACAATTTGTATATGAATATCTTATACTATGGTGTACTTCCTTCCTTCATTTATGACGTCGGTCTCGCTTCGTCTGATGTATGAAGGTGTAATTGTTTTAATATAAACAAAAAAGAACATAGGGTATTGGTAATTTCCAAAATGTTACACGGCTGTGTCCCACATTGACTATAACTATGTAATAATTAATAGTTAACATTATTATTTATTGTTAGAATATCACTCGATTAATAATTTAAGTCTCAAACTATACAAAGTATTCTATCAATAACATTTTTTAGTATTGTCACTTAGAGTACTTTACAAACGTCGAAGATATTTTGTTATGTATATTTTCTCAAATAAATTTATTATTAATATTCATTGTTTTATTTACTTTTCATAAACTTAACAATAATAATTAAGAATTATTTAATTTAATCATTTATTTGTAGAAATGTGAAGGTTTTGCTCTGTAGAGTCAGGCATCAGGTTTTCCCATACTGCGATCAAACGGGCCGTGTTTTCTTCAATATTTTTCCAACGTAATATTTACGTGCATAAGTCAAATAGGACGTGACGTGTGGCGAACCACGTCGCCGTCAAGTCCTGATTCCCACGAGGTCGAGAAGCGACGAACGGAGAGCCGTTTCGCTACGATGAATGTGAGAGGAAGGATGGACGAGTGTGAAGCAAGCAAGGAAAGTGTGTCAGGATCATAGCGGATGGAGATATGTGGTGGACTGCCTAACCCTACAGGGAGACAGGCGTGGCGATACGTATGTATGTAGTCACATAAGACATAATACTCTCATTAGGTAAGTCACATTGGTATTCCAATGTCTGTTATTCAGAATTTCTTTTTCAAATTCCACCACATTTGACCGTTTTGTACCGGACTCTTGAGTTAAGATGTTTAGCCCGTCCAGTATGGCCCCTTGCAACTTAACTAAGCAGTGGGTTTGAGAAATATTTTGTTAATATAATACATAACAAAAACATCTATAATATTAACTTGACTGACTGAGTAACATAGCTTAATCAGGTAGGTTAGAAATATGAATTTTTGCACAGGATTTCCAGGAGGTGAGGACTAAGTCCAAGTAAGAAATATTGAAAATTCTTCACTTAAGTGGATTGACGACTAATTGGCTCAGTGGCCCCCGCCCACGGAATCAACGGTTGCGGTTTCGATCTCCGCATCGGAATAAATATATGTATGGCATACAGAGATTTATTCTGAGTCTGGTAACCCCGCCAATCCGCATTGGACAAGCGTGGTGGGTTAATGTCCGTTCCTGCACAAATGGGGAGGCCTGGGGACATATATGGACTTTTAAAAAAAAGTGGCTTAAATAGAAGAGAAAACAGGTAAACTGAATATGTATTATAATCTTTTTATATACATATATAATTCTTTTGTACGTCATTGTACTTTTCCTAAACAGCGGGACCGATTTGGATGAAATGTGTTTGAGTCTCCTGAATGGTATTGGAAGTGTACTTCACCGGTGACAGAATAGTGTCTGCCGGGCCCGCTATTAGATTAATAAAAATCAAAATTACTTGAATAGTTTATATTTTCGAATAGTTTTTTTTTTCATAAAGCCTTTGACTCTAATACTAAAAAGTTTGGCTGTGGTAACATACAGACAAAGAACACTACAGTAGATATACGTACACTGATATGACTTATATTAAGGTTAATTCTTTTATAAATATTACGTATAAATTTTATATTTTTAATTATGTCACAAATTAATTTATGTACAACAATTTCAAAGAGAGTAGGGATGTTGACTGCATTCAAAATAAAAATATAATTCTGCCGCAAAACCATGCAAATACTAAAAACACGTCTTGCTTTATATTAAAGGATTATAATTTTTAATAAATATAAACCCTTTATTAGAAATCTCAAATTATACATTTTAAACTTTAGTTCACATAATCTCTGTGTTGTGTGAAGCTAGGCATTCCTCAGTATTTATAAATACAATAGAAATAAACATAACGAATAGAAATCATAGTAAAAAAATTTATAAAATAAAAATGTTTTATTGTTATTTAAAAATCAAAATGTAATCATATCACTCTCAAGTATCACAAACGCCAATCGATGTGCATTACGTCACTTGTTGGTAAACCAAACTATGAGGATTGGCGTTTTAGAGCGGAATTTAAAATATTGAAAGTATTAAAAAATATTTTGAAATATTTCAGCTTTTATATATTATTGCCTTTGCCTTTGCCTAAATAAGCTAAACGAATATCCGACTGGAAAAAATTATTAAACCAAGCTATGGCTCACCCGCGACTGTAATGCCTTGATGATAATGATTATATACGTATTACATTACGTAATTATGCATTGTTTTAAACACTCCCAAAATTAGTCAACATCCCTGTTTAATGATATTCAAGAATAAATTATGTGTATATATTATGTACAATACAAGTATTACAACAGCTAATTAAAAACCACTTAGAATTACAAAATGCATTTCGAGATCAAATTTTATCATAATATTTATGTTAAGTCATATTATTCTTTGGTTTACATGACATCTGATAGAGAGGCTTCGTCGCTAAATAAAACCAATACCTATATTATAATGACATAATATTAAAAAATAAATTATAAACCTTAAATATATAATATAATAATGACTTGCTTTTTGTAAAGTACACTAATAAATAAACGCTTTATAAGTCGTAAGTCTAAACGTCCTGATTCTCACGAGGGCGAAAAGCGACCAATGACGAGCTGTTTCGCTGCGATGAATGGCAGCGGATGGAGCTCTGTGGTCACTGCCAACCCCTGCGGGGGATAGGCGTGAATATATAAAAAAAAAGTCTAAACGTATTGTGATAGAACAAGCAACATCTATATTGGTTGAAAAAACCGCTTACGGAGCACAGGAAACGTTTTTATTTACCATAAACTTTACTTACACTACGGTTTAGGTTTCTGAATACACACACCCATTTCAATGTCTATTTATTAAGTTCGCTACTGAGAAGTTTTAATTATTTACATAGTATAAAAATTACTTAATATAACCTAAGTAATACTGGCATAAAAAATTGCACATAAACTCTATCATTATTCTATTTACAAAGTTTTAGATTAATCTTAATTCTATATTTACATTTGCTCGATATTGTTCGGTGTTACGGAAACTACAAGTAGTAAAATGGAAATCGAGATTAATTTCCTAAAGGCGGAGCATATAGCTCTTTGTAAAATAGATGATTCTTTGTTATTAATAATTTTAATGAATTTTAGAATTGATCATACATACATACTACATATATCAAAATTATTTTCATATGTAGTAGATAGGTAATATATCGATAAGCAGATATATTATAGAAAATTGATATATACAAAATTATATATAAAAAAATCTTTACAATAATACATTAAAATGTTTAATTATAAATAGAATAATACAATATGAATAACAGTTGTACCGAATCATATTTTATGACTTTTTTTCAATCAAGGTTCTACCATTAAATAATTTGCTTATATATCAATAACTATTCTGCATACATTGAAACGTTTATTTCATCATTATAGTCAATACAATTCTAAAATAAGATATATCATATTGTATAGCACAAATTACGCACAAAAAATTTAATAAAAACAATTAGATATAAATTATTTATTATATATTTATTAGATAAATTAATTTTATAACTCGCGTGCGAGAGTATGAAAAACAAACAATTCTGTAGACATTTGGACGTTAGTAGTACGACTATTAAATTTATGGTATTCATTTTAACTTGATGTCAATTATTAAATAAGTACAAATTTAATTTTAATTGTACTAAATAAAACTGAAGGCGAATTAATAATAAGACTATAAAAATAATCAGAAAAGTAAAAAAATCAGTATCATGCTAATCCGACAATTTCAGTATCGTGCTTAACACGGGACCTGTATACCGTAGATTCATCTGTACCCCAATAATTACAGCTTATCAAAACAAATTTATAAATGTCGAAGTTTGTTTATTCAGAGTATATTAATTTTGTCATTAGAATAATAAAACGAAACTATTAAAACATCAAATAAATAACTTCATCTCAACGAAAAGGAACGTTAAATAATTTAATAACAGCGTAATATAAGGTCATTACAACGGTTTCTTATACAATATCGTTCGATTAAGGCGTATAAGTGAATTGATATGAAATAAATGTGTGTATCGTTACTTTTTAAATTGAGTGAAAAAGTGTATAGAAGGTTTTGGTAGAATGGCCACCATTTTATAAAGACGTAACGTGATAAGTTGACTAGTTATATTTGAAGAGATTTGATGTTATCGTGTTTTACTTGACACTGGCATAATACTTATAACTAATTGCCATCAAAGAAAAGAAAAAAAAGTGTATAGATTACGGCGAGTTTCTAAAAATGCTTTGATAGAAATGAAATATTCGTGTCAGAAAATAAATCAGAACAGTAATATAAATTGCAAAAACCAATTTGTGATGATTTTTGACGAATGATGATCGATAAAAATATCCCAATTTAACGACAGGTATTTCGCTTTCTCAATTCTTCCTCTTTGGTCCCACATCTGTCGAGTCGCACCAATCACCCGATAAAATTAAAAATGATTTTAAATCTATATCAACAATTATTTACAAGGTTTTTCCCTACATTCAAATAACTTTCCTTAGCGTATGTATCTATCCCCTTATAATTTTAGCATATTTATAATTCATTTAACTATGCATTAATATGCTTAAGTTAGCCACATATATTTAATACGTACACATATTTTGTTATATGATATTGACAGTTGCTGGGAACAGAGTATAACAGAGAGACAGAATAATCGCACTTTGTGCCTTGTTTAGCACTATGCTCGTTTTAAATCTTATAATAAAATTTAACTTTCAATATTTTTTACACCATAAAGATCACAAACATTATGTGCGTAAAGTTTATACATTAAAAATATGTAACAAAAACGTAAACAAAAATTATACAGTCATATTTTCTCTAAAATGTATAATAAATATAGAAAAAAATACAAAGTATAAAAATGCCAAGAAAAAAAACTCAACATGTAATTTTAAATATTTTTGAAATGTAGCGTAAATATATTACAAGAATTACTATTTACATTAGCTTTAATTTATTTCACAAGTATAATCCTAAATTCAATAAAGATATTTAGTTCCATACTTACCTCAAAAATCCAAGAGGCTAAAAATTTCAAACAGTTGAAAATTCTAAAACGGACGAAGTGAAAGACTAGTTACTTATTTCTGGCTTATAACTAACCAAGCCTTTTAACACTTAGGCACTTGGCAACATACTGTAGAAAATTCTGTATTAGACTCGTCGGCTTAAATGAAAAACTGCCGAGTTTCTTATGTCTATTTTCCTTATCAGAATAAAAAAAAATAAAAGCTTTTAGCAACAGTAAGTTTTTAAAATTTTTTTAAAATCAATAAATATATAGATTCATTTACATTTTTGTTATCACAGTATCACCGTTCTCTCGCGTGGTGTCGCCATTTAATTGTTCCTTCTTCTTCTGTTCTCGACTGCGGCTTCTGAAGAAGGAGGCGGTCGTAACCGATCGGAACCGGAATGAGCCCGGTGCCCCATTTGCGACCGAACTTACCGAGCCTTCGGTCTCCTGTTCTTGAATCTTTGGCGATCGATCTCTGTGAGGTCGTGTACGGTAAGAGAAGCTGGCGGCTTTAAGCCTAGCTCCGATGCCCATTTTTGGTGGTGGGTCGGGGAAGGGTTCGGGTGACATGTGGCCCGCCGTCGGTGTGTGAGGCGCCGATACGCTGCCTACGATTGGGGGTGCCATGTCTGGCCGTCGCACCACCATGCTGCTAGCGTGCGGTCGGAGGCCCAGTTCAATTTCTTGACCATTACTGGGAATTAATAATACATTTTTTAAATATGTAATTAAAAATATTTATCAGTTCTAAACAGAAGGAGATATGTGGTCTCTGCAATATGTTCTAAGCCCCACTTGTCCTTGTATCAGTATAAAGAATTACCCACTTGCAGTTTATCGCACAAGCAATGTTTTTTTTTTTAAAAAAGAGAAGCGTCATAGGACGCTTGGTAGATGTGAAATATCGACGACGGCCTGGTCTCTACGTGACTCTGTGTAAGTGACCCTGTGCAGAGTCGAGTAGAGGGGAGCGTAACTTGAATCGAGACAACGTCTCTGTCTACGATTTCATACCCTGCGATAAGATGTTTTACATCAAAATTTTTAATTTTAACATACGTATTATTTAAAACAAAATTAGAAATATTGTTCCATACAAATGCGTGAACAATCCGTAGACACGTGTTAATGAACCATATTATGTTGCTGTTAAAAAGAGATCCTTGATTTTTTTTACATAGATATCGTCACGCCTGTCTCCCGTCGGGGTAGGCAGCGACCACGAATCTCCATCTGCTATGATCTCGGCATACTTCTCTTGATATTTGATTTTTTTTACTGAATGTTTATGTAACGTATAGTGTTTTATGCGAATTTGTATTTTTTTTAATTTCAGTAAAAAATATTTAATTTCAATTTTTTTTAGTTAAATTATTTTTATTTATTTAAACAATACATATAAGGTCGAATTGCCAGTGGACCCCGAACAGGGCGATTGCTCGTATCTCGGGACCAAAACATTACTTTTCAATTTTGACAATGTATCTACATATCTTGAATAATTTCTAATAATTATAAATTAGGAGATATAAAAAAAAGAGGAATGAAGGCCGTATTACAGTATACGATAGGATAAATTAGGCATATTGGGTGGGACTTGCCGCTACCGGCCATCATCAGAACCATGGTTGACGGCGAGGAGGCCTGGCAGGCGATTGAGACCATCTGCGACATAGTGATGTCACAGAAGCAAGTAGAACAAGACCGGAACTCGCTTCCGATTCGTCGCAGAAGGCATAGCCGGCAGCGTTTGACCTATGCCGCCTGAATTTCATCCTGACACCGGAACTTGCAGCAATGGGTCTGTTACCTACTGGGGTCCCGAGGCTGAAGGGTATCCATAAAGGATTTACCCTGGTGAAAAAAAAGGATAAATGAGGCATACGTGTGTGTGTGCCTTGTCCTCGCGCGCCGCAGCTCGGAGCGATGCCGCTGGGTGCTGCGCCCCGCACGCACGCTGCCGCCGCGACTGCTCGCTGCAATGTCACAGTTTTCACATGTTTTTTTCTTTTCTTTTCAATGACAGCTTATTTCTGTTGGCTCGAATTCGATGAAGAAGATTGAAGATTGGTTTTTTATTATTCAAGTAGACGCTACTACCAGTCTACAGATATTTGCTCTTTCTGTTCTTTACCAGTCTACTGGCATTATCACCTCGTAAGGCACTCAAGGGACTTTAACCTTGAACTTTCGATCGGCTGCACTATATACTTACATATGGCTGGCGTATCTAAGGGATGCGTGTAGATTCTCTTGCGTGCTTGTAGCATGGTGTAGACGAGTGCGGCCAGCGAGCGTGCAGGCGCGGGGGGCGCTCCACCCCGCGCGCCCCTCGCCCTTCCCCGCCGCACCCACCACGTCTCCATGCGACCCTTACCCTTCACCTCCACCGGCCCTCTGGGCTCTAGACCATATCCACGCCTCTCCAGGACCTAATCGATAATAGTTTTATTGATTATTTAGCTTATCAGTTCCCAACCTTTTATGGACTACCGCCTCCTTTACAGGAAAAAAGTTTTAATGTTTATTTACGCCATAATAATAAGATCAACATTTTAGAAGGCTAGATAAAATGTTTTTTCATGAAAATGAAGGTACTTCTTAACGCCCCCCATTTGCCTTTGGACCCGCTACCCCCCCTATAAAAATCTCCAGCGCCCACAAGGGGGTTATATCGCCCCCATTAAAAACCTAAGATTAAGCTCCACTACCTTATACTTCTACTACTACTACTATTTAGTTTGAGACGGAGAGCTATATCAGTGGATTCCTTCGTTTCAAATCATACCCGAAACTTATGATTTAAATTCAAAAAATTTCTTTATTTCAACATACAAGAAATTACATTTCATTTATTGTATGTCAGTCGGTTTTCAATAAAGATTCCTCTAAAACTAAAAAGAACAAGTCTACACATTTCTCAAAGGCCGCCAACTCTTCTGCAATGCCTATAACACTGCGGATTTCTATGGGCAGCTTTGATTGCATTCCGTCAGGTGACATGTTTACTCGTTTGCCTTCCTATCTCATACCCACCAGAGAAATTTCAAACATAGCCCTGTAGACAATGACGCCTTAATGTTATAATCCCGACTAAATTATTCGAAATTTAATTTTTTGTATCGATATATGGAAGCGAAAAATCGATATTTGCGACTCACCTGCTTTGTGTATTTTGTGACCTGTATGCGATCCATGGCGCCCGTGCTCTCCATTCGCGACGCCTCGTTCACAGTGTTGCCCCATATATCGTACACCGGCTTGCGAGCGCCTATCACACCGCCTACCAAAGGACCACAGCTTATACCTGGAACGGTTAATAGTTACTTGACTCTGTTTCCTTACTTTAGAGCCATTTTAGAGTCAATAAAAAGAAAGTTTTTTAAAGTCAATAAGACGGCGACGTGGTTCGCCACCCGTCACGTCCTGATTCTCACGAGGGCGAAAAGCGACTAATGGAGAGCCGTTTGGCTGCGATGAATGGTAGCGGATGGAGCTCTGTGGTCTCTGCCAACCCCTGCGCGGGATAGGCTCAGGTTCTATAAAACAAATAAATTAGATTGATTTTTCTTTCTTCTTTGATGTCATTAAGCTACAACTATTACGCCAGTGTCAAGTAAAATAATGTCAAATAACTTGAAATGTAAATTCAGTTATTCACGATACGTCTCGATAAAATGGTGGTCGTTCTACCAAAACTTGAATGGAATTTTGCAATCACCTTTAAAAGACATGTTATACGCATTTATTTAATTTCATTTCACTACGACGCCTTAATTAAACTCACATTGAGTAATAAACCACCAGAATTGAACAATATATGTATCTACGTAACTGATAATAACATGAGATTATAGAAATGAAATATAAACTCAATGTCAATGATGTAACTTGGCGGGAAAAGCCCGATTGACATCTTTACATGTTTTTTCATGATTCAGCCGTCATCGCTGTGACTTTTCATATTTTTTTAATCATAAAGCGTTGTGGATGCTACATTCGGTTATCATAATATGTCTTAGTGTTTCGTTACTTTTGAATCATTTAAAGCTTATAATTGAAACAATCAATAGCTTAATCTGGTGTGCCTATGATGTCACCAAATAAAATATTATAGTATAAAATCACAATATAAGAGAAATAAATTTGATTGATATCTGTATATATATATTTTTTCATAATCCAAACATCATAGCTGTGACTTAATTATAAAAAAGTTGTGGCTGCTACACTTGAGTATCAAAATATGCACATGAACATCAATTGGCTCAGTGTTGAGTTGCTTTTGTAAAAGCATTTTCTTAAAAAAATATTATTGTTATATAGTATTGTTGGACTTTTCCTGCCAATTTACATCAGTAACGTTGTGTTGTTTTTAATTAAGCCATATAAGTGGAATGTTATAAAATAAATGGATGTGTGACTTTTTAAGTGGACTGAAAAAGTCCATAAAAGGTTTTGGTAGAATAGCCACCATTTTATCAATACGCAACGTGACAAGCTGATTTCAAGAGATTTGATATTATCATATTCTACTTGATACTGGCATAATAGTAATAGCCATCAAAGAAAACAAAAGAAAAACAAAATATTGTTATACACGACAAATTGTAATTTCAAAATTTTTCCTCACCCACTCGGAGTCGGAACTTGTTGAAACTATGCTTGTTGATGTCTTCGAGGGCGTCACGCAGCGCGAAGGCGCAGTCCACGAGAGCACACAGGTGTTCACAGTCATCATCTCCACTCTTAAGTAAATATATAAATAAAAATATTTATTTTCGCTGATATTTCGTAATAAAAGAAATTCGTACAATTCGTTAAAACTATCTTTGTGAGTTTGTTCTTCAAAGGATTTCTTCGTTTCGAATCTTTTTTACTGGAGATTTATTATTATTATTATTTTTCACAGCCCATATGTGGATTGGCGAGGTTAAAAACTGGCCACGGCAAGACCCTTCCTTTTATTGGATATGATTAGAAGACAATTCAGATGTGTGTATCACAATTTACGTTCAAAAACCCGAAAACTAATTTTTATGCTTGAAACTAATTTTAGTTTTGACACAAATTTGAATATCTTAGCTGAGAAGTGAGATACCGTAATCACAAAGAGTCAAGCAGTTGTCAAGTTTCGTAGATTATTAATTATATAGAAAAAGCACAATCCAGTGAACTGATAAAACGTACCTTATGGTTGGGATTAAGGCCTGACGCTGCCATGTACGTGGCTCCGATTGTCTTGATCTTCTCTATGCTCTTGAATCTCGGTTGCATCAGTAACTTGTCGAAATCGACTGAAAAGTGAAAGATGTATTTCGATTACCATTTTATTTGATTTTTTTTTTAATTTTAAAAAAGAAAATTTACAGTTGTCTCTCGTAGAGTTTACTACACCCGATGCCCCGTGTCCAGGAGAAACGTGTTGTGTTTGTGACTTAAAGTGGTATTGTGTGTTTGACGTTATCAATGTTAGTGTCTATGGCGAGGTGTTACGAGGTGGACGATATGCTGACAGCCGTTCCTCGGTAAGCAATTCTCTAAACACTTCTTCGCAAACACATTGTTGCAACTGCTGTCATGTTTATGTTCCGTATCACTATGTGGACAGTCAAAAGTTTTACTTAGCTAAGATCCGCGACGAGCAAAAAAATAAGAGAAAATTGATATTGTGTTTTTCTGCTGGATGAAGTGGATTTATTTGGAACTTAAACCAAAAACTTACGGAAAATCGGCCATCAATTCCCCACCCACCAACCACTATACACAACACCAAACACACATTACCACTTTTCCACCTTGTAAACGACACGTGTTTCGACCATACACGAGGCATCTTCAGGTATAGTAGACTCTACGGAAGACAACCGAAAAGTGACCCGCCATTACAACGGGCGTCATATATAAACAGCACCCCCACCCACAGTGTAAGAAAGAAACAGGTGAGCGAGACAGGTGTATTATAAGGGAAGGAGATGAAAACATACGTCACAACTTATTGTATGGTAAATATGACAATTTATTTAATTGTATTAAACGAGTTCAAAACTTTTTTAAGAGAATATATTCAAAAGAGGGGAATTTACAATATTTATTTGATCATTTAGTATCTGGGACGAACTTTTCTTGTTCTTTAAGATCTCTAGTTGCTCCAATACACCTAGTCTCCAACCCTTTTTACACGTGTGTAAAATATTTGGTGAATGATTGTCGGACAGAGAGTGCCCACAGGTTAGCAGATGGTTGACAGAATGGGACTTGTTGTTTCTAAATGCGGCTATATGTTCATTATAGCGAGTCTTAAAGCTACGGTTGGTTTGACCAATTTTTATGAATTTTTTTTTATATATTTGGTAGGTCTGAGAATAAGTCGTAAATTATTTTTTATACCCCTAGGTGATAAACCCTCTTCAAATATTTTTGTTTTATTTTTTATATGGTAAAACAACGTTTGCCGGGTCAGCTAGTAATTTATAATTATCTAATCAGCTAGTATTTTATAATAATTCCTATATAATATACCTATATAATAATATAATAACAATAAATAACACTTTTGAACTATTTTTTCTATAATTAAACAACAGCTATGTTATTTAACAAATCTTAATTATTTTACTCGTACAAAATACGAAAATAAGTTAGGCGTTGTGATTTGGTACATTACAAATGATCTCGTTGAGTAGACGCATGCAATCGACGGCCTTCTGCTCCGAGTAGAACTCGTGGAAGTTGGGGATTCCCGCGAACATCACACCCACCTCGTCGCGCCATTGCGAATACAACTCCTGGGAACAAGGACAACATGACAGCAATATAGTAAAACTCAACCTGGAATAATACTAAAGCGATTACACTCAAGTCGATTTGTAAGTATATACATCTAGGCATACATGTTACAGATATTTATTCCGAGTCTCGTAACCCCGCCAATACGTATTGGACAAGTGTGGTGAGTTTAAGTCCGTTCCTCTAGAAATGGGGAGTCCGGGGGGGAGCTCTAAGATGGTAAAAAAATTCTATCACGTTTCGTAGGGTAAGTAGAGATCCGGAAGCCCAACTCTCGCAAATTTTCTTTACTTTCCTCTGTCCTGAGTTCTTGTTGTCGTGGTGGCTTTTCCAATCTAATCTCTTCAACGAATTTGTTGAGGTGTTAGATACAGGTTAAAGGTCAATATTACTACGCTATACAAAAAATCGATTTTGAAGTAGCACATCTATAAATATAAAAATTAATCGCCGAAATGTATGTATGTGCGCATAACTTCAGAACTACTGCACCAAATTAGATGATTCTTTTTTTGTTGTGTTTGTTATTAGCAAGATAATGTTGTTAAAACAAAGATAATTTTCAAAATATTGTACGGAAAGACGTAAAAAACATACATACATACATACATATCGTCACGCCCGCCTCCCGTAAGGGTAGGCAGAGACCACAGATCTCCATCTGCTACGACCTCGGCATACTTCCCTTGCTTCCTCCACACTCATTATTCTCCTCATGCAAGCCCGCCGGTTGAGGGTACTCTTGACCTGGCCTTTCTTAAAAAGTTCAGCAATCTGGTCAAGGTACGTTTTTCGTGGTCTTCCCCTTCCGGCCCTTCCATCCACATTCGCAAGGTAAATTTCTTTTGCCAGTCGTCTTTCATCCATCCTCTCTATATGTCCAAACCATCTAAGCATCCCTTTTTCTACTTTTGTCACAACACCTTCTTTTACTCCACATCCCTCTCTTATATCTTCATTTCTTATTCTATCATTCAAGGTTACACCACAGATACTTCTTAATGCTCTCTTTTCCACCGCATTCAGTCTGCTTTCATGCTTCTTCTGCCAAACCCAACTTTCACTACCGTATATAAGCGTCGGAACAAGCACCCCCTGATGAACCACCAGTCGGGCCGTTTTTGACACATTCTGACTTTTCATAAAGGAGGATTTTTAATTTTTTTTTCTAGCCATTAACAAAAGAAGCTATGATTAACAAAATAAATGTCAGTATCGATAGATTGACATTCATTTATAATCTATTAACCTTTCTTTTGTATTACAAAAGCAAAATTTTATTTCCGTCATTTGTGCTGTTCTTTCTTCTCAGGTTTTTTTATAAGGTATACCACCCGTGCGAACCCGGGGCGGGCAGCTAGTAAAGTATAAAACTAAACTTACGTCGGGACAGCGATCTTTACTGAGGAAGTGGTTGACGACATGATCAGGCAGAATGTGTTTCAAGAGATGTCTGTTTGTTCGCTGTGTGTCCCTCATCTCCTCCAGATCCGTCTCGGCTTGAAGCTTCCAAAGCAGATCGAGACGTGACGTGACCTCCACGAGTCTCGCGTGGTACACCACTATCACCAGGAACATTATCATCAGGATAAGCATCTGCACGTAGAATGGTAGCTGGCTGGAAATTAATGTTTTATTATTTGGCATTTATGCGACATTCTTTGACCAATAAAAAAATACAATCTCACTTTGTTTTTGGATATAGGTATGATGGAAAGCAACCAACGACTGCCCATAGACATCCGCGGTGCCATAGGCAGTGCAGAAGCGTTGCTGGCCTTTAAGGAAAGTGTCATTTAGGGAGGGGAAGGAGGAGGTGGGCTCAATCACGATATAAACTCATTATACTTATTTAAAATCATATTAACTAAAAGCACGTTTTTTAAAATTTCATATATTTAGTATGAAAAACTGGTATAAAATGCGGTATGTCGCGTGTTTCAATGTCTCAATGTTTAAGTGTCACATGGTTAAGTGTCGTGTGTTTATTTATTTATTTATTTTATTTTATTTGTGATAATTTCCAGGTGAAGTTGAATGAAGCATAGTAGGTCTCACTAAACAGGCCCGTGCTGAGACCTTCCAATTCAGTCATTATTCAGTTTTGGGATACATATAAAAATACACATAAGTGTCATATATATATTTATACACACATACATACACGTAAAATATACATATATACACATAATAAAATAACATAAGTGCCAGCAAGTGATGCTACTGTCTTGTTAAAAACATGTCGATTTGGTTCTTACTAAGTAATTTTATTCATTTTTTTACTTTTCATTTTATATTTCTGTCTTGCTCACACAGTGTCACGTTTTTACATGTCGCGTCTTTAAGTGTAATGTGTTTAACTGTCGCGTGTTTTCGTATCATTTGTACTCTCACAAGAATAAAAACAATCACACTTACGTGCTTCCATTGATAGAGTCAAAGTCGTACTCGTTGTAGTAGATGAGAAGCAGTACACCGTACATGGCTACATTGGCGATGGCCAGGAAGGTCTTTATAAGGTAGTACAGCTTGAGGATCGAGGTCAGCGCCACCAGGCAAAGGATCCACGTGAACACGACATACTCGGGCCTGTAACACTCGCCCATTCGCTCGCGATCAGCTGCCGTGCTGTTCGTTTCTCTACCATCGGTTACGTTGCGGAATGACGGCTGGCAGATGTACAGTTTTGTTGTGCTGCAGAAATAAACATTGTTTTTTTTATGGGATAGGAAGGCAAACGTGCAAGCGTGCCTGATAGAAAACAATGAACGCGGCCCATAGACATCCACGATACCGCAGGAGTCACGGAAGGGTTTCCGGCCTTTAAGGTAAGCTTGTTTCTTAAAGGTGCCAATGTCGTATCGGTTCGGAAAGACCGCCGAAGGTAGCCGGTTTCACAGAGTAGTGGTGCGTGGAAAGAAGTTTCGGGGAAGCGCACCGTACTGGATCGCCACTTATCCAGATGGTGGTGATAAAACTTTTCTTTACTGCGAGTTGTGCGGTTATGGATCTAGGTAGCAAGAATTATTCTAAGCAATTCCTCGAAGCACTCCCCATGGTAAAAGCGGTAAAAAATGCTGAGAGCTGAGATATGCCTCCGCAGCGCTAGAGAATCCAACCAATCCTCAACGTAAATTTCTTTTGCTAGTCGTCTTTCACCCGTCTTCTTGATGTACCCAAACCATCTAAGCATACGGCTGTATTGATTGTTTGATATACCTTGATATGGACATGATGGTCACAAAGCAGCATATGTGCACGTTCCTACGGAACCGCGTCTGGCTGATGGCGGTGGACAAGCGTGCGAGGTGCGGCATCACGCGCGGGAACTCCTCCGCCATCACGACCGTGAACGACAGCACCAGCGGCATCGACATCACCGCTAGTGTTATCACCAGAAGCCAGCAACTGGTGAACGAATAATGAACAATTATTATACTTACATATATATCGTCACGCCTGTTTACCGTATGGGTAGGCAGAGACTCTCTTTCTCTCTCTCTCTGAGTCACAAGTCCCCCTGTTGGGGCATAGGGCAGACCAGATGTAGGTAGGCAGCTAAGCAGAGACTACAGATCTCAATCATCTTCGATACTTACTTTGCTTGCTTCATCCACACTCAACATTTTAGTTGAGTGTGAATAGTTATAAATATTGTATAGATAGCTAGCTGACGCGACAGATGTTTTCCTGTCATAGCTATGAATGAATAATAAATTCGAACCTTGTTTAATTAAAAAAAGTTACTTCAAAAACATAGTGTTTATATATGTATGTCAAACGCACGCTGTTTACAGTGAAGTTTCAATAGTCATTATATTTTCTGAAATTTTTCAAGTTTCTGCGCAATTTTTATAATTTTTTTTCATAACAAACTTCTACAAAGTATTTGAAAACTTACAAAAAAGGTATAGTATGTATATAAACTAGCTTTTCGTGGCTCGCCTACGGCGGCCACTCAAAGCTACGAGGGCTTTTCGGACTTTTGCCAAATTTAAGCGAAATCGGCCCGTAAATGACGATTTTAGGTTTGTATGGCGGGTACCTTGCTTTCCGTCATTTTGGATTTTTTGTCCCTTCTCACCCGTGTGTTCGCACTTTTCGCCATTTTTGTTCGAAAGCGACCCCGTTAGGTATTACGGTTCGGGCGGGCCGTTGAGCAACTTTTTACCAGCTTGAGACTTTCAAGGTTTGGACATAATTCCTTTGCCTCGAGTCGTAACCGAACATTTCTTTACAACAAAATTACCCTCTATCTCTTACAGTTTCCCAAAGAACATGTCAGTGAGTGGTAATGCAGATTTATATAATATAGATAGAGTAAATTACAAATATAGGCTTAATTCAAAGGCCTCACTTGTAGTGTATGACGTACTGCACGGCGACGATGAAGAGCCAGAGCACGAGGCAGCACATCACGTTGGACTTGAAGGTGGCCTCGTCGAGCTGGCCGAAGCGCAGTTCCAGCGAGGGTCGACGGAACTGCAGCGACCAGGGCCGCATGTGCTCTAACCTCATACGCCGGTTGCTGCTCACCTCGATCGAGTGGTTTATTATATCTTCCTCCTTGACCAAACACAATTCAATCATTATCTTCCTTAACAATAAATAATAATTATAATTGTGGTATCCACCATATTTAAATCAATATCAGCCTGCGGCAGTCCACTGCTGGACATAAGCCTCACTCAAGGCGCGCCACCTAGCCCGATCTTCGGCTACACGCAACCAGTCTCTGCCAGCCGCCTTGCGCAGGTCGTCGCTCCTTCTAGCAGGGGGGCGTCCCACCATATTTACTACAGAGAAACGTAAATAATTATGAGAGTGGTAGTGACAAAAATAATAAAAAAATAAATCAAAGACCAAGCAAGACTTTTCCCGCCAACTTATACGTGACGACGCGTTTTTATTTCATTTTCATAATCGTATGTTATTATCAGTTATATTGTTAAATTGTGGTGTTGTAATATAGTACGATTAAAGCATATGAGTGAAGTGATGTGAAATAAATGAGTATATCGTGACTCTTTAAGTTGACCGAAAAGTCCATAAAAGGTTTTGATAGAATAGCCACAATTTTATCAAGACGTAACGTGAAAAGCTATCTGGTACTTTCCAAGATATTTGATATTGTTATATTACTTCATTTTACCTGGCTTAATAGTTATAACTAATTGCTATCAAAGAAAAAAAGGAATGACCAGGCAATTGGCTATATAGTTGTATAGTGCACAGCTGCAAATATTTTACCTCGGACAAGGAAGCGATGTCAATGTCTTGACCGCACTCAGGGTCCTCGATCTTGGTGGGACGGTTTGGACGCGTCACCGCTGAGCTGCTTGAGAAGTACTGAAACGAACAAAATGGTAGTGCTCACTAGAACATCTAACTTATAAATAAGCCTTTTCTATTATTATAATGAACGAATACATTATTCAAAATATTTGTAAACTTTAAATAATATTTTCCATAGATTCAAATTTTCTATTATGCAGAATATTTCGTAATACTTGTGATATTCTTTTATAACTCTTAAATAATTATAACATGACATATGAATTTAACTTTTACATTTTTATGTTTTACTAGCTGCCCGCCCGGCTTTATTCTATCATGCAGAGTTACCCCACACATACCACACAATTTTTCAAATAAGCTAATAATAAAATCGAACTCCGGTTTTTTTCACTATTTATATGAGATGTTAAGCAGTTATGTAATAATATTTTTTGTATCTTCAATAATGCCATAAGATATTCGCATTAATACAAGGGACTGTGTATACATTGTGCAGTGGAAATAACATACACTTTGGAATGGCATCTCAGGTGTCCAATCGGTGGTGGTCTCCTCATCAGCGCTGCTGCTGGCGCGTCGCGGTGTTGACTCGCACAGTTGTGGTGGAGGCATGATACTGGAAAATATATTTTTATTATCTGCTAAGTTTGAAGCAATTAAATTTTTATTATATGAAATATTTTACGATCGATATGAGCATATTTTACAGAAACGACAAACAACGGATTTTATTTCAGTTTAAGATTTTTTTATAAAACCATTCTTGATTAATGGAGTCAGGCGTTACTTTGCAGAAATCCATCACTATGTGGACAGTCAAAAGTTTTACCTAGTTAAGATCCGCGACAAGCAAAACAATAACAGAAAATTAATAATGTGTGTTTTCCTGCTGGATGAAGTGGATTTATTTGGAACTTAAACCAAAAACTTACCGAAAAACGGCCAGCAACTAACCACCCACCAACCATTTTACACAGCACCAAACACACATTACCACTTTTCTACCTTGTAAACGACACGTGTTTCGCCCCAACACGAGGCATCTCAGATATAGTAGACTCTACGTAGAGTCTACTGTAAAAGTGACAGGAATACACACATTATTAATTTTCTGTTATTGTTTGCTTCTCGCGGATCTTGGCTAAGTAAAACTTTTGACTGTCCACATAAAACCATTCTTACTTTAGGTATGAAAAAAGATAAATACGAAGGATACTTGTTTTAAGATTACAGTTATGTAACCGTAAGCGCCATCAAAAGCGAGATGTAAGAAAAAAGGTTTCTTTGGAGTTACAAATTCTGATAAATGGGCCAACAATATAAAAAATCTATTTAAATGTATGCGTGAATACAGTAACGCCCTCTGTCAACGCCAGCGCCCTCTGCGAAAAACCTATTCGACAACAGTTAGAAGTCGAAAAAACCTTTGATATGTTGTTACGACTTACTGTATTACGATTGATCAACATGTTTATTATAATTAGTAGTACAAGTTTTCAATAATTTATATTCCAAAAATTTATATAAATTATTTATAATTTATATAATTAATTTAATAATTTATATAAGATATGCTGTGAATTTCATATTAAAAAAAATTAAATAAAAATTATAGAAATAGTCACATTTACGTAGATACATACTTGGCCTTGTGTCTGGTGCGACGCGGTTGTTCGGTCGACTTGATAAGGTAGGTGTTGAGGTCCAGCTCGCGCAGGTACGGGTCCCGCAATACACCATCGCCGGGCTCCACCTCGAAAGCACCGTTCAGGCACTCCAGCGTTGCGGATGATATGTGCACGCGGCTGATCGAAAACAGAGAGCAATTCTCATGACGAAGTGTGGTACTCATCTACATTTTTAAATTACTGAGAGTATAGTTTTATCTCAGCGATATATAGGCCTTACGTACGTGGTTCTGCGTTATCTAACCAATTTATTAATGCAGGCGCCTTTAGTTTGGATAACATGTACATTGAATAGAAATACATGAAGTAATGATATATTTTTTGAAAACTTAATTCTGCTACAGGACATCCTATACAAATGAAATCCCGTGTGTTATTATGTTTTATTGACGATTGAAAGTCTTCGTTTCTGCAGTCCTTCAGTTTCTGGATATGTATCTGGTTTGGACAGCCCTGCTGTGAATGAAACAGTGTAAATTTCGAGTAGTAAAAGCGAACAGCCCTTTTCCCGCTAACTTACACCAGTGACGTTGTGTATTTAATTCATTTAAATAAATTTATATTATTATCAGTTACATTGTTTAATTGTGGTAGCGTAAGTGATATGAAATAAATGCGTGTATCGTGACTTTTTAATATGACTGAAAAACTCCAGAGAAGGTTTTGGTAAAATAGCCACCTTTTTATCAAGACATTTAATATTATTGTATTTTACTTGTCACTGGCATAATAATTATAACTAATTGCTATCAAAGAAAAGAAAAGAAAGGAAAAAGCGAGCAAAAGTATGACTTACCCGGGTAATCCACCACTCTCCATATGGTTGGCGACGCTGACGTCGTGGGACCAGAGATCAAACTGCCACTTGAGGAGCCCCAGTACGCCGCAGAGCACCGCTCCGCTGTGGATACCGATACGCATGTCCAGGTCTACCTGCAACAACATTTAGTTGCAACGAAACAAACCGAAGAACGATAGTGTGGGGCGCCCCCCGGCTAGGTGGTGCGACGATCTGCGCAGGCTAGCTAGCAGAGACTTGATGCGTGATGCCAACGATTGGGTTAGGTGGTGTTTTGGAAGGGGGGGGGGGAAGGCTATGTTGTTGTTGATTAATGAGATTAAAAGAAGCGAAAGCTTATTGAAGTCTCTCCTCATCTCTCAGATCACTTTTTTAGGACATACATGAAGGCTTGGTGATTGTTAAACCACGTCGCGACCAAGCCAAAAAGAAAAGGGGATTCCTGCGATCACAATCGCTCGATACGGAACTAAAAACGCCTAAATCGCTACATCGCTAATCCATACACTTGATTTGTAGTATTTACTAAAATGATATGTTGCTGTGATACAATCAGACGTCTGCTGTAAATTTAAAAACTAAATCAATAATTTGCCGCATTTTTTTTCATTTACGGCAAATTAGCGTGTCAATAATAGCAATATACACCGCAGTAGTGTTATGAAGAACCTATTTACTCAGTGCGCTCTTAATTTTTCTTATGAGCGCGAAATTGGCTCAGTGGCCTCAGCCCGCGGAGTCAATGGTCGCGGGTTCGATCCCCGCATCGGAATAAATATATGTATTTATAAATATTTATTTCGAGTCTGGTAACCCCCCAATCCGCATTTCCGTTCCTGCCCTTTCATTTCTTTCTATTCCTTTCTTTCTATTCCTCTCCGCCAATCTACGGTCTGCCGTGCCAATGGATGCGTGGCTAAGGGCGAGCTTAATCGCAAGCATGCCGACCGTCCCGGGTTTGGACTCCCCCGGGGACTATGGTGCCTTACCTCAGCATGCAGGGTTCTGCTGGGGCTGACCTACATCCTCCCTTGCGGCTCGTGGGATTCACTAAGACAAATTTAATATACATAATTTGTTGAAAATGACGGTAACGTGGTTCGCCACCCGTCACGTCCTGATTCTCACGAGGGCGAAAAACGACTAATGGAGAGCTGTTTCGCTGCGATGAATGGTAGCGGATAGAGCTCTGTGGTCTCTGCCAACCCCTGCGGGGGATAGGCGTGAATATATAAAAAAATCCAGATGAGGAAGAACAAAAGCCCGATGGGCCGCAGGTTGAATATAGCTGCCCTATACGGTCGTATTGCTGGGAGCGCACCATACCTGCGTGTTGTACCTGACGTCGCGTATCGCTCGTATCATGTGCAGGCCCATGTTGACGCAGCAGTACGCGTGGTTGCTGCGCCGCTCCGGCAGCCCGCTCACACAGAAGTAGCAGTCACCCAAGAGCTTGATGCGCAGGCAGTGGTTCTCCTGAGTTAATCACACACTATTTAAGATCCCTCGCGTTTAATTACTATACTTTTCTTACTGATGATGACATACGATGAGTCAAGAACAAAAGTCCGAGTTTTCGAAAAGAGTTTTCTTCTTCTTTCTATATATTTATCTTTTATAACAGATTTTATAACATTTATCCACGTGGTTTCTGCCAACCCCTTCTGGGGATAGGCGCGAAAATATATAAAAAAAATTATAACATTTATAGAATGTGGACAATAATTACACACATTCACATTTACTTTATATGCTGTTTTTTTTAGTTAATTAAGATTGTGTTATTGTTTATTCTCCTTAATTATTGAAACTCGTTATTGGTTCGCAACAAACTAAAAAAAAATATTTATGCTTTGGATATAAACAATATTGATACAGATTATAATATTAATAAAATGAAAAAAAAATGATTTAAAAACAAAATATTATAAAACGACGATTTGAAAGAGAGTTTTTTCCGTATCTATGCACTTAAGGCATTCAATTCCCGCACATTTGACACTTTCAGGAGTTAACAGAAGAGTTTGCCGACCATCATTAATTAGTGCATTAATTTACTCACCGATGCCAGTCTGTCGAAGCGGGCAAATAACTCGTTTAAAAGTTTCACCAATTCTTGCGCGCTGCACTTACAAGAGAGCTCTGAAAAAATTATATAATATTAATGTAATAAATACCTACTCGTACTCTTTTTTGGACGATCCAAATGGCTCAATGGCGAAGATACCGTATTAGGAGACCATGGTCGTAGCGCAAATGTATAGTAGATACGTATCGACGCAAAAAGCGAAAACGTAGTAAAACACAAAATGATAACTTACCACCAAAGTTTAAGAAACTTTTAAGAATATTTTAAACATTGTATATGATAGATAACTCAAAAACAGTCAGTTTGAACTTTGTACAAAGATTTCTATTGGTCATAGAGTAGTGAGACTCAGACCATTGGACGCAGTATTTTTTTCTGTTGCGAATATACAACAAAATTTTTAACATCTATGTCATTTATTTCCCTTTTTTGCATCGATATCTAAGGCTATTTATTATGAATAGGATAAAAATAATAAAAGGCATATAAAAGGCAAGCTGCAAGGCATACATAACCGTATACTAGGATTTTCCGTATCATGGCTTCCGAATTACATTGATAAACATTTAGACTCGAAAATTCCTGTACGTTATTCTTTATGGAATAGGCAGGCAAACGAGCAAGCGTATCTATCACTTGATGGAAAGAAATCAACGTCGCCCATAGACATCTGCAACACCAGAGGCATCCCAGTAGCGTTGCCGACCTTTAAGATATGAGTAGGCTTGTTTTTGAAGGTTTCAGTGTCGCATTGGTCCGGAGATACCTGGCACGAAGGCAGCTGGTTCCATAGCGCGGTGGTGCGTGGAAAGAAGTTTCGTGAAAGCGCACCGTGCTGGGTCGGTACCCATCATCCAGATGGTGGGGATGAAACTTTTCCTTTCGGCGAGTTGTACGGTAGTGGAATTATATAATATATATATGACAAAAATCATGTATATTATTATTAAAATGATTATTAGAAAGATGGTCCATAGCTCAGCACAGAAAAAAAATGAAAGAAATTGGAGGAGACCTATACTCGCCTTGACAAAAAACAAACGAACATGCTATGTAAATATTGTAAACACTTTCAAATTGTTAAGGAAATAAAGGGCTATATTAATATTATTATATGACAAAAATACATGACACCAATAATGTAATGTTGTATAACCTGTGAATCCCTTGATGTCAGCATATAATATGGACACATCTTCGTGCCTCTGGATGTAAAGGTTGTTGAACTGCTGCTCCTGAAACTCTCCTTTTACCCTCGACACGTGACTGTATATCTCTTTCGCCAAGAAGTCTGGAATAACTGCAATAGTGCGTTAAATAAAAAATCAGAAAGGTAAATGATTTAATTTACAAGCTGTATGATAATAAATTAGAATCCATTTCTATTCAAGGGAATTGATATGAGACGATTATGAGAGCAAATACGAAGTCTCTGTTCCCCTAGAGTGAAATCCTGGCAACTAAGACTTGTAAATGTTTTTCATGTGCCCCAGGGTTGTCGTTTTATGGATTTTCTGGAATTCATATAAATATGTAAAATTCAAAATTCCTTCGTAGCCAATTCGGCTAGGATAACATAAAAAAAGTTGATTGGTGATTTAATTAAGATAAAATGTTTATCTTTACACTGCCAGAAGATACGATATCTTTACTTCTATTAAAAGAATATTATACAATTTGCTCTGTATAGGCTCAGAAGATTTATTTGGCTGTGTTAAAGCTAATGTTATTATATACTTGTTATTTTTCCAGTCTATGTACCCCATTTGTCATGTTGCCCAACAAATGAACTTAAAATCTATTTCACTAAAGATGGGGTCACTAAAAAGACCCGGTCCAGTAGTGGGACATATTTATTTTTTAGGCACAAAAACAAGTTACAATTTTAAAGAATAATATATAATATAAACTTAACAACGCCCGGACTATAGCTATTTAAATTTGCGCACAGAATGGCTACATTTTGACAATAGGATTACTTATGTAATAATGAAATACTATAAAATTGAACAGATAAAATTAAATAAAAAAATAATAAGAAATATAAAAAAGTAGGATAATAATAATTTTGTGATCTATCGGCTGCCAAAGATTTCACGGAGCGATCGCTTTAAATGGTGTATTTTGATATTGAAATTATCTAACGTTTCTGTACTCTGGTCAATAAATATAATCTTGTATAGACGATAAAAGCTTACCATGGGATTTTACGAGAAACGTATACGAGCTGTAGTAAATAAATACAAATTTTAAAAACTTTAAGGTCTTACCGCTTTGGAAGAGCTTCCATTGGCGGTCGCTCTCGCGTTTAGTTCTCTGCCTGGTCACCATAGAGCGGTGCGTTTCTAGAAAGGCTTTCCTTTGTCCCCAGTCTGCCAAGTACTTGGCGTACATGCCAGCGAAGTTGACCGCGTTGTACAGCAACGCATTGCCAATTAGTAGACGCACCGCGCAAGTGTCGGCCTGTAAATTTAATAATAATAATAAATTAATTGCTATATTGAGCTCAATATTCAAATTACATATTTATATGAATTTTAGATAATACTAAATAATTTATTTCACGCAAATTACAATTATTTATATAAAACAAGATTTTTCTTACATAACCTGCCAACAGATGGCGCCAAAATACATTCTAAAAATTAGTTTTCTCTATTGCATAAAATAATCAAACAATTATATTAATTCTAATACGCCCACAGGTATTTATTGCTTATTAAGGTGCTAAGGGTTGTGCCTCGAGGGTAAACCTTTGCCTCATTTTTCAGTCGATAAAATATGATATGCATACGAACCGCTTCGGCATTTTTTTCCATGATGTCCCTTATCACAACAGCGGTAGCCAGCACGTGTGACAGCGAGGATAGCAGCCCAATGACTATACACCAGCCCAGTGAGAGCGGCAGCATCGCGTAGGGTACGAATATGATAAACAGCATGTACCACACTTGGTTCTCTGGAGCTTGGAAACCTATGCCTTGTCCACTTAAACCTTTCGAAGGGAAAATAGAAAAATGCTTATGTTAGCTATTATTTAATTATAATATTCAAATGTAACTGTTATATAAGTTGAGAAATAGATGCTTAGATGGTTTAGGCACAGAGAGACTATGGATGACAGACGACTGGCAAAAGAAATATATGTTGCGGATGTGGATGGAAGGGTTGGTAGTGTAGGATCAAGGAGAACATATCTTGACCAAATTGCCGAAGTTTTTAGAAAACGCCAGGTCCAGAGTACCCTTAACCGAGGAGCTTGCGTGAATCGAGAGATGAGTGTGAAGGAAGCAAGGAAAGTATGCCGACATCGTAGCAGATGGAGTGTTCTTTGATCTTTGTCTACCCCTACGGGAAACAGGCGTGACGATATATATGTATGTAACCGCAGCAGCAACAGTTAGTTGTTGCTGATATTGTTGTGAAGTGGGACTTCACAACGATATCAGCAACAAATAACACCCCACCACTTTTCCACAATGTACACGACACGTGTTTCGCCTCAACATTAGGCATCATCAGTTATAGTAGACTCTACTTAAGACTTTCCAAAAATACATAGTATTTTAATCTGCTTTTGTTTGCTTTTCGCAGATCTTTGCCACGTAAAAATTGTAACTGTCCACATAATATTTAATTGATTTTTTCCACACAGTTAAATTTTATAAATCAATGTCTTCAATAAAAGCAATACTCAATCAATATAGCCTTAGCTTTCCACTGTTGGACTCTGGATTCCCTCGCAGTTGAAGTTATATACCTAATGTTTATCTGTTATTTTTGATTAAGATGTCTCTTTTTCTGATGATTAATGGAGTCAGGCGTTACTTTGCGGAAATCCATCACTATGTGGACAGTCAAAAGTTTTACTTAGCTAAGATCCGCGACAAGCAAACTATAACAGAAAATTAATAATGTGTGTTCTCCTGCTGGATGAAGTGGATTTATTTGAAACTTAAACCAAAAATTTACCGAAAAACGGCCAGCAGCTCTCCACCCACCAACCAACTATACACAACACCAAACACACACTATCACTTTTCCACCTTGTAAACTTGGTTTTTCTTTTTTATATATTTTTCTATTATTAATGAAATGAGACAGTTACCCTGTGCAATAAGAAGTATCCAGGTGGCCGCTGCAGCCCAGTGTAAGTAGTTGTTGGCGAAGCACTTCCAGCAGCCCAGTAGACAAACCGCCACATTTAAGAATGCGAAAGCCACCGTCCACGCTATTTGGTATCCGTCTGCCACCGACTCTACTGCAAATACAAAACACTTCATTCTAACGATGTAATGTTATTATTTTAAATAAAATCGTTTTGGACAACGCAAGAAATAGAACATAATATGCTTTATTTCACTTCCACAGTACAATGCCAATACAATCAATTATACAGTTTCTTATTTGCGTTCTTAGCTGTAGTAAAAACTAAAGATTGTTTATTTGAAATAATACAAAACTAAGTGAAAACTGGAGACAAAATAATAATTTATTGTATGAAAATTATTAGACAGTCACAGTTTGTTGAGTTGTTCTTCAAAAAAAAAATACGATTAGTTTTGAAACAAACGTTTCGTTCATTTGTTCGAAACAGAGACATTCACACCCCGCGCAGGAGTGTGGGATCGAGCCTCGGGGATGAACCCCACTACTCGCGCAGCAACTCAATGGGGCGACCGCCCCACGGTCCTAGGTGCCGTTGTTCGCAGCTGTTTTTTGGCGTCCTTTAACGACTTCGCGTCTTCGAGATATGGGCGAACCTATATCCTACGTTGGGTCCGTCACTGGCCCTCTTCCCTCGCGGGAGCCACAGGCGCCGACAGGAGGATGTCGCGCGGGAGCGGACGTCTCTCAGGTGGGCGAGCGTGGAGAGGAGAAAATTTTTTGAGGTGTGAATGTAGTCCACGGTCGGCTTGGTCGTACATCTTCCGAGCCATGAATCAAACGTAGTGTGACTCTTTGTAACGCTACGCTTAACATTTTAAAAAAGTAGCAATTTTTTTTAAATATAAAGTTTACACTCGTTTCCATTAACCTAACACGACGATACTCATTCTAAATTCCTTTCTGAGAAATTTGATTGAGTTTCAAATATATATGAATAATGACTATTATATACTTCATTAATTTTATTCATAGAATGCAAAAATATTGTAATATTATTTTGGGTTAAGGATTTTCCACGCTGTAAAGCATTTTGCTACGTATGAAACTACTTCCAATGTTCCACGTGTACCTAGACAGAGAAAAACAACTACTCGAGATGACCGAAACATCGTTCGTATGGCGAAACAAAGTCCTTTTAAAGGGACTATTATCTTTATTATTAATAACGAGAATATTATTAATTATAAATTAATAACGAGGATATTATTAATAACGAGAAACATACTTTTAATTCGCCACGGGGTTCAGTTTTGGAATTTACGAAATTGATATCATTATTATTTTCTATTTATTGTTTACGACCACAAATATTTCTAAACGATTATATTTGAATTTAAAAAGACAATAGATCCTTGATTCCTTGATATAATCTTAACCTCGTTTTAAATACGTTACTTAATTTCGTTGTAATGGATTGTTTTATTCTCCAAACTTATCCTGTTTCTTGCGGAGGCGGTTACGAGAACAATTCGGCTTTCGCCGAAGGCATTCCTTGCTACATAATCTCTAGTTACTTAACCTTTATAATACTTCAATTTTCCCAAATTAATTTTTAGTTATCCCATCTTTGTTATCGTATCGAGTAGCTTCTATCAGACTAAATTATTTATTTCGCGTAAATAATCTAATTTCATGTGACATTTCTTTTTTAAATTTATAGTTTCTTTAAATATCTCTCTCTGAGGCCTAAGTCTCCCTTGTGGGGTATAGGGCATACACGACGTTTCTCCATCTCAACCTGTCGGAGGCCATATGCTTCACTTCGCTCCAGCATAGGCCCATCTTCTGCACTTCGGCCGTCACGGTACGCCGCAAAGTTTGTTTTGGGCGCCCACATTTTCTTTTCCCCTGCGGATTCCATTGGAGGGCTTGTTTGGGGATATGACTAGCGTGGCTCCGGAGAGTAACTTCTTTAAATATATTATTTATTAATAAGGTTTTTCTGAGAGAAGAAATTGCAAGGAAAGTGTCGTAGTACATTTTTCGTCTCTCTCTATAGGCTATTTAAATAATTCTAACATATAATTTTATAAGTATATTACCATAGACAATCAGATATTATAAAAGTCTGTTTTACAATATTAAGTCGGTAATAGTACAAACAATTTTACAACCCAACTGACGCAGTGACGACGTTGCTTTATGAGCTAAGGGTAGTGTATTCGATTACCTGCAGGAAATGCATATTTTTGTCATTGTCGTTTGTGTGTTTTAATGGTACTCAGGGTACAGAAAATATGTGTGATAGTGAAGTTACTATGAGTGTCAAGCTTATTATTATTATTTATTTTTATTAAAGAAAAATAAAAAGCAAACCCTTGTATTATAACGAGGATTACGTAAATAATACAATAAACTATACAAAACATTGTTAATAGAGACGAATAAGTTATGGAGGAATAAGCAGAAAAATAGGCTTCACAAAAAATATAGGGCATGTAAATATTGGTTAAATTTAGTTTAAACACCCAAGAGATTTCAATTACAAATTTATTTTTTCAAATATTTTTGGAGTTTGTACATAAATTATTAATATAATAGAAATTCTATATAATAGAATAGAATTAAAAAATAATTCTCTTATACATTTAAATCTTCATGGTTCAGGAACGGAACAAGCACCCCCTGAACCGCCAGGGTTCATGGGGTGCTTGTTCCGACACTAATATACGGTAGTGAAAGAAGCATGAAAGCAGACTGAATGTGGTGGAAATGAGAGCATTAAGAAGTGTGTGTGGTGTAACCTTGAATGATAGAATAAGAAATGAAGATATAAGAGAGCAATGAGAAGTAAAAGAAGGTGTTGTGACAAAAGTAGAAAAAGGGATGCATAGATGGTTTGGACATATAGAGAGGATGGATGAAAGACGACTGGCAAAAGAAATTTACCTTGCGAATGTGGATGGAAGGGCCGGAAGAGGAAGACCACGAAAAACGTACCTTGACCAAATTGCTGAACTTTTTAAGAAAGGCCAGGTCAAGAGTGCCCTCAACCGGCGGGCTTGCATGAGGAGAATAATGAGTGCAGAGGAAGCAAGGGAAGTATGCCGAGATCGTAGCAGATGGAGATCTGTGGTCTTTGCCTACCCCTACGGGAGACAGGCGTGAGGATATGTATGTATATATTTAAATCTTATAATGTTGCGGATATATTATACGTATATATGGGCGGCGTTGATTGCTTTCCATCAGACAACATGCTTTCTCGTTTGCCCTCCTATCCCATTGAAAAAATCTAAATGAATTATATAATATTTTATTTTCAAAGTACTTACTATTGTTTCTATTAGTCAGTGTGTATATGAGTGACAAACATATCTGAAAACAAAACACATATAATATTTATTTAGATGTATATAAATTTAGACTCAGTAGTAAAATAAAAAAAATCTTCAGTAATCAGCTAATATGAATATCGTTGGCCAAAATGTTTTTTTGATGTTACCAATTCTGATAATTATATCAGAATCGGTAACTTCAAAAAAACATTTTTTGACTTTTTTTCACTTTGTACTTCGTATTTACCGTAATAAAATACATTTTATAACTAAAGTATTAATGATATTATAAATGTTCATCAAGACTATTATTTTTTGATATTAGTTATTTGTTGTTCCTGTAAAATTTATTCATACTAAGGGCAAATCTGGACTAAATTGCTGAAGATTTTAAGAAAGGCCAGGTCAAGAGTACCCTTAACGGGCGGCCTTGCAGGAGGAGAATAATGAGTGTGGAGGAAGCAAGAAAAGTATGCCGACATCGTAGCAGACGGAGATCTGTGGTCTCTGCCTACCCCTACGGAAAACAGGCGCAACGATATGTATGTATATATGTAAACTACAAATCTACAATAAAATACTACAATCTACGTACCTACCTTGAGTGCTAGGTCGACCACGTTCACCATTATCAGCGATTTCTGCCGCTGCCTGCGAGAATACCGCTGGTACGATAGTTCCACAGTTTCGTCCTGAACATAAAAGTTTTTATATAAACTTATTTCGATGTGTTAATATCATTTAATTATTTTATGCAATAGATAAAACTAATTTTATATATATTGTGGCACTATCTATTGGCAGATTATATAAAAATGATGTTTTTTTATTTATTTATATATTCACGTCTATCCCCAGCAGGGGTTGGCAGAGACCACAGGGCTCCATCCTCTACGATCCCGGCATACCTTCCCCGCCTCCTCCACACTCATCTATCCTTTCATCCATTCTTCCTCTCACATTTATCGCAGCGAAACGGCTCTCCATTAGTCTTTTCTCGCCCTCGTGGGAATCAGGACGTGGCGGGTGGCGAACTACGTCGTCGTCATTTTTTTTAACAAATTAGGTATATTAAATTTCGTCTTAAGGAAACCCACGAGCCGCAAGGGAGAATGGAGGTCAGCCCCAGCAGAGCCCCGCATGCTGAGGTAATACACCATGGTACCCGGGGGAGCCCGATCCTGGGACGGTCGGCACGCTTGCGACTGATGTTGTTGGTTTATATAAAATAATTGTAATTTACATAAAATAAATTGACGTTGGTTTATATAAAATAATTGTAATTTACATAAAATAAATTATTTAGAATTATCTAAAGTCCATATAAGTATGTCATTTGAATACTGAGCTGTATTTTAAGAACTGTTTTGCAGAGTGCCGACCGTCCCGGGATCCGGCTCCCCCAGTTACTATAGTGCCTTACCTCAGCCCCAGCAGAGCCCCGCGGCTGCTGGGGCTGACCTCCATCCTCCCTTGCGGTTCGTGGGATTAACTATGACGAACGTTAATACACTTAATTTGTTAAAAAATGATGGCGACGTGGTTCGCCACATGGATGGGTGTGGAGGAAGCAACGAAGGTGTGCCAGGATCGTAGCGGATGGAGATCTGTGGTCTCTGCCTACCTCTACGGGAAACAAGCGCGACGATATGTATGTATGTATGTTTCTTAAATAAAAGCTATGAAACATAATGTTCAAATAGCTATACGCTAGATTGAAAAAGTTAGCTTACCTTAAAACTATTTGTAATTGTGGGCCAGAATATTCCCTTGTAATATCGTCCCGTTCTCAGGATAGATTCCGTTGATACTGGCAAATAAAAAAAAAATTAAAGCTTCAATATGATGTCGTCACAAATAATACAGTATAAAGATAAAATAGTATAAATAATTAAAAGAAATCAAATTCTCAAAGGCCTTTTCCCGCCGACTTACATCTGTGAAGTTGTGCTTTTATTTCATTTTCATAATTTTATATTATTATCAGTTATATTGTTTAATTGTGGTGGCGTATTACACAATATAGTTTGATTAAAGCTTATAAGTGAAGTGATATTAAATAAACGCATGTACCGTGATTTTTTAAGTTGACTGGAAAAGTCCATAGGTTTGGAATGAAGAATCACCATTTTATTAAGACGTAACGTGACAGGCGGACTAGACATCTCAAGAGATTCGATATTATTCCATTTCACTTGACACTGGCATAATAGTAAAACTAATTTAAAAAAATGCCATCAATGAAAAAAAAATTCTCAAAGTTCGGCAAGGCATTTGCAATGTCTATGGTGTTGCAGATGTCTATGGGCGGCGTTGATTGCTTTTCATTAAACGACACGCTTGCACGTTTGCCTCCTTACCACATAAAAATAGTGAAATATACCAAAATGAAGCAAACCTGATTCAATCTGAATTTTCATTTAAAAATAGGAGTACATGCATTGTTTTTGTAAAGCGATGGCGGATTCGCTCATCTCAATTTGCATAAAACGTGAGTTTGGTTAACACTCGCAGTGTTTCCACTGCACCTTTAGAGTAGTTAATTAAAATTATAATAAGAGACTAGACGGCGAACGAAGAAAAATATAGATCGTTAATTATTGTAAAACGCCTTATTGCCTAAGATTGAATAAAGAGGGAAAAATTATGATTCGAAGACATTAATGCTGGTAGCCTATTGGCTTTTACAGCTTTATCGAATACGGCTCGGAGCCGGTGGGCACAGTGAAATATATATTTGGGAATCTACGCAAATCGCAGATTCCATCGGCTTGACGCCGTGTCAAAGGTATGTCTATTTGATAGGGAGTGTCGATTTTAATTGTGTCATGACGCTTCGTTCAACGTGTAGGGGAGGATCGGAGCTAAGTAACAAGAGTCCGTATTAGTCTCCCAGGTTCTAAGGTGTAAAAGGTAAGAACCAACCGTGTACCTGAGAGAACCTCGGGTAAGCGGCCGGTGTAGATGCGTTGCCTACTCTAGGTGCTCAGCTGGTGCTAGGTTGCGTGTTAGTGTTGGTGTCGTGGGTGGATCCGAATGACGCCGTTTCATCATCCTCTCCATCGCAGAGGGATAATGAGGCAAACGTTTTAAGTTGCCTTATCAACAGCCTGCGGCAGTCTATTGGACATAAGTCTCGTCTAAGATGCGTCTCTTAGTCCGATGTTTAGCTTCTCGCACCCAATGTCCACTAACTATCCTTAGCATCGACCGTCAGATGATGGCTTCATCTGCGTCTTATAATATTTTATTCCAGTAAAGTATCGAACGTCCAGTTAGCCACGAGAGTGCGACTGCAAAAACTGGAGAATAACAGCTAGGTGATATAAGCCTGACTCATAGGGAACAGATCCTTCTATACCTAGTTCAATGATGGGAAAGGACTAACGAACCCTTTAGTAGCCAAATCGACTAATATAGTAAAAAATATCAATTGATTTGACGTATGTAATTCCCTTTAACAGTGTTTTAGAGAAGTACTCTGTGGAATATAAATTTGGACTATAACTATAATATTTACCTGGATCACTTTCAGCCCGGAACGGGTCGATGCTGTTTCGAGGACTGATGGTGGAGCCATCGTCATCGCTTACACGGTGCTGTAATGAAAAATAAATACTATTAGCAATAAACCATGGATATCATCATTAACAGCTTGCGGCAGTCCACTACTGGACATAGGTCTCCCCGATATAGCGCCAACTAACCGATTTTAGGCTTCTATGCAGGACGGGTAAAGATCATAGACAGACACTTCACATATAACTTTCCATATTTTTATATATCTACATATATTTAATCCAGTCCACGTATAATAAAACGACCATAATTATATAATTGTGGTATTATCGTAATAAATTAGTCTTTTAAAGTCCACTTCTGGACATAAGGACAGGACTGAATTATTTTTTAATAATACAATAAAGTATTTTTAATAAATTTATACTATTAAAAAGTTCTTAACTAAGTTATAATTTAAAGATAATTTATAAAAATTTACAGACTATATGCGACTTTCTAAAGTTTATAAAAAAAAAATGTTATGTTGCCGAAATAACTTATCAATTCAGTCAAATGATTTTAAAAGTAAAAAAAAAAACAAACTATTAATCGATTATTTATGCTACTTCATACTACTAGGATATTTTATGTTTATTTAAATATATTTACGGATACAAAAGGACAGGAGTAATCCTAATTAATACGCCGGGCAGACAAGCTGGCGACTGAAACTTCTGTGGCTGAAGAGGTCATTTCTCATCAGCCAGTGACAATTTATTTTTAATCATGATTTGCATAATTACATTTGTAGATGTTTTATTTATTTATTTTTTACTTTATTTTTGACATTTAACAGATGAATTTGGATGAATGTTGATTATGATATCAATGTAAAAAAGTCTTTGCATTATTTCATGGTCATCAAAGATGATTTTCTTATGATTATTAATATTAAATTATATTATAAAAATAAATGGTGTTCTCGATAAATAAGTTTTGTATATGTTTTCACATAAATATCTATTGATAATGTTAGTTTATACAAGTTCGTATTTTCAACATTGTTTCCGTCTATTATCACACATTAAATTTCCTTACAAATAGTTTTGTTAAAGTTCCCAGATAACGGATGTTTCTCGACGAAAACCAACAGCAATTAAACGCACGCCCCTAAGATTTATGTAAACGTATAGAAATTGCGAGATTCCGAGGCCTTGATGTCATGGTATGGGATGTCACTTGCTTTTGTAGTAAAGTTTTTCATTTACTTTTTTGTGTTTTATTGAATATGTTTTTTAGTAGCGTTAATAAATTTAAGTCAACATTTTTTTCATTATAAATAATTTGAAATATCGTTGGAGCTTACATTGAGAAACCTCTTATGGTGACAATGTAGTTGCAATGTCAGTAAATGAAGTTAAAAGTATTTAAAAAAAAAGTTATAAATATATAAACCTAGAATACACCTTCTTTAAATACTCGGGTATAGTAATAACCAAAAAGATTCGAATACATTTAATTTAATAAATATTATGACGACGTCGCTCATTGAAATGAAATTTATAAGTTTTTATTTACAAAAACTGTTTTTTCTTTCGTTGTTGATTTCCGAAACATACTATAAATACAGATTTACTGGAATTGTAAAATGGCATACAGAATGAATAACAATATTCATGAATAGAATATAAAAAGTAAAGAGGCAACCTTAATTACATTTAGAACATACATTCATATCGTCACGCCTGTCTCCCGTAGGTGCAGGCAGAGACCAAAGATCTCCATTTGCTACGATCTCGGCATACTTTCCTTGCTTCCTCCACACTCATTACACTCATCGTGCAACCCCGCCGGTTAAGGGTACTCTTGACCCGGCTTAGCTTAAAAATTTCAGCAATTTGGTGAATCCCTTCAATCCACATTCGCAACGTAAATTTCTTTTGCCAGTCGTTTTCCATTCATCTTCTTTATGTGCCCAAACCATCTAAACATCCCTTTCTCAACTTTTGTCACACCTTCTTTTACTCAGACATTATTCAGAAACTATTTGCATGTTGTTATTTATACGTATTTGAGTTAGAAGTACCATTTGGGGCCATCCATAAATTACGGCACACGTTAGGCGGGTGGGAAGGGTCAACAAATTGTGACGTCGAGTGACAAGAGAAGGATGAGTTTCATCCTTTGTGGCACCAAATCTACAAATTGATAGTGTTAAAACTCTAAACTTCAAGTCCACATGTAACGCACTGTGACAAAACCGGGGGCTTCAAAATCATGTAATTCATGTGACTTTTTTTTTATGGCGTAGGAAGGCAAACGCGCAGGCGTGTCACCTGATGGCAAGCAACCAACGCCGCCCATAGACATCCGCAACGCCATGGGCAGTGCGGAAGCGTTGCTAACCTTAAAGGAAAGTGAAATTATGGGAGTGGAAGTGGGAATCGGAGAGGTAGTGGGAGTGGAAATCGGAGGGGGAATAGGGAGTGGAGGATGTTAGGCTTCCGGAACTCAGACCGCTCACCGTACGAAGCGCGGTAGCTAAGCTACCACTCAGACGCCGGTTTTCTGCGGGAGTGTGGTACTTCCCCGGGCGAGCCGGCCCATTCATGCTACAGACAAATAATATGCCATTCTTGACAAAGTATTCGACGTAGTTAATGGAAGGCCTTCACGCAATAATTTACTTTCTCCTAATTTTCATACGTTACTATGCAGCATAACTTTAATCAACTGGACATTACTATATTATGCAAATGCTGAGCTATTTACAACGGGCGATATTTCACAGGGATGCTTTTCGGTGTATGACACTAATTTATTTCTCTAAAATATTTGTTCAAAAAATGTGTGATTTGCTAAGGGTTTTTCTTCACTTTTACAGGTAATTAACGTTTGAAATCATGATTAATAAAGTTACGTTTTACTTTTTTTTACGGGATAGGAAGGCAAACGAGCAAGCGTGCCTCCTGATGGAAAGCAATCAACGCATAGACAACCCCGAAACCGCAGGGGTCACGGAAACGTTGCCAGCTTTTTTGGTATGTGTAGGCTTGTTTTTTGAAGGTGCCAATGTCGTATAGGTTCGGAAAGACCGCCGAGAGTAGCTGGATCTACAAAGTGGTGGTGTGTGGAAAGAACAAACTTACTTTAGTAACTTACAAAGTAAAAGTTTGCGGATAACCCATTATTTAGATTAAAAACCAATCAGTTATTGGTTAAGATACGCGAAAAAACAAATTTAAAAAATAATATTGTATAATGGACTGTATGGGGCTACTCTCTTTTTTCGCCAAGTTACCTCAGTGAGGTTGAGTTTTCGTTTTATTTTTATAATCATAGTTATCATCAGTTATGTTGTTTAATTATGGATGCGTATTACTCAATTTAGTTTGATTAAGGCGTAGTAGTGAAGTGAAATGAAAAGAATGCGCGTATCGTGTCTTTTTAACTTGACTACAAAAGTCCATAAAAATTTTTTATCAAGGCGTATCGTGACAAGCCCATTTTCAATTTCACGATACTTGATATTATTTTACTTGACACTTGCATAATAGTTATAGCTAATTTCCATAAAAAATAGGAAGACTCTATGAAAAACAGCCATTGAGACACAATGATCTTCATCCGTAGAATTTTATTACACTTGATGCCTCGTGTTGACGTGAAACGCTTTCTGCTCTTTGCCTTGAACGAACGTGGTGGGTTAATGTCTATAAATGGGGAAGCCTCATGCCCAGTAGTGGAAAACATGAATGTGAAAAAATTTATACTATTTGTATACGACGTGCGTGCGTACGAAAAATATATACTATTTGCAAATACATGGCAATATGTAAAGTATTGCAGATGTGTATGGGCGGTGTTGATTTCTTTCCATGAGGCGAAACACTAACTTGTTTGCTCGAATGGTGATCACAATGAGGTAACAAAACGTCATTAGCAAATATGATATGTACCTGATCGTCGGGTGCGGAACAGCTGGCCCCATCCCCCGGAACCCGCTCACCCTCGGGGACGGGGGCACCATCTCCCTCCACCTCCGTCAACACCTCGCAGTGATGCACCTTTGGAACAACAATAAGGGAAATTTATAAGCCATAAATAGATTTAATTAACCCTTTCGCTATGGCGTCGTCTATAGACGACAGCGATCCGTGTGACGACCCGTGTATACAAGCGTCGCCTATACACGAGATCCGTGTGACGACCTGTGTGTACGAGCGTCGCCTATACACGACATCCGCGTGACGACCTGTATGTACGAGCGTCGCTTATAGACGATATCCGCGTGACGATCTGTGTGTGCGAGCTTCGCCTATAGACGATATCCGCGTGACGACCTGCACATGGCGATTGGCAGAAACGGGATGCGTGAAGTCGAAGATCGAACTAGATGGCACCTTTTGAGGAAGGCTTATGTCCAGCAGTGGACTGTTGCACGCAGTTGAATTATAATTTTTTTACTAATCATAAAGTGTTTAACTCACGTTTTAACGCGACGCTTAACATTCTAAAAACTGATAGTATTAGTGTGTAGCTTCATGTTTTTCCTATGTTGAATGGCTGTGTTTGCCCTGGGGACTTTAGAAGGTCGTCGAACGGATTTGGAAGCAGGAGGCCCGGAAGTTGCATAATGTAGCGAACGACGATGGTAATTCCACAACGAAGGCTGCTATTTCAGTCGACAATGTAGAATAGTTGTTATTGTATCGGGAATTTTAACTTTGTAGTTGCCAATACGGAGACTGGGATCAAATACTATTATATTGGTGATCCGGTCGAGTGTGTTAGTTCGAGACGAAGTATTATTATTATTTATTAATATTTACTATTATTATGTTAAAAATAATGACAAAAAGAATGATCACTAATTGAGTCAGGCGTTACTATACGGAGATCTATTATTAAGATAAACAGTCCAAACTCACTTTACTTAGATCCGCAAAAATGAAATCTGAAAATGTTTGTGTTTACGAAATGAGTGGAATATTATAGATTGACTAATTTAATTCTTCCTTAAAGTGGTTATGGTTATAACGTAAGTCTTAAAGGTTGTCTTCTGTCGAGTTTACTCTAATACCTGGAAATTGTGAAAAAGTAGTTGTGTGTTTGATTTTGTTGGTGTTATTGACAACAGTGAACAGGTGGAGGATTTCGCTGACGGCCTGTTTTGTGTAAGAATTAAATTAGCAATTAAATTTTTCCACTTCTCTCGTAAATACATATATAATATTCTTTATTTATATAATGTGAGGTATAACAAGATGAAAAAAGACGAATAAAAGCTCCATCACATTGCCACTTATGGCGTACAAATTTTATTAATTATTACATACATAAAGATCTAAATAGATAACTATACTATTATTTTCATTAAAATTATAATTGATTTATCTATTACATATATTCGATCGATCTTTTAAAGTAAAAAAGTCCTTAATATTATAAATATTGCCGTGTATAAGCCATTCATATACTTTTCTGATTTGATTTTCGTGGATCTCAGTAAAGTAAGTTTTGACCATCCATCACAAAAAGACGATGCCTGCGAGGTATTTTTCATTTAATAGGATTTCCTTCACTTCGTATTTTTTAAAGCCAAGTCTTTCCAAAATAACATAGTACGTATTTATCGCACTGAAAAGTTGTGTAGAAGAATACCATAAAATATTACAAAATATTTGAGAGCTCAATACAACTGAAATTGCCCGCAACTTTATATTGCCAAACGTCATTTCGTTCGATAACTCTTGAGAGCATTAAATAAAATGGTTTTACTCTGTGCAGTTTACAAGGCCCGAGGGGTTAGTTTGAAGAGTAAACAAGTACATTGCAAATTACGAGTCCAACTCGTTACACATTATCGGGACATTATTTTTTATCTCTACCTTTATAGTTTGTTTCAAACAATAAAATGTATACCAAACTGCTGACATTGTAATCACTAACAATAAATATCTCCTGCCTTCCAAAATTATTTAATTCCTACTATTAGTTCATACTCAGATATATTCATATATATCTGAGTATGAAATATAGATTCATATTCATATAGATATTTATTTATATATCTTTTTCAAGTTTTCAATCGTTAATAAAATACATTTTATTCTTCCACTCAAGTTTAAATACATTTTTAAAGATTTTACAAGTTATAGTGAATGACATCATGTGTCATTCAGTTAATAAAGTTTTTTTAAATATTAATTCGTTAATTGAATTTAATTAATTAATTTTAGTTTTCCATGGAAAAAAAATGTCTTGTATAAGATAAAAGTAGGAATTGACTTATAATTTGATTTTATTTTTTATTCTATAATATATTAGACGATTCTATATTACTTGTTTTTAAATTTATGTTGTTCATACATCCACACACACATCGTTTACAAGATGGAAAAGTGATAATGTGTGTTTGGTGTTGTGTATAGTGGTTGGTGGGTGGAGAATTGATGGCCGATTTTTGGTAAGTTTTTGGTTTAAGTTCCAAATAAATCCACTTAATCCAACGGAAAAACACACATTATTAATTTTCTGTTATTGTTTTGCTTGTCGCGGATCTTAGCTAAGTAAAACTTTTGACTGTCCATATAGTGATGGATTTCCGCAAAGTAACGCCTGACTCCATTAATAATCATTTATCTTGTTGAATTATGGTGGCGTATTATGCAATAATGTTCAATTCAGGCAAGTGAAGTGATATGAAATAAATGTGTGTATGTAGACTTATTAAGATGACTGAAAAATTCCTTAGAAGGTTTTGGTAGGATAGTCACCATTTTATCCAGACAGAACGTGACAAGCAAACTAGTAAATTCCAAGATATTTCATATTATCATATTTTACTTGATACTGGCATAATAGTTATAGTTATCTGCCATCAAAGAATAAAGAATAAAGCTCCACAGATACAACAGTAAATAAATGAATCGGATCAACAAGTTTTATCGGGTTATCAACAAGGAAAAATGTAGGCGCCGATAACGTCTGATAAAACTAAAACAAAGCATTAATGTGTTTACACATAAATAGCGTTTCGGTGAGCGGTATACCATGTCATAACATTTTAAGCTTTCCTGTTCTATTTCTGTTTTATGGGAGAGTTACGTACAGCAGCAAATGGGACAACGTTAGCTCCTGTGTCTAATTCTAACTGACTAATCACCGCCTCTAAATAATGTAAAATTGTCAAATCACCGCCACCAATGGACATCTGCAATATCAAGGGCGCTGCATCATTGCTTGCTTAGGTAAAGATATGAAGCAGAAGATTAGGATTTAATGGCAGAGGAAGAAGAAAAGAGCTGCGCCTCCGATATCCTGTACGAATTGAAGGACGCGTGGTAAGACAGAAACATGTGTACCAATTAAGTTGGATTGTGGTACTTTTAACATGATCCTGGTAATTCATGTCCCAGACAAATATCAACCAAAAGAAATTGCAAATATGTTGTCGCATATAAAACACACAAAGTACACTAATTCAAATACTCTCCCATCCAAATTTAGTCTATTGTATATAAATAATTTAAATGAATAACCTATAAAACGTTCGATATACATACAAACATACCGTCACACCTGTTTCCCGTTGAGGTAGGCAGAGACCACAGATCTCCATCTGCTACGATCTCGGCATACTTCCCTTGCTTCCTCCAAACTCATTACTCTGCTCATGCAAGCTCGTCAGTTAAGCAATCTGGTCAAGATATGTTTTCGTGGTCTTCCTCTACCGACACTTTCATTCACATCAGCAACATATACCATATTGTATTATTATATATTCAGAAACCTAAAATAAATGTTTGCTTGTAAAACTAGTGGGGATTCAACCTCGGGGTACGTTCCTAGAATACCTTTTTTATGGGATAGGAAGGCAAACAAGCAGGCGTGTCATCTGATGAAAAGCAATCAACGCCGCCCATAGACATTTATAGCGCCATAGGCATTGCAAAAGCGTTGCCAACCTTTAAGAAATATCTAGACTTGTTTTTTAAAGTTGCAATGTTGTATCGGTTCGGAAACAAAGGTGTTTTTTTTAGAAGTAGGTGGTGCCACAGAGTAGTGGTGCGTGAAAAAAAGTTTTGGAAAATGACACAGAGTGTAAATGTCCCTGTTTGATTGTTTGTAAAACTAAATTTTAATATCGATTGGATTTGAACCCACGTCAGAATCTACACACTCACGTACCCTAACAGTTGTATTTAAATACTTCGTATACTGCAAATGAAAATCTAAACAAACGAACCTAGCACCCTAATCTTCTAATAAATTCCCACCAATATCAACTGTGCATCTCGGCTTGTCAAGTCTCAAACGGTAAAATATATATCAATCATCTCGCTACGAGCGAGATAAAATATAAATTGGGAATTTACCGCCATCTGTCGAAAATATATGTATTTAATAGATTGTGTGTGACAGGGTATTTATTGGAATTGTAAGTGAAGTTTATGAATTTATTTTTATTCCTTTTATTTTTGTTTAGGGTAGCTAAGTAATGATGCGATTTACTTGCAATTTGAACGGTGTAATTGTAGAACGACGTAATTAATGTATATTAGGTAGGTGATAAATTTTATTAATGAGAAGACATACTGGTATGTATGTGAAAAGGTTTGGATTGGTATCCTAGTACATAACAGTTTCAAGACTAATTTGATTCATTTTACTTCGCAATATAAAGTGGCCGCTTTACTATAAACTTTGAATTTAACTTTAAAAGTCAAAAAAATAATTTCTGGTGCGTTACGTATATAGGATCCCTAAAAACGATCTCTATCTACAAAAAAGTCTGTACAAGTTTGGCACGTAACCCCGAAAAGACTCAGGGAAAATGGAAAGTCAAATTCCCGGAATGCATAGACACTTTATTTTTTTATGGGATAGGAAGGCAGACGAGCAGGCGTGTTACCTGATTGAAAGCAATCAATGCCACCCATAAAATTCCGCAGCGCCATAGGAAAGTGTAATTATGGGAGTGGGAATGAGAAGGGAAGGGGAAGAGGGAGGGGGGAGAGAAGGGGGAGGGTGTTGGGCCTCCGGAACTCGGCTCACCGTTCGAAGCGCGATAGGTAAGCTACCACTCAGACGCCTATTTTCTGCGGGAGTGTGGTGCTTCCCGGGCGAGCCGGCCCGTTCATGCCTGTAGTAAATATTATGCCATTCTTGACAAAGTATTCGTCTGCAGCGTGGCTCTACCACTATTGAAATTAAATCTATGGACAAATCTATTCAACTCTTGAGACATACATTTATAAAACTCGTACAAAGTCCGAGCAGAAAGGAAACGATTTAATGTGGCAAAGCTGTTTTATGTAAACAAACATTCTGTTTCACAAACGCGATCGAATGCATTGCGCAAACAATAAAATAACAATTGAAAATTAAAACCACATTAAAGTCCTATGTAGGGATCGTAAACGGTAAAATTGTGCCAGTGATCGTCACAAATAGATTTTAGTTTCAATGAATGATACGTTATACAGAGTGTCCTAGTATCACGGTAAAATAAGAAATAAAAAGACTAATTTGTAGCATATCCCCTTACTCTAAATACACCCATATCCAATACCTTTTATTGCCCAAAAATCTTATTTTACATACATATTTTTTTAGGGAAAGGAAAAAAATCATGCGAAAGATCCATGGGTCAAAACAGAGAAGAATAGCTTATGGAAGCTGGAGAAGGAAGATGGAGAGTCCTTCATAATGCCGAAATCGAGGAGCTTGTGATCGATGCCAACATAGCTGGAGAGATAAAGGCGCATGGACTCCATTGGCTTGATCACGTGGAGTGTATGGAAAAGGATCGTGCGGCCAAAACATGGCAATGCCGTCCAGTCGGTCGCCCTAGGTACTGATGGATCGACGCAGTTGTATTGGACTCCACAGTTTAGTGTTAAAATATTCAACTAGAATAATTCTCAGTAAATAACGGCTTAAACGTATAGCTCCGTGAGAAAACCGCCGTCATAAAGTTATAAAGGAAAGAATTACTTCACAATCCTCTAATAACGGCGGCGAAAAAGACTAGGTATTGCTAATTGTAACGACTTAAACAATAGATCTTTTTCTCACGTTGTAGCCGCCCACTCATACATACACATACATATCGTCACGCCTGTCTCCCGTTTTACGGGTAGGCAGAGACCACAGATCTCTATCTGCTACGATCTCGGCATACTTCTCTTGCTTCCTCCACACTCATTATTCTCCTCATGCAAGCCCACCGGTTAAGGGTACTCTTGACCTGGCCTTTCTTAAGAACTTCAGTAATTTGATCAAGGGATGTTTTCCGTGGTCTTCCCCTACCGTCCGTTCCATCCACATTCGAAACGTAAATTTCTTTTGCCAGTCGTCTTTCATCCATCCTCTCTATATGCTCAAACCATCTAAGCACCTCTCAGCAAGGCACAATACCTTTTCCCGCGGCTTGCGAAGGCACTATATAAAGACCTGGTCGAGAGGTATACAATGAACAAATAGTAGAGAAACAGTAAACAGTCAACAGTCAGCGCACACGCTCGCTATAACCATCTGTTCATTAGTTCTGTATTTAACATTCACTGCATTGTGATCGTTTGTTGTAGATCGTTTGATGTGTATCAACTGTACTCAAAGGGTGGCCAATGACGTCGTTTTCCGACAAGTCAAGCAAAAACGTGAACTTTTGCAGACCGACAAAGGTAGAAAAGTTGCTTACCTGGGACATATCATAAGACATGACAGGTACAAATTGCTGCAACTGATCATGATGGAAAAAATCGCGGGAAAAAGACAAGTTGGTCGAAAAAGAAAGTCTTGGCTACGTAATATCAGGGAGTGGACTGGGATAGCGAGCACACCTCAGAGAACCGCAAACAGTGATCGCTGACCTGAGGTCAATATTATTCCATCCAATTATATAGAGCTATTATTCCATCTAATTACAGAGAGCTATTATTCTATCCAATAACAAACATGTCACGTTACACGTGTCAATAAAACGCACCGTGCAGCTGTTTTGCAACGGTCATTGATCACTTTAATTAAAAGAGGTCATTGATCCCTTTACGTTTGAAGAGGACAATGATTGGTTTGCTTTTAAAGAAGTCATTGATCCCTTTATTTTATGCCATTTTTATGGATGAATATTTAATTTAACAAAAGGTGTTCTTTTTTTTAACTGGAACAATATCAATGTATTGTTTTTATACGAGAAAAAGAACATCCGGTATATAATACATAGCTAATAAAACTGTTAGTTTTGTTAACGTTACGACTACATCGACAAATGAAACTCTCGTTCCGTGTACAAATAAATACCAGTTGATATTTATAATAAATCGTCACTAACCCTGTTGTGGATCGGGCGAAGGATCAGAACGCAAGACCCGTACAGGTTGTACGTGACGGTAATCCCTCGAATCAAGCTTGTGGCACGTCTAGCTGATATTACACTACATACATATGTGTAGGTTAGAGTAAATCTCAGATTTCTTTTTTTTTCTCTTCATTTAAAAGGAAAACAAAGGAGCCAGCGGGGTACTTAGTTGATAGTAAGTAATTCCTGCCACTCATGGACATCTGCGATAATACATGCGTGGCTCTACAACAGAGTGGTAGAGCCACGCACTCGTTAAACTATACTTTTAGAAAGATGATTAATGGAGTCAGGCGTTACTTTGCGGAAATCCATTACTATGTGGACAGTGGAAAAGTGGTAGTAAGTGTTTGATGTTGTGGATAGTGGTTGGGAGGTGGTGAGTTGCTGACGGCCGTTTTGCGGTAAAATTAAGTTTAAGTTCTCTGTTAGTCCACTTCTTCCAGTAGAAAAACACACATTATTATTTTTCTGTTTTTGTTGTCGCGGATCTTAGCTAAGTAAAAGTACTAACTGTCCACATTCTGGAAAGAAACATGCAAACTGTTGCCTAGTAACGCAAACACCGTAAATACAATCATCGTATTTATAAAACAGTCCGTCTCTAGCACAAATCTACTAAATACGTACTTTTGTATACTTAACCTGCGTTAACCTAAAGACTGCGAAAAATGTAAAACTACGTTTCTCACATACAATGTGTTAATACGAAAATCGTAGATATAGCGTTGATAAATAAACAAACTTAGCTTTCATACGTCACTGCTCGTGTGGTTGGCATATTTTTCGTTTACCTACCGTGTTATTTTACGACACTTCATATTATGCGTGTCTTTTTCCGGTTCGCACGCTGTCTAAACGGACGGAGATTTTATAGAAAACACGGATTAATTACTGTTTAGTTTAGTAAATAAGAGAAAACCTTGTATGTTCCTGATATTCTTTCACCGTTCTTTTGATAACTGTTATTATGTAGTCACTTATGGTGTTTTTTGAGTTCATACTCAGGAGATGTATGGAGTTACTACTTTTTACGTTCCTTTGCGGAAATCCATTACTATGTAGATAGTTAAACAAAAACAGAAAAATAATAACGTGTGTTTTCTACTCGGAGAAGTGGTTTTATGGGGAAATTAAACTAAATCTTACCGAAAAAACGGCCGTCAGCAACTTTCTCCCTCCCAACTATCGCAACTATAAACAACACATTACAACATAAATAATTATTTCTTGTGATTCTAAAAATTTGATCGCATTCGAAAAACAAATAAAAGAATAGCAATGATTTAAATTTTTTATTGTTTTATTTTGTACCTAGATATATTTTAAAACCGATTATATCAATAAATATTAAATGTAATGAAAGAAATATTTAGTGTTATGAAAAAACATAAAAAATTTTGGTATGGTAATCACGTCCGTTATAGAACACATTACATAAGAAAATATTTAGTGTAATGAAAAAACAAAAGTTTTGGTCTAGTAATCACGTCTGTCACAGAACACATTACAAAAGAAAATATTTAATGTAATGAAAAAACAAAAGTTTTGGTGTAGTAATCATGTCTGTCATAGAACACATTACAAAACAAAATATTTAGTGTTATGAAAAACCAAAAGTTTTGGTGTAGTAATCACGTCTGTCACAGAACACATTACAAAAGAAAATATTTAGTGTAATGAAAAAACAAAAGTTTTGGTGTAGTAATCACGTCTGTCACAGAACACATTACAAAAGAAAATATTTAGTGTAATGAAAAAACAAAAGTTTTGGTGTAATAATCACGTCTGTCACAGAACACATTACAAAAGAAAATATTTAGTGTAATGAAAAAACAAAAGTTTTGGTGTAGTAATCACGTCTGTCACAGAACACATTACAAAAGAAAATATTTAATGTAACGAAAAAACAAAAGTTTTGGTGTAGTAATCACGTCTGTCATAGAACACATTACAAAAGAAATTATTTAGTGTTATGAAAAAACAAAAGTTTTGGTGTAGTAATCACGTCTGTCATAGAACACTAATTAAATAAGTATTTCAGACATTGTTTACACGACATAAGATTGAAAACGAATGCTTTGATTCAATTGGAAGGTAAAAATATAACCGTAGAAATATGTTCAATTAATTTTTGATCAAAATGTCCTGTAGTACTAAAGAAAAATTAAAAAAAAATCATGCTAACTCGTTTCAACGCGGATCTACGTTTCGGTCGTTTAACGCCATTGCGAAATTTCGAGTTCCGGCATTTCTGGGGTTCATTCTCAAAAAAAAATGATAATATTGTACAGATATCATAGCGGTATATCGTTATAATAACACGCCTGCCACTCGCACGCTGCCCCGTCTACGCTGGATGGAAGCCATTGGGCCGACCATAAATTCTCGATTTATCTTTTCCGCAGCAACGCGGAAATGATTGATAGATGTTTTTATAGTTGATCTTTTGATCATACGCTCAATACATTCGATAGTGTAAGACATTCGGAATTCGTTACGATCCGGCTACAAATAAACTGAATGAAATGACCTTATCTTTCTTGCTCGAGTTGTCTTTTCGATGCCCATGAATTTTTTATGGGTTATGAGAGCAAACGAGCAAGCGTGTCGCCTGATGGAAAGCAATCAACGCCGCCCATGGACAACCGTGACACCGAAGCAGTCGCGGAAGCGATGCCGGCCTTTTGTTCTATTTTTCTTGATATTATTCATTTTTGACGAACTTAATCGCCTATGGTTGCTTTTTGAGTGAATCCAATTTTTTTTTTATTAATTGAACGAAACGCACGTAAAGCGCGCACAGCCGTTATATATAGTCAAAAAGAGATAACGTATGTATATAATGCTAGCTAGTGTCCTTGTTAAAATAAAACATACCGTCTTGTTAAAATCAAACATAGAGTCAGGCGTTACTTTATGTAATCTCATTATTAAGGTGGCTAGTCAAAACTTAATTTCCTAAGATCCGCGAAAAACAAAACAACAGAACAGAACAAATAATGTTGTTTGTTTACGAAAGAAGTGGAATGTTCCACTTCTTGTCCATGGTGAATTTGCGGGTAACCCAGGCTCAGAATTCGTGTCAACTTAAGTAGCTCAGAAGCGAATTTATCACTTTTAATAATTATTATATTACATATCTGTATTATTACATATCATGGGGTCAGGCGTTACTTTGCGGAAATCCATTACTATGTGGGCATTTAGAACTTTTACTTAGCTAAGATCCACGACAAGACTCTACGGAAGAAAACCGTTAAGTCTTAACGGTTGGTTGTCTTCCGTAGAATCTATACCTGATGATGCCTCGTGTTGAGGCGAAACACGTGTCGTGTGCAACGTAGAAAAGTAGTAGTGTGTGTTTCGTATTGTTGATGGAGGTGGAGAGTTACTGACGGCCGTTTTTTTTCGGTTTTAGTTTAAATTCCCCGTAAATCCACTTCTTCCAATAGAAAACACACACACACACACGTATTATTTTTCTATTTTTGTTTGCTTGTCGCAGATCTTAGCTAAGTAAAAATTCTAACTATCTACATATCTTTATTTATCTCATTTCATTTGATGTTTGATGGTGGACTTAAAGAAGGTGTCGTGAAAATGATGGGAAGCCTAGATGGGTACATAGAGAAGGTGCATGAAGGACGACTGATAAAAGAAATTCACGTTGTGGATGTGGATGAAAATGTCGGTAGGGGAAGACCAAGGAAAACATACGTTGACTAAATGCCGAAGCTTTAGAAAAGACCAGTTCAGGAGTACCTTTAACCGATGAGCTTACATGAAGAGAGTGATGAGGGTGGAGGAAATAAAAAAAGTGTGCCGAGATCGTGGTTGTGGCAGATGGAGATCTGTGGTTCCTGCCTACCGCTACAGGAAACAGGCGTGATGATATTTATGTATGTGTAAATTTGATGTACAATGCGAACAGAAATTGAATTCGAAGATCAAACTATGTGACGCGTCTCAGGGGAGACTAACGTCCTATGAAATGAACAAACACACGACACAAACACAATGGTCGCTGGTCGGATACAGTTGATTAACTTTTAGATTCGCGGTAAAATCATATTAAAGTGCAAATTACTTTCTACAAACAACTCAATATATCCAGTAAACGGAAAACATTGTCCCTTGACAGTTAATTATGCGTGACAGTGTTCATCCCATTGCGCTAAAGGAAATGAATATGAAAAGAGCCCGCTGTGTCCTCTGTTTTTGACAAACGTTGCGCTTTGTTCTTCACTACGATTACCAATTTATTTATACATATTATAATACTAGCTGTTGTATTTGATGTTGCCGGAATTACAATCATTTTTTCAGTAGGTATTTCGTTACCGTTGCTATGATCAACTATCTATATTTTTTGTCATGGGATTGGAAGGCAAACGCGCAGGCGTGTCACCTCATGTAAAGCAATCAACGCCGCTCATAGACTTCCGCAACGCCATAGGTAGTGCCGAAAGCGTTGTCAATTTATTTATACATATTATAATACTAGCTGTTGTATTTGATGTTGCCGGAATTACAATCATTTTTTCAGTAGATATTTCGTTACCGTTGCTATGATCAACTATCTATATTTTTTGTCATGGGATTGGAAGGCAAACGCGCAGGCGTGTCACCTGATGTAAAGCAATCAACGCCGCTCATAGACTTCCGCAACGCCATAGGTAGTGCCGAAAGCGTTGTCAATTTATTTATACATATTATAATACTAGCTGTTGTATTTGATGTTGCCGGAATGACAATCTTTTTTTGCGTAGGGTTGACCGTTTCAGTAGGTTCATTTTTTCAGTAGGTTTTTTCATGACCGTTGCTATGATCAATTATCTATATTTTTTTATGGTATTGGAAGGCAAACAAGCAGGCGTGTCACCTGATGGAAACCAATCAACGCCGCCCATAGACTTCCGCAGCGTCATAGGCAGTGCCGGAAGCGTTGCCGACCTTTAAGGAAAGTGTCATTATGGGAGTGGGAATGGAAGGGGGATAGGATAGAGGGGGGAGGGTGTTGGGCCTGCGGAACGCGGCCGCTTACCGTACAAAGCGTGGTAGGTAAGCTACCACTAAGACGTCGGTTTTCTGCGGAAGCGTGGTACTTCCCCGGGCGAGCCGGCCCATTCATGCTACAGACAAATATTATACTATTCTTGACAAACTATTCGTATGCAGCGTGGTTCTACCATTATTACAACTACTCGGTGTATTTAAAGCTACCATGAAACGCAGCTGAGCAGAGGCGTAGATTGTTGTAGATTCTTGAGTGGTTGTAGATTCCCCGACAAACATAACCACCTCATTATAACTACAGTATGCTAACTGTAGGTTTGTTTTTGAAGACTCCAATCGCCCCTATCGGTTCGGAAATATTACTGAAGGTAGACATGTAGACAAATTTTAGGAACGTAACTTGGCCTTTTTAAAAGGATAATTTATTTAATTTAATTTTATTTAATAAAATTTAATTTATTTTATATATTTATTTAAAATTAAATTATAAAAGTTGAATTAAAATTTAAATAGGATAAAACTTAATGGAGTCGACTGGACTAACAGATTCAAATTCTAATTCCTGACTACCGTGAGTGAGCTCTGTTCTTTCTCTTACAAAAGTGCTTAGTTAACTTATTCTTTTTTGATGCTTACACTTCCAGAGGGTTGAGGGGACATAACTATGTTGTTGGCTTGTTTCTTCGTAATGGTAATATTTTAAAAACTGGTTTAAAAAAATCGATATCGAAAAAATGCCGAAATCGAGCATCTGATGGCCCAACCTAATGTAATAGGACTGACTAAGGCTCACCGACTTCGTTGGCTGGGCCACGTGGAGAGGATGGGGGAGGATCGCGCAGTCAAGAGAGCATATATGGGTCGCCCAACTGGACGACGACCTGTGGGGCGCTCCAGGTACCGCTGGAGAGATGATTGAGGATGACTTGCGCGAACTTCAAGGCTGTAACTGGCAGGAGATGGTGCAGGACAGGGCAACATGTGGGCAACGTGGCGTAAGATCTGCTCGGAGGCCAAGATCCATTTTGGATCGCTGCGCCAACAAAGTTAGTTAATTAGTTTTTCGTTTAAAAAAAAATTGCACGCGCTAGCGATCGAAGTGATTATTCTTTCTCAACTTCCATTGATAGTAATAAAGGCGCAATTACCCTTGTCTTGTTCACACAGTGACGTCATGTTAATTACGCTCATCAAGCCCTCCATTCATTTTCACAGTAATTTGACATGGGCTGACATTGCTGAAAACAAAGGGCATGTGTCCCTTTATATGAAGTAAGGGTTGCAAATAATGGCCAATAACATATTTTTATTGAAAATAGGTAAGCAAATAAAAACACAAGTGACACGCCTCCTCGTTTGCTTTCCTATCCCATAAAAAAGCAGATTACCTGATGGTAAATCACTGTCACCCATGGTCATTTACAACACCCAGGGAACGATAACCAACGCGGTAGCTTCACCACTGACTTAATTAGAACTTCATCTTAATGTGGCAGATTTTTTTTTGACACTTGATTAATATTTGGAATTCTTAATATGTGAGGAATTTCGATGGCTGGCCGTATTGTCACTAGACTTATTATTATAGATATAAAGTGTCACTAGACTCATTATTAGAGATATAATATTATTATAGATATAAAGCTCAACCATTTTTTGTCACATTTACGACGGCTCGTTTGCTACCACTTTTCATCCCTTTGGAATTTTTAATAAAAGTATAAATCATGTCTTTGGAATGTAACGTAGATTTGTAAAGGGCTATTCGGTTAGCGGTGTTTCTCGGGTGAATTACACATTCATTCATTCATTCATCATTATTTTTTATGGCATTTTTGATGGCAATTAGCTACAACTATTGTGCCAGTATGAAGCAAAATAATTTCAAGAATTTCTAAATGTAAATTCAGCTTCTCACCATACGTCTTGATAAAATCGTAGGCGGTCTACCAAAATTTTCATGGACTTTTGCAGTCAAGTTGGAAAGACACGATACACGCATTCATTTCATTTCATATCACTTCGATACCATAATTAAATTACGTTGAGTAACGTAATACTCTACAAGTGATTAGTAGTCACCAGAATTAAAGAATATAATTGATTATAACATAAGAGTATAAAAATGAAATAAAAACTCAACGTTAGTGATACATCACTTTACTTGGCGGGAAAAGTCTATTACTACTTAAATCACTGACTGATTAGGAGCGAAATTTAAAACAATTATAGTGGCACTTAATAAAAATGAGAGCGTATTATTTTTTTTTTCTATCAAATAGCAAATCAATACCATATATAAACCAATTATGCTTTGCGATTTTTACATTGGCAACACAGAAGAAACGGTTTTAACTGGTTTGCAACTGCGGAATTCAATTCAAGTACATTGTATGTATCGCAATGTTTACAGCACACGACAATTGTCAGCTTCTATTTTAAGACGGCAAATTGATGTAATGATTTCAATCAAGGCATTTAATATGACTCGAGATCTTCGTTTAATATAATATAATGGATATATTTATTTTTTAATTTTGTGACCTTATCTATATTTTTTTGTGTTATTACTTTGTCTCTTCTTTTATTTTAATGTTTATAAGAGGAGGAAAAAAATTGACAAGAAACATTACAGACGTACATTACAGACATTACAGAGTAGGCGGTACAAAAGATGGGAGGACGACTTAAAAGCAAGTGCCGGCCCAACGTGGCCACAAATAGAAAAAGATAGGAAGAAGGTGAATGCCTTAGTGAGGAAGCCTGAGAATGCTTTAGTCGAGAGACAATCTGTACTAAAAACATGAAAAAAGTGACACTAGACATTAATAAAAAAAATTTGTATATATTTAGTTTTACATAGTTTCGGTAAATAAAAGTCAAAATACTTAAATATATAAACAAATTAATTAAAAAACTCGTATGCAATATATAGAAAATAATATAGGCTTACAATTTTCTGTTTTGTCCCATTTACCTGTATAAAGTAAATTGTAAATAAATTGAATTTTGTATAGGTTATGTAGCCAACGTGTTTGACGACCTAATTGATTTAGTTGCGAATCTAAAAAATTCATCATTCGATTCCCGCAACGGCATATATATATATATATATATATATATATATATATATATATATATAGTGTGTGTGTATGTGTGTGTGTTGTTGTTCATCTTTGACATGTCTGAAACTCCAAAAATCAGAAAGCCCCGTCCGATCTGTGAGAAATATCAAAACGTTAAAAAATATATTGAATATAAATTAAAAACTTTAGCTGTTTAAATAGATATAAACGAAAATTTATTTTCTAAGCTACTTTACATTTGGTTAAATTTTCATTTTATTTTTCATACATACAACTAAACAATAATCACAATTAGAAAATAGAAAAGTTTATTCATGACACTTTTTATTATAATATCTTAATGGAAAAATTAAAACCTAAATAATATTTAAATAAGTTTGGATCTCAGCTTATCTGAAATCAAAATTCCAATACCTGGGGGTTTCTAATAACATTTATCTCCGTTCCACGGATAGCCTAAAATTTCTTACTCCTCACCGCACTGGTTTAATCTTTAAATCTTTCGCCTTAACAGCTGTAATTCTCTGGAGCGACATTCCTCTTGACATTAAAACAGCCTCAAACAAATTCATTTTTAAAGTCAAAGTCCGACAATTCTTGAAGTCCTGTTCATAAGAATGAGAGTACTTGCAGGAAGGTGAATATTTTTTTTTCCAATTTTTTATTTTATTATTTTATTTTCTCGTGAATTAGTTATATATATATATATATATATATATATATATATATATATATATATATATATATATATATATATATATATATATATATATATATATATATATATATATATATATATATATATATATATGGGTGTGTGATTCTCAGCGTATGCCAGGCGCTTTATTGGAGCACCTGGCGCTGGTTTTCAGCAAAAGAACCAACGTGATCAGATTGCTGACCACAGTGCCAATAAGTTCATTGTATTTAGTTTGATTGTAAATAAAAGCTATAATAATTTTATCTATTTTTCGTTTTATTTATATCGAAACCTCAAACTCCTCGTGTACTAACAGTACACATTTCGCAACTGTAGACTAAATTTACCCGCTACAAGAACGAAGTTCGCTTGATTATCTCCATAAGCCGTCTGTGACTATAGATTTCATGTCCGATTTAACATAACGAATGAGCCTAATGACCGGAAACTAGGTTGTAAGCCCTTTGCCGGGAGAAAATATTGTGTGTACGGTCAAGTTGAGATGTGTAATTTTTTTCTGTGGCAGAAAACGAAATTGGTAAAATAATCAACCCTAAGATCTTTCCACCCTACAATATAATTTCCCTGCCTTGATTCTTTGAAATCATTTATCACACATACATACATATGATCACGCCTGTTTCCCGTAGGGATAAGTAGAGATCACAGATCTCCATTTGCTACGATCTCGGCACACTTTCTTTAATTCATCCATACTTATCACTCTCTTCATAAAAGCTCGCCGGTTAATGGTTCATTTGACCTGGCCTTTCTTGAGAATTTCAACAATTTGGTGAAGGTACTATAGTGATACATTCATAAATGTATCACTAATGCATTAAAACCTTTTATATTTTTTGACATTCGCATTCAAATTTAAAACGAAAAAGAAATTGTTATAAAACAAAATGTATTAGTTCGACTGACGTCTTTTGGATAGATATGTCACCCGTCCAGTACAAAACATTGATATTATAATATACAATAAATATATTGAGATATAAAATGTAAAGTGTGATAAAGTATAATATAAATAACATATAAATGTACAATGAAACACAAGAATAAATTGATATAATTTTGAATAATTTTATTTGAAAAAGCCCTCTAAAGGTCCCGGGTGTCGCCGTAAGCAGAACGGCGGGCATGCTACAGTACGTTCGTTCTCCTTGGTCTTCCCCTGCCGACCCTTCTATCCACATCCGCAAAGTAAATTTCTTTTATCAGTCGTCTTTCATCCATTTTGTCGATGTGCCCAAACCGTCTAAGCATTAAACATATGTATATTGGCTGTAAAAATAAAGAAATAAAATACAAATTTCATCACGGATCTACTTAGAACGCTGGTAGCGTTAACTTCGATTAGATTTCAAGATTAAGATTTTCGCATTCGTAAAATATTTGCAAATGCGAATAATTGACAATGCGAACGCCAATATTCGCTACATCACTATTTGTTGACGATGTGTATACACATTCCTTTCACACCCCTGAATTATTCCGTTTTCGTTTATCGCGTACGCGAGAATTCAGCGTTGTAAGTGCTTTTTGTATTCCGCACGACTGCTGAAGGCATTTTAATATAATATATCCTACGCAGCTGACGCTTTTCGCATTTGTCACCGTCAATTGTATAAGTAATTAATTGCCACCGTTTGCGGTTGTAACATAGATTAGGAACAGATTAGTTACAGTATATAATAAACTCATGCGTCCCTCCGTATACTAACTGTTATTTGGGACGATCTAAATGGCCCATAGACGAAGCTCGCTTCCTGTGCCAAGGGCTGCGAATTCGAGTCCCATATCAGGATAAATAAATGAAAGGCCTACCTACATGTATTAATTCTGAGTTCCTGTTGTTAGTCTGAGTGCTGAGTGTTATTTTTGTCGTTAATGTGATTATAACGGTAGGGAACATTTTTTTATGGGATTGGAGGGCAAACGAGCAAGCGTGTCGCCTGATGGAAAGCAATCAAAGCCGCCCATGGACTACCGCGACACCGCAGGAGTCGCGGAAGCGTTGCCGGCCTTTTAGGTATGTATAGGCTTGTTTTTGGAGGTTCCAGTGTTGTAACGGTTCGGAAAGACCGCCGAGGGTAGCTGGTTCCACAAACTGGTGGTGCGTGGAAAGAAGTTACGAGAGAAACGCAATGTAGTAGATCGCCAATCATCCAGATGGTGGGGATAAGATTTTTCTTTACGTCGAGTTGTGCGTTATTAATTATTATTAGTTGTTATTACCTAATATGCGTTTTTTCTAGCATCCCAATCAACACAACTCTCCTCCATTAGTGAGGTGAAACAATTTGGCAGCATATCATGTAACACAGCTCTTGAGATTCATTAAAGAATGTTTAACATTCGGACCGCAATACAGGCAGTTGATGAAGAAAATCTTTAACAAATGACAATATAATATACTAATAGCATAGTAATAAAAAAGACATATTTTTACTTACAATTTCGGTTTGAGCGACTTCCTCTCCGACGCCTGAAGGCACCTCAACCATTGTTTCCAACCAGCCACTACCTGTGAAATAAAAGAAAACATAAGGTAAAGTAAGCAATCACATCGACATAATAAAATTTATCCCTATTATAGTTTAATGTGGCATGTTACCTTAATATATACACTCCTTTGCAAAAAAAAACAGGCCGTTTCGATTTTTCTACATCATTATTAATAATTTAGTTCTAAAGAGGCTTTAATTGCCAAAGTATGTTACTGGCACTTAATAAAGAGTCTGGGTATGGAAAAAAAATAATTTAAAATTCGAAACTTTTGTTTTTTTTAAATAATCTATTTTTAGTGTTGTGACTAAAAACAGATTTTTTTGCTTTTGTTGGGTTATCAGGTAACATAAAACTAACTTCTTGTTATTTTAAAATAATTTGTATTGTCCCATAATAAACTAAAATTCATTAATATTTGAAAGGACTGTGTTAACATCAATCGTTATCGACTCTAAGTTTAAAAAAATGTATTTGAACTTGAGTAAATGAATAAAAAAGTATTTTATTAACGATTGAAAATTTGAACAAAATATATAAATATATATAGGGAGAGTATGAACAAATAGTAGGAGTTGAATAAAGAAATGTCTGGCCTCGCGAGCTGAGGCTCATGCAGTTTGGATTCAACCTCGAGGCAAGTTCCCGCATTCTGCAAAGATGGCAGGATGCGGAAGCTCCGCGACAAAAAGAACCTGTCAACTCCAGATATAACAGTTAGTTTACATATAAAATTTGATGGATATACTTGTCTTTATGGTTTCAAGGTGTTTATATGTGGATCGAACGCTTGACCATTGTGTGAACGTTGAAAATCGATGCGCAAAATATACGGGGATCCTACAAATAACCTTCGACTTTATACTCCTCAATGTAACTGATAGCACGTCCCCTGTTATTCCACGGCCGATACATCTATAATTATCGCAGACGCTCGGTACAAATTGTAGGTGGTATTGCGATGCTAACAATATCGTTAACTCAATCTTCAGTGACATTTCGTTCTATGATTTAATTTAATTATATATTTTTACTAGCTGACCCGGCAAACTTCGTACCGCCTCAAAATCAATAAATAAAAAAGCTGAACGATAATTTCAGAATGTTTCAACATTAGTAAAAAGTGTGGTCAAAACTTAACACGAACAAAGAGAAATCGTAATCAATAAAAAAATGAAAAAAAAACTTCACTTTGAATTTAATTTGGTTTCTGGACGATTTTTAAAATTTAATTGATTTCTGAACGACGGGACGAACATTAAATATTTGACAGGTAGGGATAGTTTCTAAGGGAAAACGAAATTGTTGCTTTAACTATATTCCTAATATTCTTATCATATTTACTCACCTTTTAAACCTTCCCTGGACTTCCAAATATAATTCAAAACCAGAATTAGCCAAATCGGTCCAGCCGTTCTCGAGTTTTAGCGAGACTAACGAACAACAATATAGATTTGTACTATAATCGCCATGACAACCTAAAAATATCCCCTCTATCATATAATTGCATAATTCACTACTATAATAAGAGGTGACGAACAATTGGCTCAGTGGCGGGGCTCCTCGCCACGGTGTCAATGGTTACGGGTTCGATCCTCACATTGGAATAAATATTTGTATGGCCTACAGATATTTATTGCGAATCTGGTTACCCCGCCAATTTGTATTAGACAAAAGTGGTGGATTAACGTCCATTCCTCAAGAAATAGGAAGACCCGTCCCACAGCTGTGAGACTACACGTCTCATAGGCTGTGAACAAAAAGCTGAATAATGCAAAAATCGTTTTTTTTTCTTGAAGCTGACCCTTATTAAGTTTTGAAACTACACATGCTTGTTGGCGTTGACCTATTCAAAATTGAGGGTTGTTGCCGTAATCCTTATGTCTTGTTTTATCACACGATGTTTTTTGACCGCACTTTTACAGTATAGGCTATTCGATTGTGGAATTTGTTGCCACTGGAAGTGGAACAAGCAATTTTTATCATCTATCACCAGCCCACACCAAATATATCTAATTTAACATGTGCATCCAAGGTTGCCTGGGAAAAATTGCCATTAGCGATAAGATCTCCCTTTTTATATTAATATTATATAATCAACTGCTGTATATTTTTGTTCTTGGTCTAAAGTAAAGAATGTTTCTATCTATCTATATTTTAATCTCATACATACATACATATCGTCACGCCAGTCTTTTTTTATTAGGCAGAAACCACAGATCTCCATCCGCTACGATCCCGACACTATTTTTTATTAAAAAAAATATTTTAATCTCATTTCACAATATTATATCGTTTCTAACTATATTCCTTTGACGTTGTAACGCCAGTGTACTGGAGAGTTCGTTAAATTGATCCAGGTCCGTTGAAACATTGTCGGTAAGGCCGTGTGTACACAAACGGCGACGTGGGTGGCGCTGTCACGCTCGATGGACGAAGCATTAGTGCTCAACCGACATGTTGCTACGAGCGCTGACAATCGCGATAGTGATGTCCACGAATATTAAATATTAATTGCAACTTAATATTTTACAACATACATGTTTATAACTGCTTCACAAACGCTCAGAGTAGTTCAGACAGCTATGGAAAGAGCTATGGTCGGAGTTTCTCTGGTAGATATGATTTGGAATGAACAAATCCGCCAGAGAACTAAGTTCACCAACAAAGTCTTTGGAATTAGCAAACTTAAGTGGCTGGTCACGTTTGTCAGAGATCCGACAATCGTTGGAGCAGACGAGTGCTGGAGTAGAGACCGCGTCTCTGAAAACGTAGTGTGGGACGCCCCCCGGCTAGATGGTGGGACGATCTGCGCAGGGCGGCTGACAAAAACTCGACTAGTTCGATCTTCGGCTTCATGCATTCAGCATGAAGCCGAAGATCGGACTAGGTGGCGCTTTTTTGGGGGAGGCCTATATACAGTAGTTGACTGCCGCAGGTTGTTGATTGATTGATTTATTGATGTTTATACCTTACCCGCTGTACCCAGCGTTGATTGATTAGCCCCATTCCTGGAGGAATGCGAATTAACAATTATCCAAACCGAATTAGCAGAGCAATCAGACTTGGAATAAATGCCTACAGTCCATACATATATGTGTTTATCCCCAGGTGACAATCAAGTCCACGACCATTGGATTGAACGCCTATAGCTATTTATTACAGAGTTCAGGTACCTCACCTATCAGCCTTGAACATGCATGAAGGTTTACTGACAAACGGTCAAATAACGAACCTTCAGAAGAAGGAGGCATTGAGGAGGGCCCATATCCAGCCATAGGACATATATGGATTGTGAAAAAATAAACATGTATAAAGAAATCTGATCAATACATACTATCACAATCTATATATATATATATATATATATATATATATATATATATATATATATATATATATATATATATATATATATATATATATATATATATATATATATATATATATATATATATATATATATATAAATCAATTGCTGTTCGTTAGTCTCGCCAAAACTCGAGAACGGCTGGACCGATTTTGCAAAATAATAGGAATATAGTAAACAACAACAATTTCGTTTTCCCTTAGAAACTATTTCTACCTGTCAAATATTTGATGTTCGTCCCGTCGTTAAGAAATCAATTGAATTTAAAAGTCGTTCAAAAATCAAATAAAATTCAAAAGTGAAGTGTTTTCTTTGGTTTAAGTTTTGACCACATTTTTAACTAAAGCTGAAACATTGGCGGTCTTTCCGAACCGTTACGACATTGGAACTTTCAAAAAACAAGCCTATACATACCTAAAAGGCTGGCAACGCTTCCGCGACTCCTGCGGTGTCGCGGTTGTCCGTGGGCCGCGTTGATTGCTTTCCATCAGGCGACACGCTTGCTCGTTTGCCCTCCTATCCCATAAAAAAAAACATTCTGCAATCATCGTTCAGTTTTTTTTATTGATTCTGAGGCGGTACGAAGTTTGCCGGGTCAGCTAGTAAATAATAAAAACTAGAAATAAATTATTATAATATGCACACGATATTAAAATATCGAGTAAGTTACCAGACATCACTAGGTGGAATGAGTTCCGCTGTAGAGGAAGTCAGTAAGCTGTTGCATGCTTACTAAAAGCTTATTGTTCTGAACTTGTTTTGCAATGTTGAAGCGTAGAATGTCGTTATGCTACATACGTAGTATTCACTGTCAGCTTACATTTTCAGTAAAGAGAAAACAGTGATGGTAAGTTAATGGGCAAGCGGTTTACCTGATGGCAAAAAGTCAGTCACCATCAGATAAACCCGTATGCCCGTTTTTGATGACCAATTGGCTCAGTGGCGGGGCCTCCCGCCCACGGAGTCAATGATCGCGGGTTCAATACTCGCATCGGAATAAATATATGTATGGCCTACATACTATATTATTCCGAGCAACCTCACCAATCCGCAATGGACAAGCGTGGTGGGAACTCAACTGCTCACCGGACGAAGCACGGTAGCTAAGCTATCACTCAGAATCCAGTTTTTTGCGGGAGTGTGGTACTTCCCCGGGCGAGCTGGTCCATTCATGCTACAGATCAATAATATGCCATTCTTGACAAAGTATTCGTCTGCAACGTGGCTCTACCGCTTTGAAAATGTAGTATTGGGGAATAATCCGTAAGTCGAATACCAAAGGCAATATCATACATTTTTTCAAAGACACAGACCTCCCCATTTGCAAAAAAATAGACAATAACCCACCGCGCTTTTCTACGGCAAATACGAGCCATCAAATATTTAAACGTTACATAAAATCATTATTATTTGAGAGCTAAACGCAACGGACATAAACCGCTCGGTCACGGCCGACCGAAATAATATTGGCACTGGTTTGAAATGTTTAGGAGGGTTGTTAGTCTGTTTACACCGCGAAGCCATAACTGCGGCTCGTAACAAATAAGAAAAAATAACGCTTATCGCTGGTTTGAGGAAGGAGGGAGGAACTCGCGCAGCAACCCAATGGGGCGACCGCCCCACGGTCCTAGGTGCTGCTATTCCCAACGGTTTTTGGGCGTCCTTTAAAGACTTCGCGTCGTCGAGATATTGCCGAGATATCGTCGAGATATTGTGGTCCATGGTCGGCTTGGTCGAACATCTTCCGAATCAACAGGACCACAAACTCATGGATGCTCTCTAAACTGATTCCTCGCTATTACGTCATAATGCATGTAGCGAGCCGCCCTCGGACCATAGTGATAATAATAATAATAATAATAATAGAAAATAAAAATAATAAGAGTAATAAGAATAAATATATTTTTGCTAATTGCTAAAAAAATGCTAATGAAAATAATTAATGTAGGTATACTGACCTATATAAGGTTAGTATACATTAATTATCTTTATTTACTACTCACAAAGGACCTTAAACATATGTTTATATTTAAGTTGAACATTTTTAAAGTCAATCCTTCAATTATAGTACGTGAGTTAAGCAAAAGCTCAATCGGCAAGCATTACGCTTATAATTTGAGGTTATTAGATAGATTCTACTATTGGACAATGAATGAGAACTGTATTTATTTTATTTAGCATACATACATACGCACATATCGTCACGCCTTTCTCCCGTAGGGGTAGGCAGAGACCAAAGATCTCCATCGTCTACGATCTCGGCATACTTCCGGTTAAGGGTACTCTTGACCTGGTCTGCCTTAAAAACTTCAGCACTTTGGTCAAGGTATGTTTTCCATGGTCTTCTCCTACCGACCCTTGCATCCATACTAAGCATTATCACTATAAGCTTAGTTAAAATAGTTAATAAATATTCTACAATAGTTACAGTGACAATGCGCAAGTATTAAAAATACTACTTAAAAGTATGTTTTCTGCGAGTGTGTAGAATTTTACCAAAAAAAAAACCTATCCCCCGATTTAAACTAAAGGTAGGTTCCCGACAAAACCGTGTCAAATGTTTGAATGAATGAACTCAAAAATGTTAATATGTACGAGTATATGCGAATATGCAACTATATATTTAATTAAAGTAAATAAAGTTAATTTATGTAAAACAGGTACCGTGTAAATAGAGAGAGATAGGTGTACTTCAGACAAAGAACTGGCCAAGTTTTGTGACAAAATTTTGATATACAGTGCAAACTCTATATAACGACCCTCAAGGGACTGTGCATATTTTGACGTTATAGAGAGTTGTCGTTAAACGGAGAGAAGAAAAATCTGTATTAGAAAAAGAAAAAGTTTATTTCAGACTAGTGTTAGTAATTACATAAAAAACAATTCTTATTTGATCGCTATTGAGTATAGTCTGTTATTTTTGTCTGACGTCTTTTGCTGCACCAGTAATTTTGTTGTATTTTTTTAATTATTTTATTCATATCATGCTATATTGAGGCATCTTGGTGATAAAGAAAGTACTTTTCCAATAATTTAGCTTAGAACGGATTTCTTAGAAAGTTCGGTGTGTGTAATGCCGACAGTCGAGTTTATTATGGGCTAGGATGATAAAGCGACAAAAGAACGTACACAGCTGCGCAGTTTTTACTAATTTTGGCAACTTAAAAAGTACTTTATAGTAATAAATTGCTGTCGTTATTGAGAATGGGTGTAATGCTATATAGAATGTATCATTGTATGGGAAACAAGCTAAACCAACCAAAGCCGAGTGATATCGACGCTTTAGGGAGTTTGTCGTTAAATCGAGTGACGTTACATGGCGGTTACACTGTATTTAAATATTTTTTTTTCTGTGTCTTGGCGTACCGTATGGTAAACATGTTTACATATTTATTTTCTTTCCCTATAAAAATACTCCACCGTTAGAATTCGAAGATAACTGACAATTACACGAACAGCTGACTGACGCGTAACGATTTCATTATTTTTATGAATGCCTGTTTATCTACACAGCTTTGTTAGGTGAAACAGAGCATTCGTACTATTATATTATAAATAAAAATAAATACAATGTGTGTCTTCTTTTTTTTCGACTGCGAACGACCATTAATTATTTATTTTTATCTACTAGACTTTAAAATATTAGTTATCTTTTAATCTTTGAGTCAATTTATTTTATTTCATTATGATAACTTCACATTGTACTGCCGTAGAATACGTCTCCAATTAAGTTTGTGTGAATACATTAAGACAGTTAATAGATTGTTCTAAGCCAGGGCGCGATGGGATAATTGATCGCTAGTTCTGATACTGCCAAATGCTTAAGACCTTGAAGACTTAAATTAAGGTTAGCATTCGTTCGTTTTATTTGTGCATCTGGTAATTCTATAGACCTTCAAACAATAATGGTAGATTTGCGTCATCATTTTGGTATTCATACTCGAGTGGATTTTTCATATAATACTGATATTGGTATTATTTATGTAAGTTTTGATGCATAAAACGTATATACACACAGTAAAAGCTCCTAATTCTCTATTATTCGAAATTCCCCGCATCGGGAAAACGATGAAACTTTTCTATTTGGCGAATAGTGCAGTTATTAATTGAGTCAGGCGTTACCTTACGGAAATCCATCACTATGTGCACAGTTTACAACGTGGAAAAGTGGTAATGTGTGTTTGGAGTTGTGTGAAGTGGTTGGTGGGTGGAGAATTGATGGCCGGTTTTCGGTCTAAGATCCAAATAAATCTGCTTCACCCAGCAGAAAAACACATATTATTAATTTTCTTTTGTTTATCGCGGATCTTAGCTAAGTAAAACTTTAGGCTGTCTGAATAGTGCAATGGTAGAATGGGGCGGCAGGAATTTTTCGAACAATTTATCGGAGCACTTTCCATGGTAAAAGTAATATAAGATGGTGAGAAAGAGATAAGAAACGGCTAGGATTATTGTTTGGTTATTACAATTTTAAATACGCATTTAACACACTATCCTGTGCATAAGAAATTTTACAAATAATATTTATTCGAATGATGAATCTATTGATACCTTTTTTTGTGGGATAGGAACGCAAACAAGCAAGTGTTTCGCCCGATAGAAAGCAATCCACGCCACCCATAGACATCCGCGACCCCACAGGCATCACGGAAGCGTTGCTGCTGGCTGGCGTTGCAGGTATGTGTAGACTTGATTTTGAAAAAATGAAGTTTCGGGAAAAGCGCACCATAAAAAATGACTAAAATTGTAGTACTAAACAAGAAAATAAAGAACAGTGAAATTATAATAATATTCTGCAATAACTATACTTGCATAACTATACTTTGCACAAGTTGAGCTCTATGCCTGTATTTGTTCTATTGGCAAACAAGTGGAATTCGGGCGGAGTAAATATAAGTCGAATAAGTCTGAGTGAACGCTTACAAACGAAGTGACAAATAACCTAGTATAAGTTAACAGTAACAATTGAAGTATCGCTGATAGAGTCGCGAAGTTTTTTTTTATGAAATTAGAGTGCATTTTTTCTTTATTTTTTAAGATTAATAAAATCAACTATGTTAGAAAGCTTATATGCAATAGAACTGTGATCCAATATAATGCCTGGCATATGCTGAGCAAGAACCATTTTATGACACTTGTTAGATTAAAATTATTTTCTTTTTGTTTTGTTTATTTGTATATTATAATATTATTAAGGTTTTAATTTTAGTTATTTAAAAAAAAGGTGTATTGAATAAAGTTTTTTCTATTTCAATTAATTAAAATTATTATTATTCGAATTTGTTATTTCGCGGATCTTAGCATGTAGATGTTTGCTCTCCATCTGAGTATTGAATTAAAGCGAAGTCACACCTGCAGTGCCGGATTTACACATTTGCCGTAATCGATGTCTCAATTCCTAAATTATTTTTACAACCCAACGATTTAAGATTACAAAATAGTTTTCGCTTTTTTGTCTCGATATATATATATATATATATATATATATATATATATATATATATATATATATATATATATATATATATATATATAAGCATTACATGACAGTCAATCCTGTCGCTTTAACATCTCGAAATAACGTTGGCACAATTCCATACAATTGTTTATGGCTATTTGTCTGTTTACACCAGCGGACACTAAAGCAGGCCATAAAAACGGGGAAGGTGTTCTTTGTATGTTTTCGCTCAAGCAGAATGACTCGAAATAAATCACGCTGATGGGTAATGTACTGAGAGATAGCTCGCTAATTCGCAGCGAGAGTGATGTTGCAATGTTTATATATAAATAAAAATAAAGTAACTCATAAATCATTCCTTAATGTCGTTCGTGATTTGTATGATGCCGGGTGTTTAATACGTAACAAATGACAAACATAATTAAATAACACTTTTTGGAAATGAGTTAATTATCATATTATTATAAAAATAAAACAAAAGAAATAAAACCGTTTAACTTAAAAACTTTTAAGTTAAACGGTTTTATTAACACACTTAAATGAATACGTGGGGCGCATAAAAATCTGAATTAATTACACAGTCGTATTACAGATTCTTATGCACCTCACGTTTTTATTTGTTATATAGTTGTTGAGATTAGTGTATTAATAAAACCGTTTTACTTAAAACCTTTTTATTTTCTAGTTTTTCACCAAGTATAATGTATGGAACTTATCAAAAACAATCAAATGATACTTAACCTTGAAGGGGTCACTTGAAACGGTTGAAGAGTTACACTGTCCACCTACTAAGAATTCTCAAGTTGAAATTATCAGAATGTTGTATTTTTAAGAGAACTCACCGGCAAAGGTAAGATCGACACAAGACTTGAAACAAATAAACATTCTTTTTCCACATATATGCCCCACTGCTGAGCATGGTCCTTCCCATTTCTGGTAGAACGGACGTTAACCCACCACGCTTGTCCAATGCGGATTAGCGGGGCTACCAGACTCAGAATAAATATCTGTAGGCCATATATATATTTATTCCGATGTGGGGATCAAACCTGCGATTATTGACTCCATGGGCGGGGCCGTGCCTCTGAGCCAATTGGTCATCAAACAAATACATTGTATATAGGCGCTGAATAAAATCGTTTAAACGAAATAGAAAGTTTTTGGCTGAATACCCAAGAGGGCTTCGACAAATTCAGTGAATTTTGTTTTTAACTTTTTTTATTATTTAGTTTTCAGTTTTTTTTTTTCAATAATATAACGTTTGGAACTCGTTAAAACTGAACTAAAACTCGAGGGGGTTACCAGTAACGGTAGAAGAGTCCCACTGTCTATCTCCTGACAGACCCTCGCTACCAAGTTGATATTATCATAATGTTGTATTATCATGAGAGGATTCAAAAGTGTGAGCAAATTTTTATAAAATTCGGTTTAGTGAAAGTACTTAAAAGAACTGTCGTAAGTTTTGAAACAAATATACGGGATCAAGCTAAATACAACCGTTAAATAAAATAAATAAACTTAACAACACCAACCAGTAATAAACAAAGGAAGCTAGATTTATTGAAATTGCTTACAGATGTCGGCGAAACGAAAGCACGTTTAAGTTTTTCCACACAATAAGCGTAGCCAGCAAGACATCATTTTCAAGTTTCGCTACGCTTTGAATGCTTTATTTGCCATTCTATTTAAATTTTAATTGCGAGCAAAAATTAAAAAAGTAATTAATTTTTTTTATCAACGTTCCGGTGCGATTTGACATTGAAAAGTAAACAATAGGTAACTTCACAAAAAGGACGATTGAATGTTTTTTTTAATTAAATCTAAATTATATTCATACCTAAAGCAACATTTCATATAATCTTACATCTTAAAAATATATTTTTTAATTGGATTACATAGAAGTGGGTCATTCGATTTCTTCCCATGGACGCCGTAGTATACAAGGTGACTACAGGAACAAATATAGGACCTCCGGTGGCAGAATTAAATTTTCAATCATAAATATTAAAGAAAAAACTAAAAAGGATATAAATAAAATTCAATAATTTTTACGAAGAAGAAAAGTTTATTTTTTTAATTTATTTTTTTTAATTATTTTTTTAAATTATTTCGTCTAAATGTTGATCGCCACGTCTGATACAATCTGATGATGATCTCTTAGAATATAGCTACAGTATACTGTGCCGTCTATACGAGTACTTATATACTCGTCGTAGTGACGCCGGGATACCGTTTTAACCTCGCGAATGAAATTTTCTTTTGTTGTTGAGATGATCGTCGTGTTTATATCATGCACATTACTTTTTTTTTATTTTACCTGGGTAGCTAGGGCATATCACCGAAACGGCTTATTAATTTGTTAGGGAAGAAATCAGGATCAAGCTCCAAGATCTCTATATCTATGTGAGGCGTGGCGTGTGTGAAGTGAAGGCAGGATCTTAATATTGGCAGAAATATTTTCAGTAAGCTTGCGTTTACTGATTATTTGACCAATAATCTAATTCTGCTATCAGACACCCAGCAAATAGATAGTAGCGTACCTATACCTGAGTAATAAATCTGTGATCGCTAAAATGCTAAGCTCAACGATTACGGTAACACCCCACATTTTTGACTGAGACCAATATACAATAGAGGACTGTTAAGACTGTGATAAAAAGATAATATTTATCATTTTTTAAGGAGGATGGGAGATGAATGAACAAACTGGTTACCTCATGATAAGATCACTGTCATCCGTGGATAATTAGAAAACCAGGGAAAATCACTAAAAAACGTAATTTCAGTTTTTTTTGAGATAGGGAGGCAAATGAACAAGCGTGTCGCTTGATGGATAAAATCTACATCGTCCATAGACATTTGGAAAACCATAGACATCACATGCCTATGGTTGTGTTGCCAGCCTTTGGCTTCTTTTTTGTTGGTTTCAATGTCGTATCTGTCTGAAATTATCCTCCTACGCAAACTGTAGGTGTTTGCGCAGAAGGCTGTGTATTGGCTCATCCACACATTTACGCAGGGTTGTTATGAAGATTGTTTTCCATAGCAACGGTTGCTATAGTGATCGTTAATAATAGCTTAGATTATTTTTAATTAATCGATAACTGAAAAAATGAACATGACCCAAATAACGCCGGGTACGTAACGGGTATAATAGGTTTCATCTTTCTTACCTTGTTTCCGGCTGTTAGGAGACGGCATACTGGCTTCGCTCCTGCATTACGTTCTCATCTGAAAACATGAATACTTTTACGTATAAACTAAATAAACGGCTCGCTATTATAAAATAAACGGCTCAGTGGCGAAGTTACCGCTTTTGTAGTCTAGTTTGTCCCTAGAGGAATTTATTACTATACCCTGACCAAATTCTGAAAAGAATGTTTAATAACAGCGTTGCTTGGCGACCGACGATCTGCATATATTAAAAACCTTTTTAGTGACTTTTCCCGCCAACTTACATCAGTGACATTGCGTTTATAGTTCATTTGCATAATCTTATATTATCATCAGTTATATTGTTTAATTATGGTGGTGTATTATACAATATAGTTCGATTAAAGCGTATAAGTTAAGTGATATGAAATAAAGTGTGTATTGTAACTTTTTAAGTTGACTCAAAAAGTCCATAGAATGTTTTGGTAAAATAGCCACCATTTTATCAAGACGTAACGTGACAAGCTGACTAGTTACATTTCAAAAGATTTGATACTATTGTATTTTACTTGCTGGCATAATAGTTATAACTAATTGCTATCAAAGAAAAGAAAACAACCCTTTTCCGTCACGTAAATTTAAATATATTTTTTGTGCCTGTTTTTAATTTTAAACCAGTTAATATACAAATTTTATGTCGTAATTGTTTTTGCTTTCTTAAAAATAGCAGTTTATTTATTTATTTTTATTTTTGTAAATCGAGTTTTTATACATAATTTGTGTACAACTTACAAGGTATGAATTAAATGCCTTTAAAATGGATAATTTTAGAGCCGAGAAAAGCTTACGTATATTTTAATAAAAAAATATATATTATTATTAAGTATTTTAAAAATGAGAAATTAATTCAGATATTAATTAGGTCACCTGTGTTAAAATATGTAATATAATATATATCGAAATGAAACTTTTAACGAAAAAAATTATTTATTATGTACGAGTATACAATCAACTGCAGAATTTGCTCATACATAGAGAGATTATACAAAATCAACAAACATTTAAAGTGAATATTAAAAATAATCAAATTATAAAAAAGAAGCATTTATTATGAAAATGGTTGTCAACCATATCTGGAAAGATAGTCTTAAATAGCATTAATAATTTTCTATAGGGGATATATATATACAAGTCAGACAACTAGGTCAAGTTCAAAGAAACAGAATTTCTAATTTTCTTAATACATACATATCGTCACGCTTGTTTCCCGTAGGGGTAGGCAGACACCACAGATCTCGTTCCGCTACGATCCCGGCACACCTTCCTTACTTCCTCCACACTTTCATACATTCTTCTTCTCACATTCATCGTTCACACTCTCCGTTAGTCACTTCTCGCCCTCCTGGTAATCAGGACGTGACGCGTGGCGAACTACGTCGCTGTCATATTTTAACAAATTAGGTTTATTAAAATCCTTAATAGTGAATACCACGAACCGTAAGCCACTAGCCACGCATTCTTTCGCACGGCAGACCGTGGATTGGTGGAGAAGACGAGAAAAGGATAGAGAAGAAAGCAAGGGCAGGAGAATGGAAAGATGGATTAGACTTTAGCTTTTCTTAATAAAACAATATTATCTCAGTTGTGTAACTGATTCGTGTGAAATAATAATGTTATGTAATATTTACCATGTAATGTGTAATATTATGGTCGAGCTTGTAGTAAATGAGCTGTGATGATCCTAATACGGTTTGCATACATTAATTCTTTTTGGAATTTGGCTAAGGTAACTCAATACCAAGTATATGATACCAATCTACTTAGGACAAGCGTGATGGGCTAGTATCAAATCCCCAGAAATTAAGAGGCCCGTATCCAACAATAAATGGACTATATAGAAATTTAAAAAAGATCTTAAATTTATCATAAGTCACGTTTACCAATCAATAAATTTCTCAATAATTTAGTATGCAAGCCAATAACAAAAAATAAGTTGATGCGTCTACAAAGAATCCGGTTTTGAAGACGAGACCTTGAGCAAAACTGATTTTATTAGATACATAAATTCATAATAATGTAGTCTTTGCAATATTCTTGGACTTGTAAATTAAAGTTCAAACTATAAAGCCGTGGGGTTCAATTTAAATGTGTAGTAGAATTATTACTTTACCTTACGTTAAGAAATACAAATAAGTAATAATTATATAATATATATGTATGAAATCATCATCATCATCATCAACAGCCTACGGCAGTCCTCTGCTGGATATAGGCCTCCCCCAAGAAAAGCCACCTAGCCCGATATTCGTCTTCACGCATCCAGTTTCTGCCAGCCGCCCTGCGCAAATCGTCGCAGCATCGTTCCATCCCACGCTACGTTTACCGAGACGCTGACTCCACTCCAGCACTGCACTCCACATATACACAAATTAAGTGACCCTTCATCAAGCAATTTTCTCGTCTCGGTGGTCAAGTGTCCCAACGTCTCAGTATGCATTTGCTGCTGCGCCAAGATAAACGCGACGTGGCAAACTAGAGGATTCTATGCACGTGTGCGAAGCTAACATACTTTTTACAAATTCGGGACACCCTTACATATTTACATGCAAGATTTGTAATAGTTGAAGTGACTATGTCTACATGTCCTACATGTCCCATTGAAGAGCACGGGCCTCACCATTTCTGGAGGAACAGATGTTAATTCACGCTTGTCCAATACGGATTGGCGGGGTTATCAGACTTCGGAATCGGAATATGGCGGGGTTACGGAATTAATATCTGTAGGCTGTATGTGTAAATATATTTATTCCGATGCGGAGATCGAACCCGCGATCATTGACTCCATCGATGGGAGCCCTACCACTGAGCCAATTAATTGTCTTTATTGAATTATACATCATTTATCTATTTAACGTAATTTTTATTGCGTTATAACATAATATACATATAAACACAAAGTAAAAAATAGATCAAAATATCGTATTTGTAAATCATGCGACACACTTGACAGGGGCGTAAGACACACCAAAGCTACACAACTGTACGAATTCCAGAATGCTCTTGTGAAAAACTTTTGAATGTGCGTTATACGTTTAACGATGAAGTCTGGTTTGGAAATCTCACTCTTCATAGAGAAGATGGAAAAGCTATCTGTTCAAGTTTAATTTTAAATCAGAGATACTTGGTGAATGTATATAGTTTACTGCTTGTAAAATGTTAAAGCTGAACCACTTTCTATAACATTCTTTTGGCAAAGTAAGCAACAGTCGTATATAATTATTATAATGTGATAGATCTATTTAATTTAATTAAATATACAATTGGAAACTGCTTAAATATGTATATGAACTGTTAAATCCTAGCTCAGCTTTGCACATTTATTTGTACAAGAAGGAAGGAAAGCGAACGAGGAAATTTAATGCCCGCTCTTGAGAAAAATATTGAAAAAAAAGATTGCGGGAAGACTAAGAAAGAAGATAAAGCTTAGGTATAAATCTGGTTGGACCTCCTGCTTCTAGCATTTATTGGATAAAGAGTAATTGTATAACCACTAAACCCATTTCAGTCTTCTTTTATTAACCCTATTAAGCCAAACTGCTGAAAAAGAATACTATTTAAAAATGTTTCACAAGGTACAAGATAATCGACGCTTTTACCAATGTCACCAACACAAAAAAACAGTTTGGAGTGTTCATAGACTGGTAAAATCCATATTTATCGCAGCCGTGATAACGTTACAGATAGCGTGGGATGTCCTCTATCAGGTGAAGATTGCAAATGGCAACCGTTCAATATTAGTTGAACAGTGAAAAATTGCATAAACATATGAAACCACTATACAACATTAAGTCTAATAGGTTATGAAAAGGATGGAACTGAACTTAGGGCTATGTGACAACACAATTTTTTCTTCTTGTCGATTCGGCAACGGAATGTATTTTAAAACCTTCCCGAAGCTTTGATGACGCGATATTTAATAGTATTTGTATTGTAGCATGTAAAATATGTTTCGAAGGTCAAATGATACATTATTAACATACTATATTCAAGTAGTAGGTACTATATACTAGCCGCTATTAATATAATAATTATTATATTATTATTATTATATATTATTATTAGATTATTATTATATATTAGTCGGAGCACTAACTTACCTTATCCCGCCCGCTATAGTGAATAAAATAACTAACATTGTTGTTGCAACGACCCAAAATAGATCTTGGCCTCCGATCAGATCTTACGCCACCTTGCCCTGTCCTGCGTCACCTCCTGCCAGTTGTAAATTTGAAGGTTGCGCAAGTCATCCTCGACCATATCTCTCCAGCCGTACCTGGGGCGCCCCACAGGACATCGTCCAGTTGGTCGACCCACATAAGCTCTCTTGACTGCGCGATCCTCCCCTATCCTCTCAACGTGGCCCAATCAACAAAGTCGGGGAGCCTTAGTCTCTCCTATTACATTGGGTTGGGCCATCAGATGATTGATATAGTGAATAAAGTTCAAGTCTTAACCTTTTCTTTCTCAATGAAACAAATTGTATAATAAAACAAAGTGGCAATAGCTGGTCACGTTTGTCGGAGGACCGAAAACCTTTGCAAAAGAAGTGAACTCGAATGGAGACCGCATCTTGGTAAATGTAGCTTGACACCCCCTGACTAGATAGAACAATGATCAGCTAAGGAGGGGGCTGGAGGGACTGGGGGGGGGACTGATAGAAAATTTATAGGTGTAGACAAAAATTGTATGGTAATGGCGCATCTTAGGGGAGATGTATGTCCAGAAATAAACCGATGCAATCTGATGATGAGAATGATGAGTTTGCTAACTCAAAGAGCCATTTCGGTGACGGTCTTCGGTATATTTCTTCATTTCGCATCATATTCACGCTAAACTCTGAGCGTAGTTTTAAACAATATTATTGAGTAATGGACAAATAACTATAGCACTTAAGAAACTTTTTATTACAAAAGCTATTTCGAATCAAGTAACTTCGATATTCCTTTTGAAATTTACCCGAGAATGGGATTTATTTGATTGCTTTGATCGTAATGCGATTGCCGAAATCGTAACTCTGCAATAGACGTCGACCGAGAACGATCAGGTGACAGATTTACTATTTTATTAAATTACTTAGTACATTTGTGAGAGGAACCCTTGTAGATATTTCAGAACAATCAATTGCCAGCACCTTGCACACCAGTTACCTTAGTCCATAAACTCTTACCATTTCAAAGGTGAACGGAAGCACAAATCACCTACCAAAAAGTTATACCTAACTTTTAAATATAATTTTTTCGTAAACATATACGTAATATTTAATAAGGTCTACTTAAGAACAAAAATTTTCCTAAAGAATCGCCCTGGTAAGATCGTGGAGATTATGACAAACCCCGTCATTGTAAGGGAGCCAAATGTTAACTAGCGAACTGGTTTATATTTTATTTCTATATTGATTGATGAATTATAACTATTGAAGTCGACCAATTGGCTCAGTGGCCGGGCCCTCCGCCCGCGGAGTCAATTGTCGCAGGTTCGATCCCCGCATCGGATTAAATATATGTATGGATTATACAAATATTTATTCCGAGTCTGGTAACCCGGCCAATCCGCATTGGACAAGCGTGGTGGGTTAACGTACGTTCCTCCAGAAATGGAGGAGCCCGTGCTCAGCAGTGGGACATATATGGGCTGTCGAAAAAAAACTATGAAAGTCATGATATTAGTGAAGAACGGACCGGTTCGTTCAGAGAAGAACCAAATTGTGTTGGAAAACAACAATTTATTTTCACCCCCTGCCATCACTTAAATTTTAACTAAATTTATTCATAAACCTACATACCTACAACTAACTACGTTTCTGAAAAGCAGGCAACTCATTTACAGACTCCTAGCATTGCAATTGTCTTGCGATTAATTTTAGTTTCCGGTATCATTTCTATAAACAACGTAACAATTTCGATGAATTTGAAACGATATAAAAATCAAAATTAAAAAAAAAATAAAATTCTTTACTTCGAAATAAGAAATTAAATTTTATTTATCGAACGTCAGTCTGTTATCAAAGAAGCTTTACCGCCATTTCGGTTCCTCTGAATGGACAAAAAACAGCGAAAGAAACTCGACAAGTATCCTCGTTTTTATTATCATTTTATTTGTGTACTGTATTTTTTAGTTTTGATTTTTGTTTAACAGTAGACAAGCCCTAGATTGAAACCTCCAAGGCAAAAGGAAGCGTGACCGCCCCTAGCAAAAAATGGTGATGTACGGTTATAGCAAAAGCGGGTAGCATCAGAATGACCTGTAGCAAAATAAAGCGCGTAGCTCAAGATAGAACGCGATGGCTGAGCACTATGGACGCTCTCTGCTCCACATGGGGACATAAGAACATAAGTCAAGTAACAGGACGGTTAATTTTTCGAGAATATTCTTTATACGCGCCACTGTAGAAACCTTCAGCGATATTTTGAACCGATACGAGATTGGACCCTCAAAAAACAGGTCTAACATTTTTCTATGGCTGCTTACACTTCTGCAAGCCTTATGGTGCGACAAATGTCTATGAAATACGTTAATTGCTTTCCATCGGGCCATACGCTTATTATATTTTGCCTTCTAATTCTGTGAAAAAGTAAATAAAGTTTAAAATAAATTATTTCTACAAAGAATATATGAATAAAAAAGACAATGTAGTGAAGACATGTTTGCGATATGTCTCTAGGAGGTCTTCAAATGTCCAATTAATGATAAAGCTCTGCGGGGTGGCTACTGGAACGAGGGATAGGGACATTACAGACAATTGAATCAATTCTGGTTAATATACGTTGATGGTCCGCGTGGAATAGACAAGGGGTTTATAAGATTTCCCGAGGGGTAAGACAAAGTGAATACGCGGTTTTCGGTACTTCTACTTTAATCATTTCCAGTTAAGTGAAAGCATTCATGAATATTTAAAAGTATTTTATAATTTATTACTATATAAGAACCATTTTGTATGAAAATTTATTTGTGTTCCAGCGACGAGTTAATATATATATATATATATATATATATATATATATATATATATATATATATATATATATATATATATATATATATATATATATATATATATATATATATATATATATATATATATATATATATATATATATATATATATATATATATATATATATATATATATATATATATATATATATATATATATATATATATATATATATATATATATATATATATATATATATATATATATATATATATATATATATATATATATATAAAACCTTTAACACTAATATAAAAACGTACGGTGCATAAGAATCTGTATATTAATATCAATATCAGCCTGCGGCAGTCCACTGCTGGACGTAGGCCTCACTCAAGGCGCGCCACCTAGCCTTGACTACGATTAATTCTATGCGCCCCACACTTTTTTTTCTAGTTTTAAGTTTGTTCCATTTTCATGGGCCCAAACTCGAGAGCGTTATTAATTACGATAGAAGAGTTTCATCGTTTACCCTTAGACAGATACTCACTACCAAATTGAAATTATCATAATGTTACATAAGCACAAACGCTTATATAAAAACATTAGCACACTATGGCTTGTTATATCAAATCGAGCATTTATTTTTTCTTTAATGTTAGATCTTTTACCCAGAACCATATCTTCTATTTAAAAAAAATACTACCATACGTGTATATATATATACCATATATATATATATATATATATATATATATATATATATATATATATATATATATATATATATATATATATATATATATATATATATATATATATATATATATATATATATATATATATATATATTAGGTGTACAAATAAGTTTCCGCGGTTTGTCAAAAGATGGCCCCACCAGAAGGTTATGGAGAAATTGTCAGATGTAAAACGTAATATCCCAAGTTTAGTCATCTGGCAACACCATAACCTTAAAGTACTAGTGATTCCGTATCAGCATCACGTAATTTTTTTCGTGCAAAAATGTCAAGTTTTATTCCGAATAAGCATCATTTGCGGGAACTTTTGATTTACTTCTTTAATGTGAAAAAATCTGCAGCTGAGGCGCATCGATTGCTTCTAGAAGCATATGGTGAAGCTGCTTTAAGTGAGAGAAGTTGTCAGGAATGGTTTCAAAAGTTTAAGAACGGTGAGTTTGACGTTAAAGAGAAAGAACGCAGTGGAAGGCCGAAAGTGTACGAAGACATGGAATTAGAAGTACTATTGGAGGAAGATTCGTCCCAAACGCAAAAAGAACTTGCACTTACTCTACAAGTGACTCAACAACCAATTTCACATCGTTTAAAATCGTTAGGAATGATTCAAAAACAAGGAAATTGGGTTCCATATGAACTAAAGCCGAGAGACGTTGAACGCCGATTATGCATGAGTGAAATGCTGCTTGCCAGGAATAAAAAAAGAGTTTTTTGCATCGTATAGTCACTGGTGACGAAAAATGGATTCACTACGATAATCCAAAGAAGAGAAAGTCATGGGTTAAGCCCGGCGAACCATCAACATCGACAGCTAAGCCGAATATTCATGGAAAAAAACTCATGCTGTGTATTTGGTGGGATCAGCTTGGTGTCGTGTATTATGAATTGCTGAAACCAAGCGAAACCATTACTGGAGCTCTCTACCGAACACAATTGATGAGATTGAGTCGGGCACTTAAGGAAAAACGCGCCCATTACTACTCCAGACACGACAAAATTATTCTTTTACACGATAATGCTCGTCCACATGTTGCGGCGCCGGTAAAAACATACTTGGAAACACTCAACTGGGAAGTTTTACCCCACCCGCCGTATTCACCAGACTTAGCCCCTTCTGATTATCACCTGTTCCGGTCGATGGCACATGGTCTGTCTGAGCAGCGCTTCACATCATATGAAGACACCAAAAATTGGGTAGATTTGTGGATAGCGTCAAAAGATGAAGAGTTTTTTCGACGGGGTATCCGAATGTTGCCAGAAAGATGGGGAAAAGTAGTGGCAAATGATGGAAAATACATTGAATAAAACGTAATGTACTTTTCCTTTACAATAAATTCCTAATTTTTTATAAAAAACTGCGGAAACTTATTTGTACACCTAATATATATATATATATATATATATTTGACAGATATTTCATCACACAGACTGCACAAACACGTATGATAGTATTTTTTTTTAAATAGAAGATATGGTTCTGTCAAAATATATGTATGGCATTAGACCTAGCTTGTTCTTTTATCTGTACGCAGAGATGTATTAATATATCGATACTATATCGAATTTATTACGGCGAATGTTTTGAAGAGTTGTTAAATGTCTTCGTTCAAGTCCGGCAACTCATCTGCGGCGCATCCAACGTTGCGGATATCTATGGGTGGCGGTGATCGCTTACCACCAGGTGAACCGTTTGCCCACCTTGCTGTAAAAATATTCCTAAACTCTTGATAATATCTCTTATATTAAGTATATTTAATGGTATTTTATTAATACGTTGAAGATAAATGAAATTAGTTATTATCATCAAGACATTACAGTCGCGGTTGGGCCTGGTTGAGTAAATTATTCAGACAGATCTTAGTTTGGCTTTTTCTCTCCAGCCCCTCACACCGATTGCCTTTAAGTCGTCCTCGACTCCATCTAGCCATTTGGGCTTAGGCCTTCCGCAGCTTCTGCGACCATCTGCTTTGCCATCGAGTAGGCGTTTGGGTACTCTAGACTCGTCCATCCGTATTAAGAGTCCAACGACGCCTTCGTTTGAATTTAATTTAAAATATGCAACTTTTGTTTGAGCAGTATCAACTTTTGTAATTTGAACTTAAAATATGAAATTAGTATGTCTCGTAATTTTTAAAGAGGCTATAATAACTGACAGTAAATTTTAAGTGGCTAGAGACTGACATTATGTCACACTTACTGAAATTCAATTAAAAAAAAAGATAAATTTTAAAAAGTAACAAACTTCGAACGGTTATCTGTAATATATATTTTAAGTACATACATGCAGCAACTGCTGTTGTTAATAACTATTTATCACCAATAGTCCTTTAATATTTTACAATAAATCAATGTAAATAAGGAAAAAAGGAAATAAAATTCGCATCGCACAATAAGGAGATAACACATATAGATGAATTAAACGTTAAAATAATTATATAAACTCACCATAAATATTTATTTATATTAGTAGAACATTCCACTTAAACATCCAAGGAACATAAACAAAAATATCTGAACTGTCCTGATATCGTATTTAGAATTGTTGAACTAAAATGCACAATCACAACATTTTAATTATCTGTGGCACTAAGTTCACAATAAACTTAACAACTTTTGAATTTCGAACTCAAGTTCGCACACAACATCCAGACGCGTTCACTTAATGAGAGCGAGCGCAAGACTGACGTTCAGACGAAGTTGGACCGCTCTCACAAATGGGAAATGGTTGTTTTGCTTGGGGAAGTCTAAGTGATGCCTCAGTTAGGCTTTCCCAACTTTACGGTTTTTACAAATTGCAAAGCTTTAGTATTAAACTCGAGTTTAGAGCGCGATATTGTTTACTAATAATTTGAATTTTATCTTACCATTTGAACCTTACATCGAAAGCTTTTTTAAATGCAAGGAATATCAATTCGATGTCTTTTTTTTTTCAAAAAGATAAGTATAGAGCTATATTTTTAAGAAGAGGTTGATAAATTAACAAACAACATAGCTATGTGGACAGTCAGAACTTTAAATTAGTTAAGATCCGCGACAAGCAAACAAAAGCAGATAAATAATGTGTGTTTTCTACTGGAACACGTAATGGTTGTCTTCCGTAGAAACTACTATACCTGATGATGACTCGTGTTGAGGGGAAACACGTATCGTGTGTAAGGTGGAAAAGTGGTGGTGTCTGTTTGGTGTTGTTGATAGTGGTTGGGAGGTGGAGAGTTACTGACGGCCGTTTTTCGGTAAGATTTAGTTTGAGTTCCCCGTAAATCCACATCGCCCAGTAGAAAACACACATAATTATTTTTCTGTTTTAGTTTACTTGTCGCGGATTTTAACTAAGTAAAGTTCTGATTGTCCACATAGTAACGCCTGACTCCATTAATCATCTTAAGCAATATAGCGTTAAAGCCAAGCAGGAATAAGCTGGCTCGACCGGGAAAGTACCAAATACTACACCCTTATCAGAATATCAGCGTTATGTTTTTTTTTTTATAGCAGATCAGGCAAATGAGGCGGATCACCAGGTGGTAAGAGATCACCGTCGCCATTAGATATCCACAACGCCGGAAACACGTGCTAGCATTTGTCTGTATTACCGCATTATATAGGGAGATATGCAAGGATTCAGAGTCTTAACTCTTTTCCCTTCCCTTACTTCTTTCTTTCTCTCTAATGACTTCTTTTTATGGGATAAGAAGGCAAACGAGCAAGTGTGTCACTTAATTGAAAGCAGTCCATTCTTATGGAGTCCGCTTATAAACATCCGTAGTGCCATAGGCAGCGCAAGAAGCGTTGCCGACCTTTAAGAAAAGTGTAGGTTTGTTTTTTGAAGGTTGCAATGTCGTATCGGCACAGAAACACCGGTGGAGGTAGCTGGTTCCACGGATAGTGGTGCGTGGAAAGACGTTTCTAGAAAAACGCTCCGTACTTGTTCGTCACTCACCCAGATGGTGGGGATGAAACTTTTCCTTGTAGCGAATCGTGTGCGTTGATGTACCCGGCGACCCGGGTAGCCAGGAAATATCGCCAAAACGCCTTTTTATTTATTCAAGGAAGATCACTACGAACCGCCATATGGTCTCTCTAGCAGTTTGAGACGTGGCGCCATCTTGTTGAAACTATGTACGTGAAGTGAAGGCACGATGTTCTCTCAATACTGGCAGAAAATAATCAGCAAGCATGCGTTTACTCATTATTCGACCTATAACCTAATTTTGCCACCGGTCATCCTATACATTGTGGTAACCATGTATTTATTAACAAAGGGCACTTTTCCCGCCAACTTACATCAGTGACGTTGTGTTTTTATTTCATTTTCATAATTTTATATTATTATCAGTTATATAGTTTAATTGTGGTCACATATTATGCATTATAGTTCGATTAAGGCGTATATGTGAAGTGATATGAAATAAATGCGTGTATCGTGACTTTTTAAGTTAACTGAAAAAGTTGATAGACAGTTTTGGTAAAATAGCCACCATTTTATCAAAGACGTAACGTGATAAGCTGACTTGTTACATTTCAAGAGATTGGTTAATATTGTATTTTACTTGACACTGGCATAATAGTTATAACTAATTGCCATCAAAGAATACAAGAACAAATGGCGCCAATTTACCTATTATCCGCCATATGTCACGAGCATACAAATTTTCCTTTTGGCGCGCATTCAATATCTGGAATAGGTCATGTTAGGACAGAGGTCTGATTGCTTAAGGTTGTGGTGCCACTAATGCATTACAATTAACCGATATTGAGCAATTGTTACAAGTGCGAAGGAAACACACTTATGTGACACGTAATAAACACATGATTTAGAATTAAACAGAACTATAATAGAGTTGAAATTTTTCACGTTTTCTACCTGGTCGAATATATATATAAAAGATTAGGGACCACTCAATAACACATATCTGTTTCTGATAATTTACCACTTTTTTATAATTAGTACTTATTTCTATAATATAATATTATTTTTATAACTTGGTTTCGTTTTCAAACCTATATAGGTTATGTCTTTCCTTTAAAGATTATAAGTGTTGATTCACTTTTTATAACTAAGAATGTGTTCATTATTACTTTTCTTATAGTCTCTTCACCTAGCAAATTAAGTTAAAAACAAATTACTCATTAGCAAAGGGCTAGATGAGAATTATAATGAGTGATAATTACAATAGTACAAAAAAATCACTAATATTTACATATTCGTTTCAATATAAAAACTTTATGCATATATACTTCATACTTCATATATTAGTTATCTTAATTTATTAATTAATTCAAATCTTTACGTATATTTTTCTAAAAAAAAATTTCATTCGCATTTGTGAACGTATTTTATCTCATACGTAATTTTATGTAATGACAACACTAATATTTATTTGGAGTTATTCTAATATTTTTTAGTAATATAAACTTAGTTGCTGTGTGTAAAAATTATAAATCTTTCTTTAAAAAAAGGTAATACTGTAAAGTAAAGTATTCTGTGTATATATTGCATTTCTTTTAATGTAGTAGGTGCGTATAAGGTTGTATGAGTAGTTTGCCCGAAATTTTCTGTGTACTAAAAGGCAACATTTTTCTTTGAAAATTATATATTGTTTTGTACCTTTATTAAATATATAAAACCGTTCAATCTTCAATAAATTTTAAAATAATTTAAATTATCATATTTATATGTATAAATTATTTATATTAATTTTATTTTTTCGTTTCTTTTTATATATCGGCATATATATTTCTTGCAATACGCAGGAAATACATTATTGCATTTTTTTCATAGGCTATATAAGTCTCACTGCTGGTCACGGACCTTTCCATTTTTGGAGGAATGGACAATAACCCACCAAGCTTGTCCAAAGTAGATCGGTGAGGCACCCAAACTCGAAATTAATACCTGCAGGCCATAACTATATTATCCCGGTGCGGGTATCGAACCTGCGATCATTGACTCCGAAAGAGGTAACATCGCTACTGAGAAAATTACATCATCATATATAGTTAGTATTAATGATATACTGAATCATTTGAATTCATTGTTTAGAAATAACTTTAAAACAAATGAAAATATGGCATTTTAAATTTAAAAACGACGACGTTCAATTGGTTCAGTGGGGGACTCCCCGCCCATGGAGTCAATAGTCGCGGGTTCGATCCCCGCATCGGAATAAACATATGTATGGCTTACAGATATTTATGCAAAGTCTGGTAATCCCGCTAATCCGCATTGGACAAGCGTGGTGGGTTAACTTCCATTCCTCCAGAAAAGGAGAGGCCCGTGCTCAGAAGTGGGACATATGTATGTATATAGGCAGTGAAAAAAAAAAGATTTTGGAAACATTTTTATCAAAAATTATATTAAAATAATACAATCATTGAGACTTTATAGCTGAGGGTGGGTCTTAGCTTGGTTATAAAAAATATAAATTTTTCAGTCGAATCTTTGTTTGGCTTTTTCTCGCCAGCACCTCACACCAATTGCCTTTAAGTCGTCCTAGACTGCATCTAGTCATCTGAGCTTAGGCCTTCCGCGGCTTCTACGAACATCTGGTTTGCGGTATTAAAATAATACGAATGTCGCCTACTTGGGAACAACTAGTGTAGGGTAGCCAAATAGTTCGAGTATTCGACCGTAATTCATTATTGTTTTAAGTCTAAACAATAACACTATAAGAATAGAAACGGATCATCTCTCTGCTCACTATATCGAATTCATAATGGTGAACGTTTTGAGAAATTGTTCAATCCCCTAACAGGCGCCACAGTTCCACGATCGAAACACGCGCCGTAAAAAAAAATGTTCCATCCCCATAAGCTTGATGATTGGCAGTCCACCACAGTGCGATTCAATTGCAATTTTCTGCCACGAACTACTTCTTCTTCTTTTTATAGGATTAGCAGGCAAACGAGCATGCGTGTCACCTGCTAGAAAGCAATTGTGGGACGATCTACCTACGGTGTTCCCGAACAAGTACGACATTGGGTTATTTAAAAGACGTGCGTATGTGTCTGTGCAAAGCCACCAACGCATTTGTGACGCTTCCGGTGTTACAGAAGTCTATGAGCGGCGGCGATCTCTCTTACCTGCTCTGATATAAAAAATACAACACACGTATATTTAAATACATATAATATACATAAATATTATATCTCCGTCCACCTTCTTCTTAGGAATGTATTAGAAATAGTGCTCATGTCTTTTAATTTAGACTTTTGCTGTCTTTTCCAAGTGAATGTGTGGTGAGTGAATAGATTCTATTAAATCAAGTATAATATCTATCTATAAAAGTATAAATCTACTTAGGACATGAGGTTCTTACTTTCTACATTGTATATACTTGTGAATTCTTTATTTAATGTAAAAAAGTATATTTTTAAGTGTTAAATTAGTTTAAAACATATTAATGTTAAGAGCACATGTAACTTATATAAACATTTTGTTTAAAAGTAGCAATGTCTTTAAAATTTACTAGAAGTCTTGTTAACCATTCTAACTAAGCTAGTTAATTATTCTTGTGTGGATATAGTTCAAATCAATAATCCAGTGGAAGATACGAACTCTAAATAAGATAAGTAAAATGTCACTTTAAATGAAAACCGGACAAGGGGAGTATTACTTAGGGGTATTGAAAGTGATGCGTGTAACTTGGGAGGAAAACGATATTATAGAGAGCAGCACGTGGATGGCTTGTCGATGCGGCTTACAAAGCGTGCGAGCAATAACATAGTTACGACGTTTAGATCGTGAGGCCGAGGCCTACTAGCTAAACTATTGTTGCTTTTTTGGATAGGATGTAGTTGATAGTGGTAGAACCACGCTGCAGACGAATACTTTGTCAAGAATGGCATATTATCCTGTTGCTCGCCTGGGGAAATACCACACTCCCGCAGAAAACCGGCGTCTGAGTGGTAGCTTGTCTACCGCGCTTCGTGAGTTCTGGAGGCCCAACACCCTCCCCTTCCCAATCCCCCTCCAATTGCCACTCTCACTCCCCCTCCGATTCCCACTCCCCCTCCCACTCCCATAATTTCACTTTCCTTTAAGGTCGGCAACGCTTCCGCACTGCCTTTGGCGTTGCGGATGTCTATGGGCGGCGTTGGTTGCTTTCCATCAGGAGACACGCCTGCTCATTTGCCTTGCTATGCCATAAAAAAAATAGAAAGGCAAATGAAACGGCGTGTTACCCGACGGAAAGCAACCAAACCCTTAGACCCCATAGTACCATATAAAAATGTACGCAAAGTTTACGGATCACAAAACATGTAAGCATCATCAGTATTGCGTACACTTAATCCGTTTATCGCACACGTGAGCACGGGTAACATTAATAAGCGAAGTTTTATCGCGCGCTATATCATTTCGAGGGCTTTTACGCGCGCGCCGAGCAATCTTTACCAAATCCAGGTCCAATCTGTGCAATAATATTATACATACAATACGATCGCGCCTGTTACCCGTAGGGGCAGGCAGATACCACAGACCTCCACCTGCTACGATCCCTACACACTTTCATTGCTTCATCCACACTCATCAATCAATCTATCAACAAACAGCCTGTGGCAGTCCACTGCTGGACATAGGCCTCCCAAAAGAAGCACTACCTAGCCCGATCTTCGACTTCACGCATCCAGTTTCTGCCAGCCGCCCTGCGCAGATCGTCGCTCCATCTAGACGTTCCACACTACGATTACCGAGACGCGGTCTCCACTTTTCTGCTCCAACGATTATTGGATCTCCGACAAACGTGACCAGCCCATTGCCACTTTATTTTGCTAATTTGAAAGGCTATGGCGGTGACTTTAGTTCTCTGGCGGATTTGTTCATTCCGAATCATATCTATCAGAGAAACTCCGAGCATAATTCCCTCACACTCATCACTCACCGGCTAGGGATACTTTTAAGAATTAAGATGTAACATTTTACTGTTTTTATGCGTTTCGTATGAAACTTTGTTTCCTAAAAGAAATGAGGAGATTCCTTACCCGTTAGTGAGGCTCATATGGGCTGTTAGATAAATATTAATTATGTGGATAGTCAAAAAATTTACTTAGCTAAGATCCGTGACAAGCAAAACAATAACAGAAAATTAATAATGTGTGTTTTCCTGCTGGATGAAGTGGATTTATTTGGAACTTAAACCAAAAACTTACCGAAAATCTAGACTCTACGGAAGACAACTTTTCGGTTGTTTTCCGTAGAGTCTACTATACCTGAAGATGCCTCGTGTTGGGGCGAAACACGTGTCGTTTACAAGGTAGAAAAGTGGTAGTGTGTGTTTGGTGTTGTGTATTGTGGTTGGTGGGTGGAGAGTTGATGGCCGATTTTAAGCTAAGTAAAACTTTTGACTGTCCACATAGGGATGGATTTCCGCAAAGCAACGCCTGAGTCCACTAATAATCTTAAATTCAGAGCATCAAGAAACATTGATTAACGAAGTCTTGATTGATATTTTTGTTCATGCCTTAGCCGTCACTAGCAACGTGACATTCTATGATTAGGTGTCAAGATGCGACGTGCATTATCGATTTACACCGAGCGTATACCGCGACCCACAAACTGGGCAGCCTTAAACGTGCAAAGAATACAAGGAGCGAGAAAGTTCCTCTGCTTACCTTTGTTTTACATCTTCTTATTTTTTCTAAACACTTATGACCATTTGCTTTTGCGTTCAACTTGCATTCCAAAGAATGGAAGGAAACGATAAAAAATGTTGTAGGGTAGTCTATTCTCCGATAAGCGGATGAAAAAAATTTAATCAGATATATATATATATATATATATATATATATATATATATATATATATATATATATATATATATATATATATATATATATATATATATATATATATATATATATATATATATATATATATATGTATATGTATATATGTATATATATATATGTATACATATATATATACATATATATATATATATATACATATATATATATATATATATACGGACATGTACATGTGCATATACGAGCAATCAGATTACGTAGATTATTGCTAATATATTGCAGGGTAAGCTTCTTTTACCTGGATAAATAGGGATCCAGTATGGAGCGTTTTTCTTGATACGACGCAATCCCACTCTGCGGATTCAGCTACCTCCAATACATCCGAAGTAACACGACATTGCAATCTTCAAAAAACAAGCATACACACTACTCCAACAATGCTTTTATTATACAATGCCTCTTATTTAGGTAATATGTTTGGGCGGTATTGATTGCAAACGAGTATGCGGTTCGGGAGAAATGCACCGTAGTAAATCGCCACTCATCCAGATGGTGGGGATAAAACTTTTCTTTACGGCGAGTTGTGCGGTTGTGGAATTCGGCGGCGGGAATTATTCCAAACAATTCCTCGGAGCACTCCCCATGATAAATGCGGTTAAAAATGCTGAGAGATGAGACATCTGTCGGCAGCGCTAGAGAATCAAACCGATCTGAGATCTTGAACATCGACGATTCGGATCGCACGACTTTCTATGCGGTCAAGTATATAATAATAATACTGCGATTCTAGTGTGAATAGAAATGATTTACGTTTATACAATAGTTCAATGGCAGGTTAGAGCGAACCTGTTATGTTTCGCACGCATTTTAAGCCTAGAAAGCGTATTTACGTTTTAAACGCAGGCCACACCGGAAATAGTGAGAGAGCCACGCTACAGACGAATATTTTGTCAAGAATGGCATATTATTTGTTTGTAACATGAATGGGCCGGCTCGCCCGGGGAAGTACCATACTCCCGCAGAAAACCGGCGTCTGAGTGGTAGCTTACCTACCGCGCTTAGTACGGTGGGCAGCCGAGTTCCGGAGGTCCTCCCCCTATATATGTGCAAAGCGGTTAAGTCGCAGCCGCTGTTTTTCGCAGCTGGGCCGCGCATCCACGCTGCTTCACATATTTAGGCCCTAAATTTCATTTAGCTTTGCTCATATCTCCCAAATATAAACCATAAGCAAAGTGAAGAAACTTCACACCGAAAACTAATATCAAACATCAATACTATACTGTCACGTGCGAGGGACTCTAATCATTCATGCGCGGATCTCTATTCAGTCCTGAACTAGGACTGGCACTTTGCTTCGCTGGGATAATTGAGCTCGAATAGTTCACATCGCTTTAGTTCTCGGACTCTCACAGTTTAGTGCTGTAGTTCTCGGAAAAAACACGGTAGTTACATTAGCGAAGTTAAACAAACTTATTGTCATTTCGCTTTATACCCAGTGTAGCTTGCGCATTAGGTTAAGACACTTACACGTGACTCATCGACTTACACCGGATGATCCGTTGCAGTTAGAATACAATAATAAATGCGCTCTAATCGCTTTTTTCGGTCTTCTTAAGAAATATAAATAATTATGTTTTTGTTATATAGAATAGGAAGGCAAACGAGCAGGCGTGTCACCTGATGGACAGCAATTAACGCCGCCTATGGACATCCGCAGCACCATAGGCAGTGCGAAAGCGTTGCCAACCTTTAAGGAAAGTGTCATTATGAGAGTGGAAGGGGGGAGGGGAGGGTGTTGAGCTGAGAATGTAATCGGAGAGACTAAGGCTCACCGACTTCGTTGGCTGGGCTACGTTGAGTGGATAGGAGAGGATCGCGCAGTCAAGAGGGCGTATGTGGGTCGCCCAACTGGACGGCGCCCCAGATACCGCTGGAGAGATATGGTCGAGGATGACTTACGCAACCTTCAAATCTGCAACTGGCAAGACTAGGCACGGTGGCGTAAGATCGGTTCGGGGGCCAAGATCCATTATCCAACAAACTTAGTAAGTTTTATCTATAACTTCTTTTATTTTATTAAACCTAGTTTATACTAAAAAAAGGATAAAAATAATAATATATCTCAATTCGGAATTCAACCGGAGTTCTTTCTGGGCTTTTCTTAATAAGTATGCTACGCAACTACTGTAGTGATACATTCATAAATGTATCACCAATACATTACGCAAGAACAAATTAATATTATTTGGAAGTATTTTATTTGAAGAAGCCCCCTAAAGATTTCGGGTGTCGCCGTAAGCAGAACGGCTAGCACGTTATACTACTCACAAACACACAAAAATTTCTACACATTTATTGAATTACATAAACTACAAATAATACAAAATCATGAATTAAATAGTCCAAGTAGAAAAATAACCATACTCATCCATTGATTATGAAATATTAAAAAATATCGTTTTCCTGTTTTCGTTTTCCTTAATATTTGTAAAACCATTGCTCATGAAACAACAGGATATTGTAAGAATAATTACACAAGAATTGCATCATTTACAAATACGATTACATACTGTTTCATGACTTAAAGATGAGTACACTTGTGGTTTAAATGAACTACAAGTGTACTGTAGTGATACATTCATAAACGTATTTTTTAAATTCGTTATTTAAAATTTAAAATAATTTTACAGCTATTTACAGTTAAATTTTACAGCTATATTGATGGTGAAAATGGGAAATCTGATGCATGATTCTGAATGGTAGATGGAGCGACGATCTACACAAGGCGACTGGCAGAGACTGGATGCGTGTAGCCGAAGGTCGAGCTAGGTGGCGCACTTTGAGTGAGGCCTTTGTACAGCAGTGGACTGCCGTGGACTGATATTGATTTGATACATTTGGATATCAAGGATATGTATATAGTGGGCTTATGTGTTTGGGTACAAAGTAATATGTTACTTTGACGACAAAATTAAACTAGAATATATTGTAACTTCGTCGGACAATCTGAACGTCATTTACATATGTATGCGTAATTTACGTGTGAATATTTAGTGGAGGACATAAATCATTTCGGTAAACCGCTACTCATTGCTATAAACCTATGTGAACTAGAGATTGCAATCCCGCAAAACGGGATCACGCATTCCCGCGGGATCCCACTGCTTTTAATAATCTACTGGATCCCGCACCTTCAAAGCGCGGATCCACGGATGCCGCCAATTAAAAATTTGGCGCTAAAACTTTCGCGTAAATCGCGAGTCTTTTTTTTTTTAAATTATTCACGCCTATCCCCTGCAGGGGTTGGCAGAGACCACAGAGCTCCATCCGCTACCATTCATCGCAGCGAAACGTGGACGTGACGGGTGGCGGAATCACGTCGCCGTCATTTTTTTAACGAATTAGGTATATTTAGAATCGTCATAGTGAATCCCACGAGCCGCAAGGGAGGATGGAGGTCAGCCCCAGCAGAGCCCTGCATGCTGAAGTAAGGCACCATAGTACCCGGGGGAGCCCGATCCCGGGACGGTCGGCACGCTTGCGACTAAGCTCGCCCTTAGCGACGCATCCTTTGGCACGGCAGACCGTGGATTGGCGGAGAGGAAGAGAAAGGATAGAGAAGAAAGGAAAAGGCAGGAACTGAAATGCGGATTGGGTAATCAGACTCGGAATAAATATTTATAAATCCATATATATATTTATATGCGGGAATCGAACCCGCGACCATTGCCTCGGTGGGTGGAGGGCCTCGCCACTGATCCAATCGCGAGTCGCTCTATCTAAAAGAAAATTGTGATTTGATTATTAGTCATTATACTGTATGAATAAGACGGTATTAAAAATATAAAACTGGTGTTAAGATTAAGGGTACAATTAAACAAAACTATTAAACCATGGCAAATATTTAAAAATGAAAAATATTTAATAGAAAAGAAATAATTTTTGTTGCTTAATGTAAGCAATGTTTAATAAAAGTTGAATTTTACACAAAAATCTTTAGTTTCATTTTGATTTTATAGCATAATTTGAAAGATACGGGATCCTGCGTGATCCCGCGCGGGATTGAGTAATCCCGCAAATCGATCCCGTGGGACTGCAATCCCTAATATGAACTAACGGCGACCATATTTGACGATGGTATGGATTTTGATATAAGATTTGATCGTTATCAAATGTTAATCTTCCGTTGTGATTTCGTCTACCATACAATAGTATGGTAAACAATTCACAACAGGTTTTGACAAATGTCATTTTAACGCTGCCGTAACTTAACCAATTACTAGTTTTTACATTATAAAGACTCCTTAGAACTATAACGATCCAAGACTAGTCTTTTCATTAAGGCTTTTCATATTTATATGATTTGTTGTAGTGAAAACTCTACTACTGTAGATTTTTAGCCATGGCCTAATGAGTAATTTGTTTTAAAATAATATTACTTCGAATAATATATAACTAAGAATATTTCTATTATAAATTTTCTTATGATCTTTATAAGGGGAGAACACTGTGTTCTAGTGTTCTTTATACATTTTTCATTATAGTGACAAAAATATATATATATTTTTAATATTTAATTTAATATAAGGCGAAGAGCGATCAATGGAGAGCCGTTCGCTGCAATGATTGGTCGTGGACGGAGCTCTGTGGTCTCTGCCAACCCCTGCGGAGGATAGGCGTGAATATATATAAAAAATATTTTTAAAGCCTTTCTGTTTACAAAAATACATAAATAATTCTTATTAGTTATTCCAATATGATGATTGATGATGATTTTGACCCGTATTTCTTTCGGTCATTCATGATGATGAAAATCATGGTACACTACGGTTACGATGATATACTACGGTTTCAAAACCGTTGCTAGTTTTTTTTAAAACAATTAAATTAACTATTTTTTTCCAATCTATAACTTCAATATTCCAACCTATTACCAAGTGGCTGTGTTTATATCGTTATTGACACCCAAGTTCCGTGCGTATCATAGCGGCAGACATTCCGGCATGTTTCGGAAACAAGCTTACCACGGTTAACATTTCGTTAGAACATGTTCCTGTTTAAAATGAACCCTTCAAATATGTTGACTTGTTTGGTTACCGCATTCCTATTTTAATTAAGTACCAATAGGTAAAATAAAGTACTAAGCATATTGCTGCTTATTAATTTTGGCAGAAAATCAATTTCTCTGCCCAATGAGTAGAAGTTTTGACTGAGCCATCGCCCATTTTCACTCTGGATTATAGATATGTGTGTGTGTGTGTGTGTGTGTCTTATGTATGTATATGTCGGCATTTATATTAGAATTAATATCATTATTTAATTATTTTATGCAAAAGACAAAACTAATTTTACATGTATTTTAGCGCCATCTGTTAGCAGATTAAGTAAGAATAATATTTGTTTATATAAAATATTAATAATAATTGTAATTTATAAAAAATATTTTTTTAGAATTATTTAAAATTCATATAAATATATAATTTAAATATTGAGCAGTATTTTGGGAATTATTTTGCAATAATTTTATTTGTTTGTTAAAAAAAAATATTGTTGCTATGTTGAAGCAAATCTATTTTTATGTTCATTGTTCACTGTGTCTTTGTTCCTCTTCTTGATATTGTGTATAAAAGCCGAAATTCAGTCGGGGGAGATTCATTCTAATGCGAAATACCGACGACGGCGAAATATACATATATGTATATATATTAAATCAGTTGTGTATGTCTTACATTATTTAATTTTTTTTGCTGCAAAATAAATGCAATGTAATAACTACATCGAATCTCACGAATCCGCCTTGAACAATGTCCGTTCCTCCAGGAATAAAGAGCCCTGTGTAGAGAAATACGACACAATATATGGCCTGTGTAAAAAAATTAGGCTGTCTTTTTATCGGCACGATTCATGCAAGTGATGTTAAAGTTGGTGAGGACAAGATGTACGCCTTTTAAAACTTCGAAATTTTCCATTGTTTTATAAATTCTTAGGCTGCGTCTGCAATGGCTAAGATGCCATTGATATACCACTTGTTTACGAAAGACCTCGAAGCTGCACGCGTGCATTACTACAGATTTTTATCTAATGTAAATCCGGACTAAATCCCATATCAGTTTTAACTAAATGCATTAAAGAAATATCACATTATTCCATTTGAATGAAATAAATTTCGTACAAGATACTGCCTACTATTATACATTTTTGCATACACTTATCATAAATATTTACATGCGCAGTTTACAATTTTAGGTTTTTTCACAAGAGGTTGTCTTTATCTACAGCCTGTGACAATCTAACATAATCCTTTCCAAGGCGCACCACCTAACCCGATCTTCGGCTTCACGTATCCAATTTTTAACAACCGCTCTTAATCGAACTATATTGTATAATACACCGCCATAATTAAACAATATGACTGATAATAATATTAGATTATGTAAATGAAATAAAAACACAACTTAACTGATGTAAGTTGGCGGGAAAAATCCCACAACTTATTACTATTTACGAATTTTAACATTTCTTATGTTTATTAATTTATTCACCTCTACCACCGTGTAGTAAACGATAAAATCACTTGAAAAGAATTAATTTTTAAATGTCATGTACATGTTTCTATACATTACAGTACGTAAACACACCCTTATGTTGTAAAAACTAACAAACGAGCTTCACACTGTCTGGCTGGTATCAACAAAAACTAATTGAAAAAAATCATAATTGTGTTTCAAAGTTGAGTATTACAATGCGGAATTAATTAATTCTGCCTCGCTAACAACTCTCCCACAGTGGTGTCATGATGCGCATAAAATCATACAAATCAATTGTCTAGTCCAGCAGTTGCGATTTTAATTTGAAACTTAATTTAATTATATTAGAATTTATTTTTCTTTACCAACTTCACTAAAGAAAAGGTATTTTTTATTTACACGTATCTGTCCAACGTCAGTAGTTAATAAATAAAATATTAAACAAAAATAAGACGACACGTTAAAACTTACTTTACTTAAGATCCGCGAAAATAAACTAGAAAAGTAAGATTGCATGTTTACAAACCAGTATGTAAATAGTTCAAAAATTACTATAATAATTATAATCCTAAACGAAAAACTACTGTCAACAACCTTTTTGAGAAAAATCAGGGCTAGTCGAGTTGTCTGGTTGGTCACCAGTAACTTGACGATCATCATCATCATCATGAAGGTATTATAGCCAGGCTTTAGCCTGGTTCAGTAATTTTTTTCAGTCGGATCATCGTTTAGCTTTTTCCCTCCAGCCCCTCACACCGATTGCCTTTCAGTCGGCCACGACTCCATCTAGCCATCTGAGCTTAAGCCTTCCGCGGCTTCTACGACCGTCTGGTTTGCCGTCGAGTAGGCGTTTGGGTACTCTAGCCTCGTCCATCCGTACGACGTGCCCAGCCCAACGAAGACGTCCAATTTTAACTTGACGATACATACGCAAATAAATTTTGCAATTCTAATATTTAAAATATTTTTAAATAATTATAACCTAAACTTAAATAGATAAACAATTAATACATCAGAAGAAGTCCGCATTGGCCTCCCTGAAAATAGTGAAATGTTGCTGTGACCTCCAGCTTTGTGCCTGGATCAATTTCACATAACGTTTAAATTTTTTCAATTAGATAGGGGCTGCCGTAATTAGCTACGATATAGGAAGGTGGTGTTGCAAGCATCGTCTTCTTTTCTTGTCAGTGGTTTCTATATTTTTCCAGGCCAGTTAGTCGCTACTGCAATGGCAGCAGCATTAGCCTCGATGAGATCTTGAAATGTGCTGGTATTAGGGAACAGGGAGCAATTGGACTGACTTGCGACCCTAGAATTGTACCCCTCACACTGTGGTACGGTGTAGCCCTATTTGTACCAATTAAAAATTCTGGTGTTGCAAATTAGATCCCAAATAATGTATAACGTATTCATATTTTACTTTTAACAAAATACAATATGAATTATCTAATAAACGTTTTGTTAGCGAATCTTTAATGTCAATTATTACTTAAAATAAGATCCTCAATTGTTAAGTGGCCAATTTATTTTATCTCGTGCTGTCAATGGAACACATTCATTTGTTTACTAGTGTTATGCCATGTGCATACATAAACAATTTGCTTAAATACATTTGACGATAAGTAAAATGTTGTTCTCACATGAAAGAAATAAACGCAATAGCGTCTCACAAAAATCTATTATATATATATATATATATATATATATATATATATATATATATATATATATATATATATATATATATGTATGTATAGAAGCGTTTGAAATGTGGGCATATAGACGGATGCTCGCTATTAGCTGGACTAAAAAGCAAAAGCCTGACCTTTTGCAGACCGTCACAGGTAGAAAAGTTGCTTACCTGGGTCATATCATGAGACATGACAGGTACAAATTGCTGCAACTGATCATGATGGGAAAAATCGCGGACAAAAGACAAATTGATCGAAAAACACAGTATATATATATATATATATATATATATATATATATATATATATATATATATATATATGCCATAATTGTCATGTAATTTTATTTCATAATTATAAATTATACTGTCCAAAATTTCATTTTCAATTAATAAAGTGAGATTGAAGTTATCCTAGTTTACTGTCAGCTTATTTGTAAAACGTCACATTTAGGGTTTAAGCACCGTCATCCATTATAAGAGACTCGCTCGTCACGTTCGGGTAATATTGAGTTTTATTATATTTAAATAACAATTCATAGTTTACCGTATCACTATGATATATGAATCCATAATATTCTATATCCTTTTGAATTAAGTAGTATGATTTGAATAAATATTTATCTGAAGTAAAAATTATATTACATATTAGAAACTAACTGTAAATACGTCTAACCAAGTTTCGGGCTAAGTAACGCGGCTTGAGGCAGCCTACGAAGGCAATGTACTATCGCAGGCGTATAATGATATGATGATCTTTTCACTTAAAGCAATTTCTTCCGGACATTGTTCCAATAAAAAAATTATCAATGTATATTTTAAATATACAGAAAATAAAAGTTAAAATAATTAACGATATATACATAATTATACATTGGTATATTAGATTTTATTACCCCGTCTAGTCCAATCTTTATTTTATCGTATAGAATCTCGCATTCTTTTTTTGGTCTATGTTTATAATAAATATTGTACATATATTTACAAGTATATATCGACTTAGTTTCGTAATTCGTAATTAATTATACGGCTATATTTGACTTAAAGTTCAGTTATTTGGCACAGCCCTAGGATATGCGGTTTTAAAATGAAATTAAATTTTTAACAATTTAATACACGAGAATAAACCATCCACGTGTCTCTAATATGATTAAAGATAAGCCTGGACATAAGCCTCCACAAAATTGAGATGTGTTGCCATATTCCCTTGCGTAGCAGCTGGATTAAATATCCCATATGGTTATCATTTTTATTAGATAGACGCTCCCGAAGCTATATTAAATATAATACAATAAGAAGACAATGTTGTATTATCAAAACCAATAAAATATAGATGTTCCTCGGAAAAAAGCGCACATGAAATAACCGCACAGGAATTTATCCGTGATAAATATGGGCTTATGTAACATTGTGCTTCTTTTCTGTGCGGTTATTTCATGTGCGTGCGGTTATTTCACGTAATAATACATAATACGTAATATAACACATAATAAGATCAACATCGTTTTCTTATGTTACATGACCTAACATAAAGTTCAGTCGTTTGGCACAGCCCTAGGATCTGCATTGTTACAGCGAAATTACATTATCGACAACTTAATATACGTGAGTGGACCGTCCGCGTGCCTCTTATCTGATTAAAGACACTACATATGTGGTAATGCAATTTATGGGGCGGCCTTATGTATGTACATAGATCTAGTTCTCCGATACTTTTTGATAAAAAACACTTCCTACAAACAAACAGACAGACAGACATACATTTGTTTTTTATATACATATATCTACAATAGATAAAGATGATCATTTAAACTTACTATGCTAAGATCTATGAACATAAATAAGAAATATAGTATTGTGTGTTTGCGAAGAAGTGTAAAGAGAATAATTACTGAAAAACGGCCGTCAGCAAATCCACCAACACTTCACCATGGGTACTAACGTTGACAACGTCAAACACACAATACCACTTTTCATCACAAACACAACACCTTTCGCCACGTCACGAGGCATCCTTAAGTTTATTAGACTCTACGAAAGATAACCGTTAAATTTTTACAGTTGTCTTTCGTAGCAAAGTAAGTTTGACTGTCCATCTTCGTAATGGATTTCCGCAAAGTAATGCCTGAATTTATCAATTATACTATGGATGACTTTTCTCCCTTATATCTTCCTGAACCATTCATACATACACTTAATATATATACATACATACATATCGTCACGCCTGTGTCCGGTAGGGGTAGGCAAAGACCACAGACTTCCATCCGCTACGACCCCGGCACACCTTCCTTGCTTCCTTCACACTGATTCATCTTTTCATCCATCCTTCCTCTCACATTCATCGTAGCGAGACGGCTCTCCGTTAGTCGCTTCTCGCCCTCGTGGGAATCAGGACGTGACGGGTGGCGAACCACGTCACCGTCATTTTAACGAATTAGGTATATTAAGATTCGTCATAGTGAATCCCACGAGCCGTGAGAGAGGATGGAGGTCAGCCCCAGCAGAACCCAGCATGCTGAGGTAAGGCACTATAGTAGCCGTAGGAGCCCGATCCCGGGACGGTCAGCGCACTTGCGACTAAGCTCGCCCCTAGACACGCATTCTTTGGCACGGCAGACCGTGAATTGCGGAGAGGAAGGTAAAACGATAGAGAAGAAACGAAAAGGCAGGGGAAAGAAAAGATGGATTTAGACAGGATGATAGAGATATGATACTACGGCAACGGCAGACGAAGAGTGATACGGTAGGAGCTTGGGAGGCCGGGGTCGCGTACCCGTGTACCAATACCATAAATACCGGACAAGCAGCTAGGCAAAGATACTCCCTGATCACATATTAATTACAGATGTAATTACACCTGTGTATATTAATTACAAATGTAATTACCGGCAATTTTTCTGATTAAGCGTAAACTCTGTCGACACAGCACAAGCATCGCCAATGGCCACAAATAAATTCAGACGATCGTAACCAGATTTGGGTGGTCTCTGAAGTACAATAGACCTTCCCTGTGTTTTTGATTGATAAGATAATGCCATAAATTATATCTACTGACAAGCAATCAACGCTGCTAACGAACGTTTGCACAATAGGAGGAATTTCATGTATCGTTACGAAAATCACCGAATCGGAATCTGCTGTTTCATCAGTCGTTTTATTACTGATCGAAGTGAGGAAAGGTCTACCTTTATTGGTTATTTTCTAACAGGTGGCTACGTGACGCGGTGAGGGTCCATTAAGGGAAACATTTAGTTTAATTGCTCATTCTACGTCGGCAGAAACGCTCTAGGGAACCGAACGCTGACAAGAAGATATATTTCCGCTCTATGTACCCTTTTCAATACTATATAGGGCAGTTATTCTCAAAGTGGGCGATGAATACGACTGCTTGTTTGCTTTCCTACCCCATAAAAATGTCCCTTTATGGGGCATAGAAGACCTTTAGAGGGGCGGTAAAGAGCCCAGAGAGAATTGGGGAGGGGGAGGTTGAATTTGGTTAATTTCTACTTTAAAAATAAACTAAAATCAAAACCCATTTCCAGTAAAATGTAAAATAGGATAAAATTGATATGACACGCTTTAATAAAATAAAAATAAAATTAAAATTATCATTGCGGTAGTGATTTTTATATTTTTATGAGGTAAATTAAACATATTTGGCGGGTGCTGGAGTAAATATATTCTCAAAGGGGGCGATAGACAAATAATTTTAAGAACCTCTGATATAGGATTACGCAATACGTACGGGTATAAACATAATATTAAAACCTTCTCGAATAGGTTTATATTAATTTGAATCTTCTTTCTCAAAACACATATTAATATTATTTTTTAATTTTAACTAATTCGTAAAACTAAGGAGAGTTCGGAAGTAAACGTGCAAAAGTTTCTTTTCTTTTCTTTGATGGCAATTAGTTTTAACTATTATGCCAGTGTCAAGTAAAATACAATAATATCAAGTATCTTGAAATGTTCTAGTCATCTTGTGACGTTACGTCTTGATAAAATGGTGGCTATTCTACCAAAACTTTCTATGGACTTTTTCAGTCAACTTAAAAAGTCACGATACACGCATTTATTTCATACTACTGACTTATACGCCTTAATCGAACTATATTGTCTAATATGCCAACACAATTAAACAATATAACTGGTACTAATATTAGATTATAAAAATGAAATAAAAACACCATGTCACTGATGTAAGTTGGCGGGAAAAGTCCGTGCCAAAGTTAAATTGCTCAGTTAACCCTGCTATGATTTTCCGCAAGACGTACGAGAACGCGTGCCTTTTTTATAGGCGACTCAATAGTTGGACTCATCATAAATTGAGAAAATTATTGTAAATTTAAGTCACAGTACGAAATATAGAAACGTATAGTTGGAAGAATAAATAGTGAAGTTTTTTGGTTTTTTATGGGATAGGAAGGCAAACGAGCAGGCGTGTCACCTGATGGTAAACAACCAACGCCGCCTATAGATTTCCGTACTGTCTATGGCGATGCGAAGCGTTGCCGACCTTTAAAGAAAATGTCATTATGAGTGTGGGAATGGGAGGAGGAGGGAAGAGGGAGGGGGGAGGGGGAGGGTGTTTGGCCTCCGGAACTCGACCGCTCACTGTATATATGATTATGATGAAACAAATAACTATTTTAATTAATTATTCCTTGATTATAAATAAAATGTCGTGAACATAATAATGTTCACGACATTTTATTTATAATCAATTATTTATAATCATATGAAGTAATAACTTCATATTCATTAAAAGTATATACTGCACGGTTTCAACACCACCATTTCACGGTATATTCGATTCACGTCTACCATATAAAATAGATAATCTCCCTAGTATAGAAAACACAGTAAACTCATATGGTATCTAGATATAAGTGTAGCGCTTTGACAAGAGTAAACATGTTGTTAAGATAAATAGTGGTTCGACGACACATCGAGGGCGTTGTTTCACACGAGCTTTATAGATTGGCACTAGTATTATGAACGCGTATCGGATTACAGTGGAAAGTCACGTCGATGTTTCGTCTAGTGTACAAAGTGTTCTAGTGTCTTCTAAAGTCAATGATCGCACAGTCATTCCTGCATCAGCATCAATATAGGTATTGACTATAAGCTGAATATTTATTATGTACTTGAAAAGTAAAATTTATTTTTTACTACTAATTTTATTGCGACAGAAACTTGAATCACCTTTAGCTCAAAAGTCCGCTATTCAAGTTAAAGAGCCTAAAAGTCTGTATATGATAAATGAAAAATATATGTATTATATAAATATATGTATGTAATGCAATGATACATTGATAAATGTATCACTAATATAATAAAACTTTTTATTTCAATGTATTAAAACATTTTATATTATATTACTTTTTTAAATTCGTAATTTAAAATTTATAACATTGTACAAGCGCCTATTATTTTCAGTCTTCCTATTTAAATTTTACTTTGAAGCAATAAAAAGTCTTAATACTTTCGGATGACTCTGGAATCTTTAGGGACTTTTGTGTTATATGTATATTTTTAATATTTTTAAAATTTTTAAAATCATTAAATTAAGAAAATAATATGTTTGTCATTGCAAAGTTATGTCGATCAGAAAAATTTACATGTGTCAAAAAGATCAAGTTAATTTGTACAGGGTATAAAATAAAAAAAAAAAGAAATTAATTGTTTTATAAAAACAAAAGCATTATTTCGACAGACGTCTTTCGATATACATGTCACCCGTCTGGCATCAGAAATTGAAATTGAATATAAAATGTAAATTGATAAAGTGTGAATAAAGTATGAATAAAATATAAATGTATAGTGAATAGAAAAATAAATTAATTTCATATGGAAGAATTTCAATTACCTCTTAAAGATCCCGTGTGTCGCCGTAGAAGTACGGCTGGCACGCTACAGTATGTACGTCATTCAACGCATCACCACTCTGTGGAACCAGCTACCTTCAGCTAGCTTCAGTATTTCAGAACCGATACGACATTGGAACGTTAAAAAGCAAGTTCTTTTTCTCAAAAGCCGGCAACGCATTTGCAGTGTCTATCTATGGTGTTGCAGATAGGATTGCTTTCCATTTGGCGACACGCTTGCCCGTTTGCCTCCATATACCATAAAAAATATGTACATATACTTTTCTAACAACTTAAAGAAATCTTCTTGTCTGATGGAGAGATGAAAGAATGACCTAAAAGTAACATTAGGGCTGTGCTAGACAAGAGTTGCATCTTCTGCAAAGAAGTATAAAGAGAAGAGAGGCCTTTGCCTTTTTATTATTAAAAAAGTAATCTTAGAAACCGTTTCAAACCTTTTAGATTTCACTTCCAAACCAAAGCAAAGAAAATTCTAATATCAAACAAAAAGTGTAGACAATATTATTTAACTTTTGGATTTTTTTCCCTACATAATATTCTTACTGAGTTCTAATTATAAAATACGAATCGAAACTCAGAGAATAAAACCACTAAAAAGCGATTACATATATTTGGAAATGCACTTAGAAATAATTCCAAACACAAAAAAACAATTAAATAACAAAAAAAGACTATGATCTATCACATTCACAACGAATGAAATTTCCAAATATATTAGTTTCGAATCGTCCCTATCTGAAGGGCTTGTTTTTTAATTTCATCATCATAAAAATGTTTATAGGAAAACGATCGCTGCTATTACTTACCGTATATGTAGTTTAAGGCTTATGGCACTTAACGGAAAGTCCAAAATTCAGTGAGTGGGAAATTTCACACGTACTCTACTACATAATGCCAGTAGCAAACAAGCACTCGAACACGACACTTCCGCGTTACTGACGAAGAATTTACGTGTACGTAAATGGTATGATGTCATGAAAACAATTATGATACTGCGATGCGATGCGATGAGATGATAGATTTTTTTTTATGGCGTAAGAAGGCAAACGAGCAGGTGTGTCACCTGATGGAAAGCAACCAACGCCGCCCATAGACATCCGCAACGCCATAGACAGTGCGGAAGCGTTGCCGACCTTAAAGGAAAGTGAAATTATGGGAGTGGGAATCGAGGGGGAGTGGGAGTAGGAGTGGGAATCGGAGGGGGAGTGGGTGTTGGGCCTCCGGAACTCAGACCGCTCACCGTACGAAGCGCGGTAGACAAGCTACTACTCAGACGCCGGTTTTCTTTGTTTTTCTGTACCGTCAGCGACAAAAGTTCCTTAACAAATTCATAATCTAAGACAAAACGCCTTTTAATTAATTTTACATACAGAAGCTTGAACAAATTTAAAATGCTAATTCTTCTTCTAAGAGTGCCTCTCCGACTTGCGAAGGTTGGCAGCCAATTCAGCACAACTTTCCTCCTCCTTCGCCAGCACAGCAGTTCTGGAGCACCCGCTATCCCGGTCCATTCCTTGATATTACGTAACCAAGACTATGTTTTTCTATCAATTTGTCTTTTGTCCGCGATTTTTCCCATCATGATCAGTTGCAGCAATTTGTACCTGTCATGTCTCATGATATGACCCAGGTAAGCAACTTTTCTACCTGTGACGGTCTGCAAAAGGTCAGGCTTTTGCTTTGAGTCCAGCTAATAGCGAGCATCCGTCTATATGCCCACATTTCAAACGCTTCTATACATAAATATATATATATATATATATATATATATATATATATATATATATATATATATATATATATATATATATATATATATATATATATATATCTAATAAAATTCTTATTTGTATCACTTATGTTTAAGTTGTACCTTTAATTCCCTAAGCATTAAAATTGCCACTGAATCAAGTAAGTAGTCAGTCGATCGTCAGGTATTATAAACACAAAAATGGCAAGAACAATGACCTACACTAATCGAACTCACGATCGTAGCTTGGAAAGCGAACATTTTACTACTGAGCTAGTCTTAATAGTAGTCTACATTGTAAACGTTTTAAAATACCACAAGCACATCTGTATTAAATTCGTACAACAGACACTATCTATTTTACATAAAACAAAAATAATACGGATGAAAAATAACTGAGCATATGGCACGTACAATGCATTAAGTAGATATCAAAATAAAGCTCTGTATTTATTCTTTATTGGTAACCAATACCGACGTGTAGAAAGGAGTAAATGTGGCATAATATTTTGTAAATCAATGCCTTTTTTATTTATTTTTTGTTCGTTTCCTATTTATTTTTTAGGAGAAGAGCAGGCAAACGAGCATGTATACACAACACCGGAGGCTTCTCAGATGCGTCGTCGACCTTTAATTAGCTATTAATAACCTATTAATTAACACATACGCTATTTTCTTGAATTATTCTTAAATATCGCTTCGCTATTAGCTGGACTCAAAGGGTGGCCAATGACGAGATTCTCCGACAAGTCAAGCAAAAACGTGAACTTTTGCAGACCGTCAAAGGTAGAAAAATTGCTTACCTGGGTTATATCATGAGACATGACTCGTACAAATCGCTGCAACTGATCATGATGAAAAAACCGAACCGAAAAATACCGGGCAAAAGATAAGTTGGCTACGTAATATCAGGGAGTGGACCAGGATAACGAGTGCTCCAGAACTGCTGCACCGCGCGAAGGAGGAGGAATGTTGTGCTGAATTGGCTGTCAAGCTTCGCAAGTGGGAGAGGCACTCTTAGAAGAAGAAGATTCTTAAATATCATGTCGTTATCACATGGGAACACCGCAGATAGTAAATTATTCTATATTTGCACAGTTGGTGGCAAAAAAACTTTTATTTAAATCGCACGGTGGTAAACAGTCAGCCATTCGGTTGATGGAGATGGAACTATTATTTCACTAAAAAGAAGTTGAGTTTTTATTTCATTTTTATAATCTCGTATTATCAGTTATATTCTTTAATTCTGTTCTAAAATTTATTACTCAAAAAATGTTGATCAAGATATTGAAGTAAACTGAAATGCAATAAATGCGTGTATCGTGTGTTTTTAACTTGACTGTAAAAGTCAATGCGTGTATGTGGTAGAAAGGCCACCATTTTATCAAAACGTAACGTAAAAAGATGAATTTAGATGTAAAGATACTTGATATTATTTTAATGATATCGGGTTAATGATACAATTAATCTTTATTGAAACTAAACAATAGAACTCGCTAAAGAAAAAAGAATCCGAAAACTTCTGTCCACGTATCACTACTATGTGGAACCAGCTAGCTTCTGCAGTATCTCCGAACCAATCCGTTATAAACTTAAAAAAAACAAGTCTGCATATTTCTCAAAAGCCTAAATGTTGTTCCAAATATCTATAGGAGACGTTAATTGCTTTTTATTACGCAATATGTTTACTGTTTTAATCAAAAATAATATTCAGGTAATAAACAATAATATTGAGGTGCGTACTGTGGCGTGCCTGCCGTTCTTCTTCACGGCGACACCCGGGATCCTTAGGGGGTTTTTATCTTCGAATAAAATTCTTCAAAATTATATTCATTTATACTTCCATTTTATTGTACATTCATGTCTTATTCATATTAATACTTTATTATATTTTACACTTTTCAATTTACATTTTATATATGTGCCGAACGGGTGACATGTATATAAAAAAGACGTCAAACGAACTAAATTTGGTTTTAATAGAAAACTATTTCTTTTTAATTTCAAATAACGAATTTACAAAAAAAAATACAATAGGTTTTACTGCATTAGTGATACATTTATTAATGTATCACTACAGTATTTAGGAGAAACTTAGACTCTTATTTCAATAAACAAAGGTAAAAAAAAAATTACGTCACAATAACGCGGTAAACCAACAGTTTAATTGTCAATATAGTACGCTTTAGTGCCTCGCGTATCGAGTCCGGCTGTAAATAATATTAACCGTTTTTACTGCGCCGTAACTTGGTGTATTACCCGGACGGAGGTAAGGTCATGTTCGAGACATGGCATCCGTTCGGCGCCTAGAAAGGTAATTTTATTTATTTTTTAATTTATACATTATAGTACACCAGAGAATCAGAGTCACTGACATGTCTTTTCGAGTTAGCAAACAGAAGTGCCAATGAACTGGTTAGATTTGTCGGAGAAACGACAATTATTGAAACGGGAACATCCACACCCCGCGCAGGGTTGTGGGATCGAGCCTCGGGGATGAACTCCACTACTCCCGCAACAATCCAATGGGGCGACCGCCCCACGGTCCTAGGTGCCGCTGTTCCTAGCAGCTTTTGGGCGTCCTTTAACGATTTTGTGTCGTCGTGATATGGCCGAACTTATTCCTACGTTGGGTCCGTCACTGGCCCTCCCCCCTCGCGAGAACCAGGCGGCGACAGGAGAATTTCGCGTAGGAGCGGACGTCTCTCAGGTGGGTGAGTGTGGTGAGGAGTAACAATTGTTGTGAGTAGACGAGTGCTGGAGTGAAGACCGCGTGTTAGCAAACGTAGTGTGGAAATTTTTATGCCGCTTACGTTTTGTTTTCGTTTTCTCCTGTTTTCTCCTTTTTCCATCCCTTGGATAGTTCCAACACTCGGAGACTATTTTTACCCATTTCTTTTCTCCCTTATCATGTGTCCTCTCCTTTGCCATTTTTTTTCACAGCCCATGTAGTATGTCCCACTGCTGAGCACGGGCCTCTGCATTACTAAAGGAATAGACTTTATCCCACCACGCTTGTCCAATGCGGATTGGCGGAATTACCAGACTCGGAATAAATATCTGTAGGCCATACAAAGTATATTTATCCAACTCGGGGTTCGAACCCGCTACCATTGACCCCGTGGACGGAGAGCCACGCCCCTGAGCTCATTGGGCGTCGTCTTTGCCATTATAATTAATATAAAACTATTAACTAATTTAAAATTTCAATTAAAATTATCCCAATCTCAACTATAAGAATTCTCAAGAACTAAATTCAAGAGTGGTTTATCCTTATAAACTTATATTCATCGCTCGCAACTCAGAAGTTAATTATCTTAATCTAGATTTTATCGTTGTATTTAAGGCACTTAGGTATTACGTTTTCATTAAGCAACGTCTAGGTTGCAGAAATTTATATTAGTAATGTTACGAGCTACGGTACACAGGATTAAAAGGAAGATTTATCGATTATGCGAATCGATTCACTGCTGTTTTTAGGAATGTACATGAAGAAACTTACTGTTCTGCAACTGATTGGTGGTATATCTTTTAACCTCTAGAATGCCAGAATACAGGATTCTCATAATTCCGTTAAATTACCGGAGCGTGGCTCCGCGTTGGAACGTTTTTTTGCAATTTTTCTTATTTTCCTTTAGCTTTTAAAGGGCAATTTGATCGAAAATTACTTGAATATATTTCTACTGTATTAATATTGTCTTTCAATCGAATCAAAGCAAACGTTTTTAACCTGAAATCGTGTAAACAACTTCCCAAACATTTAATTCTTTTGTGGTTTATGTCAAATGTTTTAATGTGTTTTAATTCTTTTCATTGCAACAAATATTTCCTTATAATATATAACCCAATTAGGTTCAAAATATATAAAGGTATTGTTGTATACACGTATAACAAATATTTCTACCTACCTATCTAAGCTTTCCTACCTTCATATATCACATATATAATAAATCAGTTAATACTCAACCGTCTTAGAAGTATTTGTTTCATTTAACTAACTTACAAATACAACAGATATAAAATCAAACAAGTAAAAATTTAAAATCGCTGTTTTTTTATTTGTATTTTTCGAAAGACATCAAATTTTTCAGAATCATAATAAATAATTAGTTATAGTATGGTAAAGTCACGCTTCAGACGAATACTTTGGCAAGAATGAATGGAATATTATTTTTCTGTAGCATGAATGGGCCGGCTCGCCTGGGGAAGTACTACACTCCCGCAGAAAACCGACGTCTGAGTGGTAGCTTAGCTACCGCGCTTCGACCGGTGAGCGGTTGAGTCTCGGAGTATGGGTAAGGATAATACTAATGGGAGGGAAAGAAGGTAGTAATTGGTAGAAAAATAACAAATAAACGAGTCATGCACTTGCCGTAGGAAATGTACCCTTAAAATGCTAACACATACTGCCGATACTCTGCGAAGGTAAGGTACTTCCCCGATCGAAGCTGTCCATTTTTGTAAACATGGCTCTACCATAATTAAATAAGTAATGAATAAAATTATGGTAAAAATTTAATATTTATTACATCAGTACAAGGCCGACAATTCACTTGGGGGCTCTAGGTCGAGCTCTAGACCAGAGACAATAACAATACAAATATTTTATTTGCCAGAATGTAGAACATTAGACAAACAATATTTTTTCAACAACATATAGTTTTAAATAAAATTGTTCACTTATATTATATGTAACTATGAATTATATAATATTATTGTTTTGTTTGACATCTGCCTCATCCAGTGTTCCCCAGCTAGACTGATAATTTCATCCACCTTTCTCCAATTTAAATTTATATTTATGTAAAACTCTACTCATATAGTTTTACATAAATACAAATTTTAATTTACAATATTACGCAACAATATTTTGAAAGGATCACAAATTATCCGTAATTCCACTGTGAACTTCCTAACAGACCCTCGCTATTAAATTGAAATTACATACAAATATTCTGATGCCAGAATCAAACTTATAACTCTTAGTTTAGGAAGCAAACGATTTGGGCTATCGTTCTTGATTTTAAATCGTTTTATATCAATATTTATTTTAAATCATTACTTATAATATTATACTATAATCAATACCATGATTACGTTGGAAACAGAGTATGTAACGGAGAGAGACAACATTATATGTTAAGATTTAGTCAAAAAATGTCCATACAAATGAACATGGGATCCCTTTGATACATTAAGTTGTATCGTAAATAGCAAATCGTTTGATCCCTTTGATCCCGAGGACTTTCCAAATAACGATTCGGTGTACAAATACATTCGAATCCCTAATCGAGTTAGATCTTTGGGTACGTGTATCTACAATAAAATAAATACACACATATGATCACGCTTGTTTTCCAGAGAGGGAACCACAGACCTCCATCTGCTACGATCCCGGCACACTTTTTGCATTATCCACAATTATCACTCTCTTCACACAAGCTTGTCGATTAAGGGTACTGTAGCGTGCCTGCTGTACTGCTCACGGCGACACCTGGGATCTTTAGGGGGCTTCTTTAAATAAAATTCTTCAAAACGATATTATATTTATTCTTTTATTCATTGCACATTTATACACCGTGACTTTTTAATTACCCGAGAAAACTAAAATTCGCGTTTGTAAAAATATGTATGTCAGTAAGTGACATTCAAATATTATAGCGTTCACACAAAAATATTGTTTTATGGGACTTCAAAGAAATCTTGTTAATGCATCAAATACTTGTACGCCATCTTCGTAGTATTTGTTTACTAGTATGCATGAGACGCATGTATTCATTAGTATGGCAACAGCGCATGCGAAAGAGAAAAAACGTCTTTTGTCGCAAATTGTTTTCATTCATTGTTATCCCTTCCGTACGTAAATATTACGCGACCAAATTAGGTTGGTTTGGGTGGAGTTTATATTGGAATGATAATGATGTCTATTCGAATTAGCAAGATTTTTTATTGTATAATTTTTGGTGTATATTAAGGACATATATATATATATATATATATATATATATATATATATATATATATATATATATATATATATATATATATATATATATATATATATATATATATATATATATGTATATACATATATATATATGTATAACAGAATATATTACTTAATTTTCTCGGGTAATTAAAAAGTCACGGTGTATATTTTATTCACACTTTATCAATTTACATATTATATTTTAATATATATAATTTCATTTACTTATGCCGGATGGGTGACATGTCTATCCAAAATACGTCAGACGAACTAATTAATCATTTTGTTTTATCAAAATTTCTTTTTCATTTTGAAATTAGAAATGTTACGAATATAAAAAGTAATATAATATAAAGTGTTTATGCGTTAGTGATACATTTATGAATGTATCACTACAGTACTTTTTACACAGGCTTTCTTGCGAACTTCAGCGATTTGGTCAAGGTATGTCTCTCTTTGGTCTTTCCCTACCGATCCTTCCATCCACAGTCGCAACGTTATTGTTTTTTAAACACACTGAAATAAATACAACGCATATTTTTACTCTGTGACAATAAGTGTTGGGCCTTCGGAACTCGGCCGTTTACCGTACGAAGCGCGGTAGCTAAGCTACCACTCAAACGCCGGTTTTCTGCGGGAGTGTGGTACTTCCCCGGGCGAGCCGGCCCGTTCATGCTATAGACAAATATCATGAAAAAGTATTCGTCTGCAGCGTGGCTCTACCACTATAAAAAAAGTATATATGCGATCGTGTCGTAAGTATGAAATAATGCAGAAGACACTTTTTTAATTCCTACTATTAGTTCACACTCTCCCTATATGTTCAAATTTTAATTATTAATATAATACTTCTTTATTCATGCACAAAAGTTCAAACACATTTTTTTAAACGAGTAGTGGATGGCACTTGTAAATACTACTACAGTTTTTTCAACTTTTAAATCATTAATCAATTAATTTTAATTTTATACGGGACAAAAGAAATCTCTTATATAAAATATTTAGCAGAATATAAAAGTTGGAATTGATTTTATTATTATATAACACGTTTCTGAATTGTCCCTCAATAATATGGATAATGATTAAAGAAATCGAAAATGATCGGCCATTTTCTATGATATAGGAAGGCAGATGAGCAAGCGTGTCGTCTTTGGAAAGCAGTTAGTGTCGTCTATAATATCCGCAATATTACAGAAACGTCGTCTTTTCAGAATAGCTGGTGCTGGTTCCGTCTGGAACCTCCATTCATCCAGGTGGTGGAGAACTCGTCTTTGCGGCGAGTTATTCGGTAGTAAAATTCTGCGTCAGAACCAATACCAAACATTTTCTCAATTATAGATATGGTAACAGCCATTAAAGATGTCTAGAGATGAGAGTCAATAGGTTTCTAGTTTTTTTTTATTAGATAGGGAGGCAAACGAGAAAGCCTGTCGCCTGCTGGAAAACAATCAACGCCGCCCATACGCAACTGCAACACAACAAGTATCACAAATGCGTAGTCGGCTTTTGAGATATGAGTACGGTTGTTTTTTATAGGTTCCAATGTCGTATCGATTCAGGAATACCAGTAAAAGCAGCTGGTTCTATAGAGTGGTGGTACGTGAAGCGAAGTTTGGGAAAAAAACGATTGATTTGGATGGAGGAGATGAAAAAAATTTGCAAAAATCATCACACGCGTGATCATTTCTTACTCGTCACTCACAGTAAGTACTACCATAATGTGTACATCAATATTTTTATCAATGCTAGTATTATCTGCTTGATAACGCATGAAAATAGTAAAGCCTTCCATTGTATTTACTTTTATTACGTTTCGTGTAAAACTCTAATATATTTTTTACTTGTTTCAAAAACTGTCAGACCATATTATATAATATTAGTGAATCGATAAGACATTGGAACCTTCAAAAATCAATTCGCATATCTCCAAGCCTGACAACCAAATACTTTGACTATGGTATTGTAGCGATCTATGGGGGAGGATTGATTGTTTTCCATCAATCGACACGCTTGATCGTTTGCTTCCTATCCCATAGAATAGTTGAAAGGAAGAGAAGAATGTGGGGAAGTAATTTCGCCTGCTGATCCCCTGCTTTATCAGAAATGAAATTTCTGCGGGAGTGTAGTACGTCTACGAAGGCTCATGTCGTGTTTTTGTTATAGTAATTTATTAATTCTAATATTAGAATAAGTATTTATATTTGAATACGGAATAGTGTACTAATACTAATATTTTTAACTTATACTTAAACTAACTAAAATTATATCATTAAAACATGTAACCTTCCGTTACATTACCCGCCGGCCTACAACAGGATTTTTAAGTGGGGCATTAAAACCAGAACGGAATTACAAAATAAAATTATATCATTAAAACATGTAACCTTCCGTTACATCATGTATCCATGTTGTAGAAAAAGAAATGTTTTACGTGAAGTTTTTAAGAAAGGCCAGGTCAAGAGTACCCTTAACCGGCGGGCTTGCATGAGGAGAGTAATGAGTGTGGAGGAAGCATGGAGAGTATGCCGAAATCGTAGCAGATGAAGATCTGTGGTCTCTGCCTACCCCTATGGGACAGGCGTGACGACATGTATGTATGTATATAAAAAATGTATATAATGTATATAAAAAATCTGCTAAAAACGGGTAATCTTAAAATCTATCCCATACAATACTCAGTATTTATGTCAAAAGATATTTCTTTATATACCAAATAGTAAGAAAATTTTTTAAAAATATTTATAAATCAGTTTTTGTTTCTGTAAAACTTACTCAAATGGACGTATGATTTTGATCATTATATGCCATATAAACACCATAAGCGCTGTCCAGACTAGTTTCATAAAATCGATTCATACAACGTAATCGAGAGTTACCAAACTTACGTTTCAATAAATAGTTATAGCGACGAATACAACCTTATGCAATGAAGTTATAGAATGTGCCGATCGGAATATGACGTGTGCCTCGAACTAGCTTAAGTGACTTCGGCAACTTGTCGTTCAACATAATTCGGTTTACAGTATAACGTTTGTACCGTAATGGGTTTGTATTCTACTACATTTAGCTCCGACATAAGATTCTGGGTTAACTTCTGGTCGAAATGAAAATTAGTTGTAGATTTCTTATGGAAAAACATTGCCATGATTATTAACACAACACCTTGGTTTGTCTTGAATAGATACATTTTCGTGACACCTAATTTTTAAATTGAAATTATTCGTCATATTGCATGATATATTTTATAGTTCTAATGTCATATCAGGTCATTCATGTATTTCCGAACCTATAGCTTCGGAAATACATGAATGACCTTACATGAGATGGATAAAATGTGGCGAGATATGCCGTTCTCTTATCGGATTATTGAGCCATGAAAAAGGTATCTTTCTTCTTAATCCTAATGTACTTGGCAGAAAACTCAGCAAACTCCGGAACTCGGCCGCTCACCGAACGAAGCGCAGTAGGTAAGCTACCACTCAGACGCCGGTTTTCTGTGGTAGTGTGGTATTTCTCTGGGCTAGTTAGCCCATTTATGCAACACATAAAGTATTCGTCTGCAGCGTGGCTCTACCACTATTGCTAACTAAATTAAAACCTAACTAAAATTAAAACGTTAATAATATTATAATTTAGTTTATAATTTAGTTAGCTGAATGTTATGATGTTTCGGAATACGAAATGAGACACCACCGCGCCGTGGCAGTGTGCTCCAAGTTAAATTGTTAACAAGACTGGAAAGGGTAAACATTTACATTCGCTTACCGCGCCGAACTAGATTACTTATGGCGTGTGTACATATGTAGATACTATGTTTAATTATTCACTTTATTTCTCCGAATAAATAATTGCATTTTGGTAACGACTTAATTTATATTGTAAACTATTATTAGAAGAGGTATTGTACATTGTAGTTGTGTTGTTGTAGTATACATTGATAAATGTTGTCGGCGTTGATTGTTTTCCACCGGAAACCCGGACATTGCACCGGAACTATCGTCGACGAATTATCCTCTGATACCTTTCTGAAATAGTTTTGCTGCTGAATGTCACAGTAAAGTGATTGAGCTACTAAATTATATATAATATGTACCTACAGATTTCTTGAAAAAAAAATACACAAATTTATATAATATGAGTTACATCTTACATACTTATCGAATTTTATTATATATGTATAAAGTAATGGTATAATCAATAATATCCTATGGATCCTAACGTTCAAAACATATGTAGATCGCCATTTATTTCATAAGATTTAAATCAGATAATATTATATAGATAAGTTTGTCATATTATGATTTATGTTTTTATAGATTATAAGATTAATAAATTATTTAATTAAATTGAGAGGGGTCTAGGCCCAGGAAAAACCAGTAAGGTTTATTGGGCTCATATGTATTATAATATAATATAATACTTTCTATCAATTAAATAAATAAATAAAAATTTGCAACTTTGATTTGTATTTTTTTAATATATAATATATTTCTGTTCTAAGTTCTATATTATTTTTGTACGTAGTCCTACTATAACTTTCCGATTAACTTTACTTTTACATACATATATACATACATACTATCGCACACGTTTCCCGTAGGAGTAGGCAGAGACCACAGTCCTCCATCTGCTAGAATCCCCGCACACTTTCATTGCTTCATCCACACTTATCGCTGTCTTCATACAAGCTCGTTGGTTAAGGGCTCACCTGGTTTTTTTGAGAACTTATTTGAATCATTGATAATTTTAAAAAATTTATTGATACCTATCATTATTAATGGAGTCAGGTGTTACTTTGCGTAAATCCATCACTATGTGGATAGTCAAAAGTTTTACTTTTGAGTGTCCACATGGTGTTTACGGAAGACAACCAAAAAGTGACTTTTCGGTTGCCTTCCGTAGGAGCTTACTATACCTGAAAATGCCTCGTGTTGGGGCGAAACACGTGTCGTTTACAAGGTGGAAAAGTTGTAGTGTGTGTTTGGTGTTCTGTGTAGTTGTTGGTGGGTGGAGAGCTGATGGCCGATTTTCGGTAAGTTTTCGGTTTAAGTTCCGGGTAAATCCACTTCATCCAGCAGGAAAACACACATTATTAATATTCTGTTGTTTTTTTGCTTGTCGCGGAGCTTAGCTAAGTATAACTTTTGACTGTCCACATGATGCCTATCACACAATAATACCTATTATATACCGTCAATCCTAAATATACAAAAACATTTAAATAGATCTGATGATCTGAATATATTCGTTCGGAATATTTCGTATTTCTACATACATATTCAGCGACAACTGAGCTATAAAAACCAAATGCAGTTTATCTAAATCGTCCAATTCTATGTTATAAAATAAATACAATTCAATCTATGGAAATGTTTTCATATAGTTGATTCTTATTCGCATTCGACTTTTATTTCACTCGGAATATATTCACAGACAACAAAGAGGGATTTGTAAGCGTTAACAATTCCAACCTGTAAGAATATTGAATATCTGTCAACAGCCGTCAATTATTTGAACTTCGTTACACGCAGATTCATTATAGCGATAAATTGATAGTTCTTAGAGATGGTAGATATGACTTTTGTCAATTTTACTTAAGTGGCGTCGCGTTTTTTGGTTCGTTTTCATTATATCACGTGATTATCACTTACATACATACATACATATCCTCACGCCTGTCTCCCTGTAGGGTTGGGCAGAGACCACAGCTTCCCATCCGCTACGATCCCGATACACCTTCATTGCTTCCTACACACTCATCCCTCTTTTCATCCATCCTTCGTCTCACATTCATCGCAGCGAAACGGCTCTCCGTACGTCGGTTTTCGCCCTCGTGGGAATCAGGACGTGACGGGTGGCGAACCACGTCGCCGCCATTTTTTAACGAATTAGGTATATTAAGATTCGTCATAGTGAATCTCAAGAGCCGCAAAGGAGGATGGAAATCAGCCCCAGCAGAGCACCGCATGCTGAGGTAAGACACTATAGTACCGAAGGAAGCCTGATCCCGGAACGGTCAGCACCCTCGCGACTAAGCTCGCCACTAGCCAGGCATCCTTGGCACGGCAGACCGTGGATTGGTGGAGAGGAAGGGAAAAGGATAGGGATATAATACTACCGCAACGGAAGACGAGAAGTGGTACGGTAGATGATTATCACTTACATTGTTTAATTCATGTTGTCTTTGATTTTATTTAATGTTAATTATTATTATTAAAATTAATAATAATAATTATAATTTGTTTAATGATTTGTCTTTACATTTTTTATATAGGAAGTTCATAGAAATTGTTTTACCGTCAAATAAAACATTTTAAAAACCCATACAACTTTCTAGAAATTTAAAAAAACTGAAGTGGAATAGTTTAAAAACTATGAACACACACAAAAATTTGTAGAATATTCTAGAATAATCCTTTTTGACGTTATTTTTAGTTTAAAAGTTTTAGGTAAAAAATAAAAAATATGAAAAATTACTTAGAAAACAGAGAGTATTAAGATTTAATTCATTTATACACGTCGACGACGTTGTTCGCCGACGTGTAAAAGCCCGTCACGTCCTGATTTCCACGAGGGCGAAAAGCGACTAACGGAAAGCCGTTTCGCTACGATGAATGTGAGAGGAAGGATGGATGAAAACATGGATGAATGTGGAGGAAGCAGGGAGGGTGTGCCAGGATCGTAGCGGATGGAGTTCTGTGGTCTCTGCCAACCCCTACGGAAGATAGACGTGAATATATGTATGTATGTATACGTGTAATTGATTTATTAATATTTTTAATATTTTTAACTTTTGTGAAACGAATAAAGAGACATTACACACTCTCTTATACTAATATTAATAAAAATATATATACTAAGCCCTACGTGACTGGAGTAATTTCACGCCAATGATGTTCGTGTTATATGCGATTATCATATAAAAATTGGATATTTATCGGTATCTGGGCTGGCTGTAAATGTGAATCAGCCTTAAGTGAAGCATGAGACATTGGATTCACTATTTGCCTCGCCGACTGCGTAGATTGAATTTCTCCACCAACTGAACCAATACTAGTCGGTTATAAAATAAACAATATATATTCCGTCGGAAATTTTAAAAATAAAATTGTATTACCATGAAAATATAGGATGTTTACTTTGTGTATAATACAATATTTTTAGTTGTTTTGTTTTTTGCAAACCCCATTACGTCTCAACGCATCAAAATCCATCAGCCCCTTTTCTGGGGAATATATATACCATTTCGCTTGTCCGGGATGGATTGGTAGGATACCAAAAATTGGATTAAATATAGACCATACATATGCACTTTTGTGATACATTGATAAATGTATCACTAATGTAATAAAACTTATTATTTGAATGTATTTATACCTTTAACATTATATTACTTTTTGAATTCGTAATTTTAAAATTTAAAATAAAATAAAAAAGAAATTGTTTTATAAAAACAAAAACATTAGTTCTACTGACGTTTTTTGTATACACATAAGAAATTCTTCCGGCGAAAACCTTTCTGACATAAGAAATTGAGATATAAAATGTAAATTGATAAAGTATGAATAAAGTATGTATAAATGTTTTGTACAGTGAATATAAAAATAAATTAATTTCACTTGGAAGAATTTCGAAGAAGAAAGACCCCGTGTGTCACCGTAAGCAGAGCTGCAGGCACGCTACAGTACATATGAATATTTATCCCAATAAAGGAATCCAACCTTTCACTACTGAGCCGAATGTTTAAAAGCTCAGATGAGAATTTGCTATGCAGGAGTCAATAGTCTTTGGAGAAATGAAATAAAATGATTTTTTTTATTCAAGTACACTTTTCTTTGATGTTGAAAACTATTATGTTAGCGTCATGATAATTACAATAATATCAAATCTCTTGAAATCAGTCAGCTTGTCGCTTTATGTCGAAATAAAATGGTGGCTATTCTACCAAAACATTTTATGGACTTTTGTGAAGTCATTTATGAAGTCACGATACACGCATTTATTTCATATCACTTCACTTATATGCCTTAATTGAACTATGTTATTTAATACGCCACCACAATTAAACAATATAAGTGATAATAATGTAAAATTATGAAAATGAAATAAAAACAACGTCACTGATGTAAGTTGGCGGGAAAAGTCTCAAGTACTCTTTTTCTTTTCTTTTATGGCAATTAGTTATAACTATTATGCCAGTGTCAAGTAAAATAAAAATATATCAAATCTTTTAAAATGAAACTAGTCAGCTTGTCACGTTACGTCTTGATAAAATATATCTATATTTTATATTAAAATATAGCTATTCTATCAAAACTTATATGGACTTTTTCAGTCAACTTAAAAAGTGACGATACACGCATTTATTTCATATTACATCACTTATATATAATCGCCTTAATCGAACTATATTGTGTAATACGCCACCACAATTAAACAATATAACTGACAAAAATATAAGATTATGAAAATGAAATAAAAACACGACGTCACTGATGTATATTGGCGGGAAAAGTCCCTCAAGCACACTTATAAAAAATACCTTTAATGGACACTTTTTATATTTACCACTTGTTGTAAAGGTCGACTATACCAAGAAAAACTGAAAAGAAACATAAGCAGTCCTTTTTTAAATTACAGTGTGTGATGCAATAATACAATATAAAAGAATTAGTTAAGATGTCCCTGCTTTTTTCAATTTAAAATAACTTTTAAAATATTTATTTTTAATCTTCTGCTAAGTATTGATTTACTTTGTGTTTTTGACTTTTATCAGCATTTAAATACTTTTCTTATAACTCAGTTATCTAAATAATCGTTAAAACATTTCCTTCCCAAACCTTGGTGTCCATCTCTTTTGACTGACGGCTTTGATCTTAATAAGATTCCGCAAATCTTAACTTTGTAAAAGACGTCGTTCCTAAACCATCAACTGAAGGATTAACTATTTTATTACATTATTTTCGTTCCCTTTGAAAGTAGAAATGTTTTTAAATGTACTTTTAATTGAAAACAAAAATTTTAATTATTTATTTAATTCGCATAATGTGTATAAAAGAAATTGTATTATATATTATTTATTAATATCTACTCCAAGATCCAAGGTCTAAGTCTCACCAAAGGGCTCCTTGGATCACTAACAGATCCTCTTCTACTGTCTTGATATGCCTTCCATCGTTGACCGAAGTTTATACAGAGGAACTAAGCTTCATCATGATTGTCTTCATTCCGCAACTTGCAGGCATCTTACTCGAGGGTCCATCTGACGAATGTGTAAAGATCCTAGAACCAACAACGTTGTTCGACACAAAAACAAATGTGAATATCTTTACAAGATTATAATAATTAACAAAGTTAAATGCTATTACATAATTCATATTTATTTAAATTTATGACCCATCCCAAAAAAATTATGGAAAATCAATTTTTTTACGACATACATAACTAAATATTACACGAAATATTGTATATAATTAGATCGTTTAGATTAATTAGCCTTTTAATTTCTTAAATAACATTCCAATCTTTACATTGGGGTAACAACAAAAAGTTTGAAAACCTATGTTAGCTTAGGTTTTATATGATTTCCCAAGTGGAAAAGTTGAGTGTATTGAAGATATACTTTGATAGTAAAATGTGCTTTTCATTTTATTAAATTGTAAGTATGTATCAGAGCATTTTGACGACCAATTGGCTCAGTGACGGGGCCCTCCGCCCGCGTAGTCAATGGTCGCGGGTTCGATCCCCGCATTGGAATAAATATATGTATGGATTACAAATATGTATTCCGAGTCTGGTAACCCCGCCAATCCGCATTTGGACAAGCGTGATAAGTTATTCTCCTTATGAACTTCCTCCAGAAATGGAGAGGCTCGTGCTCAGCAGTGGGATATTTATGGTGTATTAAAAAAATCAGAGCATTTGGGCATTAGAATATATGAAATTATACAGTAAGTTATTACTGATATTATAATTTGATTTATAAATTATAATTAAGTCGATAACAAAAATATTACACAGCGATTTACTGTGTAAATTAATGTTATTTTTGTTTTAAATGGCGTTCTTGGTCCTAGGGTCTAACAACTTCATCGAAAGGAATCGTGAAAAAAGGCTTGCATATTGAACAACCATCAAATTGCATACTTACTCGTACGTACAACATACAATTTAGACAGACATTTATTATTGTTTAGTAGATAAGTATTGTTTATGAATAAAGGCTTCAATATCTCTACAAGTCTCAACTTTATACTCGAGGCTATTGTGATTTATATGTATGTATGTATTTTTGTTCTTTGTATATTTATAAGGCTTATTGATTTAAAGTAACAGGGATCTGAGCCCAGCAAAAACCAACAAAGTTAATGGGCTCACACATACAGGCCGTCTTTCCGAACCGATACGACATTGACACCTTCAAAAAACAAGCCTACACACACACACCTTGATAGCTGGCAACGCTTCCGTGACTCCTGCGGTGTCGCGGTTGTCTATGGGCGGCGTTGATTGCTTTCCTTAGGCAACACGCTTGCTCGTTTGCCCTCGTACCTATATATAATATAAAAAATAATAATAATTTATATTTAATTGCAATTTACCGATTTTCCTTAATACCAGTTCTCAGTTTGGATGTAGAGGTAATTCTTCTTATACTCAGACATATACGCATCCTTAAGTAAGTATAGGGTAGTCTTTAATAAAATTTGAAGGCAATATACGGTCTTTGATATACGTTTCTCTTTATACATGTGTATATAATTTATAACAGTAGAGCTACCCGAGTTGTCTCATAATATCGCAGCGGCGAAGTCCAAATTACAATATAACGCGAAGACAAAGATCGCTCTAGCACATTATATGAGCATCGTTTAGGTAGAAAAGTTATACGGAAAAATATGATACATTAATTTCAAACTCATCATTGTGTACAGCGCTGTATGATTCTTCTATATTTATTATTCTAATATGAGATGCATCTTGCTATGGAAAGGTTGCCATAGAATCTGTCTCTCCTCAGTCATATAGTCCTGGTGGAGTGATCTTTATACGTAGCAATAACTGAATTGAGATCTGAATTCATATCCTCCATGGATAATTTTCTAGCACAAAAGGGTTAAATTGGCATAAGCCAGCGCTGGTATCAGTTTGTGGTTTAGAATGAAGACTTCTTAAGACTTAACTACTATTCTCAAACAAGGAATATTTGACCGATGTATATAACGTAATATAAATATGGGCGAATAGTATGGGAAATAGTAGTTTAGGTTGAAATCCTAATTCCGGCTTCTCTCACAGGCTTTATATACATTTAGTTGTCAGTGTGTTACTTTTTTGTATTAACATTCATTTATGCTATGACGTGTGAATTCCAATTTGTAAAAATAAATAAAGAAAATTATAATATCAGGATACGTCAACATTACATAAAATCAGATCTGGTGGCCCAACCCAATGTAATCGGAGAGACTAAGGCTCACCGACTTCGTTGGCTGGGCCACGTTGCGAGGATGGAGGAGGATCGCACAGTCAAAAAAGCATATATCGGTCACCCAACTGTATGAAGTCCTGTGGGGCGCTCCAGGTACCGCTGGGAAGACATGGTGGAGGAAGACTTTCGCAACCTTCAAATCTGCAACTGGCAGGAGGTGGCACAGGACAGGGCACGGTGGCGTAAGATCTGTTCGGAGGTCGAGATCCATTTAGAATCACTGCACCATCAAAGTTAGTTTTAGTTTTTAAATAAAATCAATTCAACGATGTTAGATGCAAATACTACTACTAGCCATTGCAATGAAAAATTCTATTGGAACATTTTACAATATCCTTCCCCTGAACTTCCCACAGTCAAGCTATTATATTAAGAGGGTTGAACGCTACACAAATAAGGAAAATACATTTTGTTGTCCCAAATAACAGTCGTGATTCTCAACTTCCAGTAAGTACAAAATAAATATTGTGACAAAAACAATCTTCGAAAGCACTCTGTAACGTAATTTTTACAAACGAGTTTCCAACTGGTCAAATGTGGAACAACTTACACCCAACATAGAAGCATTCAAGAAAAGGGTATCTGCTCACTCTGTAGTGAGCAGATACTCTTTTCTTGCATACAAGAAAGCATTCAAGAAAAGAGTATCTGCTCACTCTTCAGTGAGCAGATACTCTTTTCTTGAATGCTTTTATGTTGGGTCTTTCTATGTGGCCTTTGCCAGCAACGCATCTTAGACGTCTCCGGCGTTATGGATGTCTATGGTCGGCAGTGGTCATTTACCACCAGGTATATGTTGGTGCTCTGCAATAAAAGACAACTAAGGAGTACAAAAATATTCACTTGTCTCAATGGTATGAGTTAATACTGGTAGAGTCATGGTAGCAAGAATGGACCGCCTCGACCGGCGAAGTACTGTAGTGATACATTTGTAAATGTATAACTAATGTATTAAAACTTCTTAATCAAATATAATAAAACCTTATTACTTTTTTTTTACTTTAGTAATTTTAAAATTTAAAATAGAAAGAAATAAATTGTTTTATATAACATAAAAACAAGACTCGATCGACGGACGTCTTTCGAATAACATGTCACTTTTCCTTGCATAAGAAATTAATATTGATAAAGGGTGAATAAACAATATAATTAATATGAAATGTAAAGTGATTCATTAATAAATAAATTTCACTTGGATGGAATGGAAAAAAAAGTAAAAAGGTTTTATTATATTTAATTAAAGAGTTAAAGTAAATATATTAGTGATATGGACAGTCAAAAGTTTTACTTAGCTAAGATCCGCGACAAGCAAAACAATAACAGAAAATTAATAATGTGTGTTTTTTCGCTGGGTTTAGTAGACTTTTTTGGATCTTTCGAAAACTTTTCGGTTGTCTTCCGTAGAGTCTACTATACCTGAGGATGCCTCGTGTTGGGGCGAAACACGTGTCGTGTACAAGATGGAAAAGTGATAGTATGTGTTTGGCGTTGTGTATAGTGGTTGGTGGGTGGAGAGTTGATGGCCGATTTTCGGTAAGTTTTTGGTTTAAGTTCCAAAAAAATCCACTAAACCCAGCGGAAAAACACACATTATTAATTTTCTGTTATTGTTTTGCTTGTCGCGGATCTTAGCTAAGTAAAACTTTTGACTGTCCATATAGTGATGGATTTCCGCAAAGTAACGCCTGACTCCATTAATAATATTAGTGATACATTTACCAATGTATCACTACAGTACCCAATCACAGAACAACAACGTCAATTAGTAGCATTTACCTACTGTATTACCGTGTTTTGTGCGGTAAGTGCAGGAATCCGGAGGCACAACACATTTCCCCTTGCTTTATTTCCGTTCCCCCTCCCACTACATCCTTTTTCCCTCCATTTATTTACACCCCTGGTTTAAATTATGCAAGGTATCTCCAGCACCTTTATCTGTTACAAATGTTTATGCGCGGCAATGGTTGCTCATATATAAACTGGATGATCCTTCTTCGTTTCACCTACAATTTATGTGATTATAGTTTTTGATCAGCGATTATAAAACATAATCAATCTTCCAATTTCAATTCATGGAGATCAATAATACGCGCTGCATCGAGCTTGGTTAGGAATTTAGATATTAAATGAAAGTTTATTGTAATTTAAATGAATAATGTATTTTATTCACATGAAAAATAAATAAAATTATTTAAATTTATCTTTTCTGCTAAACTTTTTATTTTGTTTTCCGACGGATAAATATGCAATAATGCTGGCTTTCCGACAAACGAACACCTGACATTTGTACGTATATGTAGTTGTTTATGTATGAAACATGACAAATCCAAGATAATTCCGCAGTCATTTAGATGTTTCAAGTATCATATAATATTCCTAAAACCCCGCGTACAATGTTTATGAATCGTTATCGTTATAAATAAATAAACAAACACTAATTTTATTTCATTCTTTACGCCGTAAACAATTGCAAGAACGAAAATGTAAAATCAGTTGACAGCGAGCCCAATACGTGTTTTGCCTACTAATGGAAAATACATATAAAGGGTTCGTGGCCCCGTCGTCTGCCATCTCACAATTGAAAAGCAAATAGATTCTTTGATCTCGCAGTCTATTAAATGACACCACTGTGAACATTCTTTTTAAATCAAAACAAATTTATTTAAATAGGTACGATACCTGCTTTGCACGTAAGTTTAACCTTTAAAAATGCATTTATTTTTTATGGAAACCATAGACAAACAAACATACGGGTAACCTGGTGGTAAGCAATCACCACTGCGCATGAGCAAGCGGTACTAAGAGCACAGCAGACACATTGCGTACCTTAAGGTTAGAATGTGGATAATGAGAAGGGAGGAAGGACATTATAAAAAAGGATGAAGGAAGTAATGGGTATATGTACATATACGAAGGAAGTATATGTACATTTATAAATATAAACACATTCACAATTTTCCTATTTACAAAGTGTCACACAAAAACATTGCTATTGTTTTATTTTATAAAAGTCACAGTTTTATGCCGTTTATCGATATCCTAATTGTATTTAAAAAAAACTTAAAAATAGAAATTTGTAACAAGACTTATTTTTTTTTCTGTATAGACTAAGGGATCAAAACCAAAGTAGCTGTTATGTTAGTCCGTTAATGGAATCACTTAGTTTAATTGTTGTATGTCGATTGAAGTGCTATCAAAAACCGTTATATATAAACAGCGGGATTTATAAATACCTCACTCTCCCTTCAGTACCTATAAAATAACAAATTAATCGCAAATAAAAATTAATTTTCTCCTATATTTTCTCTGATTCATATCAGACACAATATAAGGAAAATTAAAGGGTTTGTGTTAAGTATATTTCTAAAACTCTATTTTAAATGTAAAAAAGAAACAAGGTTATCTTAATAACATAAATAAGAAAGGTGATATTTCACGTTTCTTATTTATGAAAAATAATATATATGGATATATATGCATTAAAAGTAAATAAATGATTCGTAGAATAGAAAAGAATGTATCCAGCCAGTGTGCTTTACAAATTTACTTAAACCTTGTAGCATTCAAATATATTTGAAGACATCAGTTCTTTTTCATTTCATGTTTTTTTATGTTTTATACGATTCGCCATCACGCGCTTACTTTCATCAAAACTAATTACCTATACCTTAATTACCTGTTTTAAAAGTCATACTGTTTTATAGGTACAACACAAAATTCTTTTCGCAGGTAAGGAAAGAAAAATCCCGACGTATTAGTAAAATCTAATAACAGGCACAGATGTCCCCGATGACGGAAGCTGAGCGATCAATGCATGAGAGGGACTAAGAACGTTGAACTTCATGCTTCATTTATCTTACATCATGACAGCACCACATATTATTGTTGGTCACGATTCTCAGAATTCAGAGAAGGAATGAGAAGAAAAGAGAATATTGTTTGTATATTTACAGAACCTTCATTCAACATAAAAGAACCAAGTTACTTTAAAATTATGGATATCACTATTATACTTTATACAAAATAAGGGAAAATGTATTATATATTCACCTTTATTTCGTATGAAAACGCTTATGTAAGAGTATAAATATGTTAAATACATTTTAAATAAACAGAAAGTTGAAACCATTGTGTCGTATTAACGCATTTCAGAAATGACTCCAAATTATTACAACTCAAAGTCTCATACACCACACACACAAAGTCTCATAATTAATTATAATTAGAAGCATCAGCACACAGTAATTAGTGATGTAATTATCTCTGTACATATTTTCTCGGTGTAATAATATTAACAGGGTACTGAATATTTCAATTAATTGTAAAATTGTTTTGTAATTAATTATGTAGTTCAGTATTTTTAAATTACATTAAAATTAAAATTTCATTTCATTTGTCAAGATTTTATCGCCATTTCGTAACGGTATTCCTTTAGACGGAGAAGGAACGGCGAAAGAAACTCTTGTGGAGTATCCTCTTTTTTGTATTTTCATTCTTTTCAACGATATGTAACAATGTGTCACTATAAAGACTATCTATACGTCTCAGATAACTATGATTCAGTCATATATAAATAATTAAAATTAATAGTTTAAAAGACAAAAGTACCAAATAATTTTGAAATTTCATCGAATTAAATTGACAAAAGGATTTCTTCGATCTTATTGGATGAGTGGCGGTGCTACCACTTTTAGAAACAATGTTTCTCAAAGCGATTCGATACCTGCATGGGGATAAATACAAATAATGGCCTATAGCTATTTATCCGAATCTAGGTATATCCAACATATACCTTGAACAAGAACGGTTTGGTAATGTCCATTCCTGCAAAAATGGGGAGGCCTCAATCTTAATAGTGAGACATATGAGTTACAAAAATTATATTGACTAAAATGTTCTACAGTATAGTTTTTCCACCAAAATTGTTCTTAACTACTGAATCGAATTCAATGTTTTGAGTTAAGTAGAGGTGTTCGGTTCAAATCGCGCTCCCAACTAAAATTTGTTATAATTACAAAATTTGATTTATCTATTATAATATTGTATAGATATGTAATGATGTATGTAAAGATTTATGTCTCAATATGCCCCGATCCACTCATCATATGGCGATGCTTGTTTTTAAAAATGTATAACTATATAAATATTTTGATGTTGAACTATTTCTTATAAATAGTCTAGTCTTTATTTTTTTTTTAAATAGACAGGTCGGGAAAATAGTAAACAGAAAATTTAAGCGCAAAAGATTGAAAAATTCCTTTGCAATTGCCCCGCTGTATAGATTAATATCCGGCGGTCCCTCGTACGGCGGCCATCTTGTAAAACTTTGAAATGACATTAACGTCCGCAATAATTAATAATTTCTTTTGCACAGGAACGTTTAAATTTCAAAGGATTTATAACTTTATATCAAAGTTAAAAAACGTAATCTTGTGCTTTAATCTAGTATAAATCGTAGACACAAAAAGCTAGTAACATTATCCATTTTGTACCTAAGCCTAATATTTAAGAAACAGGTTCTCGTGAAACTTTTCCTAGCTCATTATTTTTACGATTTTCCAATTTTCGCTCAATTTTTTAGGGTAGAAAAGAAAGCCGAAACGACTGTCTGCAAGGCTCTTTATTTTTTTGTGAAAGTCCTATTAAAATCAATGCAGCTCTTTCGAAAATTAGTAATAAGAAACTGCAATATAAACTTATAAAAAAGGTTTTAAGTTTTTGTAATGTGAAAATAAGCAAAACGAAAAACCACAACTTACTTTGTTAGGATCCATATTTAAGTAACTATTAATTTGTCATCTTAATAATGCAATTTCACAATTTTCAACGATCCCTTTGCTCCAGAATATCTGAAATCAAAGTTCCAATACCTGGGGGTTTCTAATAACATATATCTACGTACTGCCTTTATCTGTAAATCTTTTACCTCAACGGCTAGAAAGCTCGGCTAGGAACGATATTACTCTTGACATTAAAAAAAAACCTCAAATTTATTTTTAAAATCAAAGTCAAACACTTTTTGTGGTCCTTTTCATAAGGATGGGAGTAGTTGTAGCAAGGTGAATTTTTCTTTTTTATTTTAATTTTCTTTTATTATTTATTTTCTCATGAGTTAGTGTGTATATGTATGTATATATCTATGTATCCATGTGTATGTGTATATATATATATATATATATATATATATATATATATATATATATATATATATATATATATATGTATATATATATATATATATATGTATATATATATATATATATTGAAAGATGTCGTCTGGTGAAGTCCACGCTCCGACCGACTCTGCTCGAAACTGTAGCGGGATCTCAACGCTTCCAATTGGAACTTAAAAATCGATTCGACATACTGGAACCCACTTTGGACATTGACGAGGACCTCAAAAGTGTGGTGAAGACCTTGAGGGACGAAGGGAACAGGTTTTGTGGAAGGAAGCGTATGGGCCGAAAGTCCAAGCTCTCAGACGAGACACTACAGTTAATGGACATGCGGCGGGAAGCGACCACACATGGGGAACAGGTGGCACTCACCAAGCTTATCAGGAAATGCGTGCGGCGGGACATGCGTCGCTCTAATGCTGAAGCCATTAAAGAAGCAATAGAGCGACACAAGGGCCCTAAAGTATTTGCACAAAAGCTTGGGAGAAGCCACCTCACAAAATTAAAAACCCAGGATGGCAGAATACTCACGTCGAAGTCTGAGGTTCTCGGTGAGATCGAAGACTTCTACGGCAAACTATACGCTTCTCATGCACCACAACCTGAACCCGTTTACAATGATCCCAGAGCCACGCTTTCCCGCCACTACACCGACGAGCTGCCAGATATTGCCCTCGAGGAGATGGAGTTGGCCCTCGGACAACTTAAAAATGGAAAAGCCCCGGGCGAAGACGGGATTACTGTGGAGCTCTTAAAAGCAGGAGGTCGACCCGTGCTTAAAGAGCTCTGCAGAATATTCAATTCTGTCGTGCAGAATGGGAGAACTCCTCGGGCATGGAACAGGAGCATAGTCGTCTTATTCCACAAAAAAGGGGATAGGACGCTACTTAGCAACTATAGGCCCATCTCGCTCCTGAGCCATGTCTATAAGTTGTTTTCGAGGGTCATCACCAATCGACTCGCACGAAGACTTGACGAGTTTCAACCCCCAGAGCAGGCTGGGTTTCGAGGAGGATTCGGCACCATAGACCACATTCACACAGTGCGGCAAATTATACAGAAAACAAACGAGTATAATCAGCCCCTGTGCTTAGCATTTGTGGATTATGAGAAGGCCTTTGACTCCATTGAGACCTGGGCTGTCATGGAAGCCTTGCAGCGGTGCCAGGTAGATCATCGATACATCGAGGTATTGAGATGTCTTTACAATGCCGCCACGATGTCCGTTCGAGTACAGGGCAGTCAAACAAAACAAATCCAGTTGTATCGCGGTGTGAGACAGGGGGATGTCATATCCCCGAAACTGTTCACTAATGCACTGGAAGACGTTTTCAAGACGCTAGACTGGAAAGGACGAGGCATAAACGTAAACGGTAAGTACATCTCACACCTGCGTTTTGCCGATGATATCGTGATCTTGGCAGAATCGCTAGAGGAACTGCAAGGGATGCTGAACAGCCTAAATGAATCCTCTCGACGAGTCGGTTTGACCATGAACTTTGATAAAACTAAAGTCATGGTCAATGATCATCTGGATCCACAACCGACCGTCATCAGTGGTAAAACTCTCGAAGTTGTCCAGGAGTATATCTACCTCGGGCAAGTCTTGCAATTGGGTGGAGACAACTTCGAGAAAGAAGCCGATAGAAGGATTCAGTTAGGCTGGGCAGCATTTAGGAAACTCCGTCCGGTCTTCTCGTCGCCCATACCTCAGAGCCTGAAGACGAAAGTCTTCGACCAGTGTGTCCTACCCGTACTCTCCTACGGCGCCGAAACGTGGACGCTGACAGTCCGTCTGCTTCATAAGCTCAGAGTCGCTCAGAGCTAGGAGAGCTATGCTCGGAGTTTCTCTGGTAGATATGTTTCGGAATGAACAAATCCGCCAGAGAACTAAAGTCACCGACATAGCCTTTCGAATTAGCAAACTTAAGTGGCAATGGGCTGGTCACGTCTGTCGGAGATCCGACGATCGTTGGAGCAGACGAGTGCTGGAGTGGAGACCGCGTCTCGGTAAACGTAGTGTGGGACGGCCCCCGGCTAGATGGTGCGACGATCTGCGCAGGGCGGCTGGCAGAAACTGGATGCGTGTAGCCGAAGATCGGATTAGGTGGCGCTCCATGGGGCAGGCCTATGTCCAGCAGTGGACTGCCGCAGGCTGCTGATGATATATATATATATATATATATATATATATGTGTGTGTGTGTGTATAGGTATTGTATGTATTTAAATTTATAAAATTAGTTTTAATTTTTCTTGTTGTACAAGCACCACCTTCAAATCAATCTTCTCTGTTTCGCCCGCAGGTTGACTAGTAGAGAATGCCCAATGGCATTAAATCCGCTGGTGTTCTTATTGTGCAACAAGTTTAAATAAAATAAATAAATTAATTCTGCGATGTAATGCCTGATTCTAAATGAACTTTATCTGAACTTCGCAAATGAACTTTATTTCAAATAAAAAATATATGTTGATAAGTATTTATATTGAATCACGTTCTGATCCAAGAAATACATGTAATATCCAAAGTTTACTAAACAAATATTTATTCGAGGAATACAGATGTGGATGGAAGGGTCGGTAGGCGAAGACCAACGAGACCAAATTACCGAAGTTCTTACTTGTACCTATGTATGTTATTCAAGGAAAAACTAAATCAGGAGCCTACACAAATATTTATAAATAAATCTATTAAAATATTTAAAAACGTTGGTGATTGCTACATGACATATTTTTATAACAATTAAAAACTACACAAAAATACAACACAAAACTAGTTAAAAACCAAATGTGCGAGAAAACAATCAATCCTAATGAGTAATCAACTCTCTGCGGGAAATTTTGGACATTTCATTTTGTCAAGAAATATTTTTCTACAAACATAAAAACACTAACTGTGTTATTTCAGACAGATTAAGAAAACAATTGTTTGATGAATTTTCCTTCGGCTGTTTTAAGAATGTCCAGAGGTACAAATGAAAAAATTATGTCTGGAGAGCGTACTGCAAAATATTTGTCAGACGAGACGGCGACTGAGACGTTAAGCCGATTGTATTAATTAAAACTTTACATTATTACTTTAAATGTTATGCTAAAATATGTATGAGCTTTGATAGAGGAGGGTTTGCGTTTCATTTTAAATATATATTTTTATACAAACGTGCGTTTAAAAATTACCTTAAAATTCTGCTGCTACTATAATTTATATAAATAACTAGCAATACTATTTATAAAGATTAGCTTGTCCTCACACTGTGGACAGTCAAAAGTTTTACTTAACTAAAATCTGCGACACGCAAACAATAACAGAAAAGTTTCTTTCCAGAATGTGGACAGTTAGTACTTTTACTTAGCTAAGATCCGCGACAACAAAAACAGAAAAATAATAATGTGTGTTTTCCTGCTGGATGAAGTGGATTTATTTGGAACTTAAACCAAAAACTTACCGAAAAACGGCCAGCAACTCGCCACCCACCAACCACTATACACAACACCAAACACACACTACCACTTTCCACCTTGTAAATGATACGTGTTTCGCCCCAACACGAGGCATCTTCAGGTATAGTAGACTCTACGGAAGTCAACCGAAAAGTCGGTTTAGTGTGTGTATAGTGGTTGGTGGGTGGAGAGTTGCTGACGACCATTTTTCGGTAAGTTTTGGTTTGAGTTCCAAATAAATCCACTTTATCCAGCAGGAAAACACATATTATTTATTTTTCTGTTATTGTTTGCTTGTCGCGAATCTTAGCTAAGTACAAGCGCAAAGTTAACGGTGAAAAAGCTTAACCTAAAAATGGATATAACCACCATAATATGTTGTAATTATAACAAGTAGTGTGTTTAATAACTTAGTACACTGTTTTCGGTAAATACGACATATATATTATATAAAAGTAACCTCTAACCGATTAGGTTATTGCGGGTTGTAAAAATTATCTTACGAATAAATAAAGGCTGCCATCTAAATAACGTTTGTCTGGATAATTTATGGATACTTGCGCGGTAAATGTCCTATTTACTGATCAAACAACTCATTCTCTGAGGCAATAAAATTACGTTTATGGTTACAGTTCTAATATTTTTCCTATCGGAAGCTCACGTTTGCAACTAGGAAAAGAAGACTAGACTAATAACTACTAAATAAAGACTACTAAATAAACTTTTTTTACCGATTAAAATTTCTCGTTTTTCTGAGTCCCAACCTATTTCCCGTCCTTTTTTATGAAAGAGGTGGACAAACTCAATGTAATTATATAATACAATATTATTCGATAATAGATTCATTTAGTTCAAAATGTATCTATTATCGAATTATATTGTAACAATACACCACAACAATTAAAAAATATAACTGACAATAATGAACAATATAACTGATAAGAATATGAAAATGAAATAAAAACAACGTCACTGATGTAAGTTGGCGGGAAAAGTCCGCATTGTGTTTATAATGAAAAATGGTAATGTGTGCTTGACGTTATCAACGTTGGTATTTAAGGGTTTTTTTTTTATTTTTGAATTGGTTGTTTGGTATTACGGTGAAGTTCTGGAGGATTTACTGACGGCCGCTTCTCAGTAAGAATTGCAAGAATTGCGTGCACTTCTTCTAAAACACTTGCACGTGCACTTTTTCTGTTATTGTTTTGTTTGTCGCGGATCTTAGCTAAGTAAAACTTTTGACTGTCCATATCTTCTAAAACACACAATATTATTTTGCTAATTTGTGTTCGTGGATCTTAATAAAGTAAGTTTAAAAGCTGTCTATTGTCGCAAACAGTGTTTGCCAGGACCCGGTCTCCACTTAACGCTCGTCTACTCCAAAAATTTTCAGTCCTCTAACAAACGAACTGAAAAGCAGCAATAGCAGATAGACTAAGATTTTGAATTCGTATCCACAATTGGACTATTGATATGAACCATTTTCTAGCACGAACAATAAACTTAGTTGAAATGGTTACCAAGCATTCTAGTACTATTAAAAACATTGGTAGTCTTGTTGAAAATAAAAAGTGATCAGGTCATTGCCACTTTGATTTGCCAAATCGAATAAAAAATACAAAAAAGTAAAAACGCCAATAAAAATGTTTTGATTCTTGTACTCGTACAAACTTCAGAATAATATACCGTCGCGCTCCACCAATTACAATAACGTTACGGTTCTAATATACATTATACATATGTATATCGTTCTACCAAATTGAATAAGTTATCGTTTGTTTGTCAAATAAATTATCAGGTTCAGACGACACTTTGTCTTTTACGCTTTCGAGTAAACACGATTGTTTTCGTCGTTCGTGTTTGAAAAGTTAAATTAGATTCAGTGGAGCAATGATTCTTTTATTCCATGAAAAACGTTAGACATTTTAACTATGGCAATACCGTTTATTTGTGAGAGAATAGTGCCTATTTGGCAGTGGGTCTTTTTTTTAATTTTATTTGTGACAATTTCGAGTGAAGTTTGATAGAGCATGGTAGGTCACATGTTACATGTAGATAGGTCACGTTATACACACATACATACACATAAAATATACATATCTATACATATTTACACGTAATATAATAACACAATATAAGTGCCAGCAAGTAATACTACTGTCCTATAAAAAACATGTCAATTTGGTTCTTACTAAGTAATGATTGTGGAGGCTTCTTGATTTTTTACAGCTGATATACCATGTAATTAAATTAGACGTTTCGATAACGGCAATATCGATTATTTGTGCGGAGAGGAACTATTCAGCAGTGGATTGTGGGGGCTTCTTGATTTAAAGCTTACATACTATTGTTGTTAGTTCAGACATTTCTATAACGGCAATACCGTTAATTTGTGAGATAAAAAACTATTGAGCAATGGATTGTGGAGGCTTCTTAATTTTTTAGAGCTGTTATACTATATAGTTAGATTAGACGTTTCGATAACGGCAATACCGATTATTTGTGAGGAAAGGAAATATTCAGCAGTGGATTGTGGAAGTTTCTAGATTTTTCTAGCTTTTTTAAAAGAGCAAATATTCAAAATCCTTTTTCTAGAGTTTATTAAATATTTTAGGAATAAAAATCAATGCTTTATATTAAAATAAGATGCAAAAACTAGTTCTTCTAGGATGTGTCCTTCACTAGATTTTGAAATTGCAGTCGATATTCCGGAAACACAAAATAACGGTATGCTCTTTACTAGACACAGATATTTATAAATACAAAAGCTGTATTTGAAGCGTAAGATCAACCAAAATAAATGAACAAATTTCGAGCACTTCACCTGTGACCACATACTAACCATCGACTTGAAAACTGTATCACTCGCTTTGATGGAACCTGTAAAAAGGCCCCGAAACACCCAATATACGGTGAACTATGAAAATTTAACATGCTCCCCTGATACACCTTTATACAGTATACAACAAGGAATGGGGTAGATCATTGTTAATTGGGAGATAAATATAAATGAGCATTAACAAGGCTTACCACTCATCCCGAATAACATATGAGCAGAATCCATTTGTTAATCGTATACATTATTAACCTTTTAGATGCGGTACGTCTCTATAGTGGCTTCGACGGATGTCATCAATTGGAACGGTACACCATTCTAGTACCGAGACTAATTTTTTTTGAAATAGGAAGGCAAACGAGCAGGCGTGTCATCTGGAGGTAACTGATACAGTGAGAAGTGGTACCTAACACTTTTTTCTTTCCAGAAGTTTTGGGAAAAACCGAGAAACGGCCATCAGCAAATCCTGCAATACCTCGCCACGGCCACCAACGTTATCAACATCAAACACACAATATCACTTTTCACCACAAACACAATGCTTTTCGCCTCAACACAAAGCATCCTCGTATAGTAGACTCTACGAAAGACCTAGACTTTGTTCGCGGATCTTAGCAAAGTAAATTTGACTGTCCATCTTAATAACGAATTTCCGCAAAGTAACGCCCGACCCCATCAATAAATGGTCATATGAATACTTTGTCAAGAATGGCATATTTGTCTGTGGCAAGAAAGGACCGGCTCGCCCGGGGTTAATACCACACTCCCGCAGAAAACCAGCGTCTGAGTGGTAACTTTGCTATCATGCTTCGTACGGTGAGCGGCTGAGTTACGGAGGCCCAACACCTTTCCCCTTTCCCCACTCCCCTCCCACTCTCACTCCAACTCCAAAACTGACACTTCTTGAAGGTCGGCAATACTTCAACAATGTCTATGGGTGGCGTTGATTACTTTTCATCAGGTGACACGCCTACTCGTTTGCCTTCCTAAGCCATAAAAAAAGTTTTTGTGAGTGTTTAGTACTTCATACACATCACAGACTCTGTTAAAAATATAGAGTTTATCTTCTGTTAAGCTTTATTCCAATTATACATTGAAGGTAATTGGCAAACAAGCCTCGAGTCAATGTCTTCGAAATAAGGCTTTAATTTAGTTTCAAGTACGTCGATACTAAAATCCTTGAACGCTTAAATATCTAATGAAAAGCATTCTTAACTTTAATCGCACAATTACCATCAAAGGTAAAAGTGGATAAATATATGTATAGTCATATTTATTCCGAAACTGCTCACTCCTCCAATCCGCCTTTGACAAGCGTGGTGGGTTAATGTCCATGCCTCCAGAAATTGACGGAAAAATCTAGGAATCTAGATGCTGTCACAGCTTTACTCGTAAGTGATGATTGTAAATCTTACTTCCGGCCGCCGGTAGTAGAATTAGTTATAGGTTTAATAATCAGTAAACGCATGCTTACTGATTATTTTCTGCCAATATTGAGAGAACATTCTGCCTTCACTATACTCACAGAGACACTGTAGAGCTTCTACGTGATTTCTTCCCTAACAAATCAATAAGCTGTTTCGTCGATATGACCTGACCACCCAGGTCGATGGGTCTCACCCCCGTGATCTTACTTCTGTGTGAGTACCTTCTCAGCAATAAAAAATATCTTTCACATGGTAAACGGTATCCCGACGTTTGAATTTGTTTTATATCTTATGTAGTTCTTTTTATTATTAAGGTTTGAGAACCTAATTGTGTCGCTGCATACCCTATACTTTGGTAACTTTTCTGCCACGTGACAAAAAGAAATTAAATTTTTTTTACTATATTTTCTATTTTCAAATACTGGTATATGGAGTGTTATATATCTCAAGTCCTGCTTTCGACCGAAAAGCTTTGATATGCAAAATAAAGGTTAACTCGAGCTCCGGCTTTATCTAGTTCAGATAAGACTCATGAATATTATTTGAGGCCATTAGTTATTTGATCGGACGGTCGTATGTGCTTTAATAAAATGATTTTAAGTTATATAGTGTGGCTTCGGTTTTTAATGCAGAACAAATATTGTTTAATATTAAAATAAATTGTATTCAAAACAATATCATACTTTAAACCTAAGGGTTTTTAAAAGGGCGGTCTTAATACCTTCAAGCATTGTCGACCATCAGAGTATGTATGTATGTTTTTTTTTATGGCATAGGAAGGCAAACGAGCAGGCGTGTCACCTGATGGAAAGCAACCAACACCGCCCATAGACATCCGCAACGCCATTGGCAGTGTGGAAGCGTTGCCAACCTTAAAGGAAAGTGAAATTATGGGAGTGGGAGTAGGGGGGAATAGGAATCGGAGGAGGAGTGGGAGGGGAAGTGGGACGGGTAGGGTTTTGAGCCTTCGGAACTCAGACCGCTCACCGTACGAAGCGCGGTAGCTAAGCTACCACACAGACGCCGGTTTTCTGCGAGATATATGTATGTAGTTTTCTATGAGATTGATTAGGTTACATATAGTATACTAACTAAAGCAAAGGTCGGTTAAGAGTTTTTAAATGTTTATTTTTGTAAATGGCAGCACAGAGAACATGTTAACAATGAGAACAAGGACAAAAAATGGGTAAAGAAACTAGTGTTGCCGTTGTTTACACAATATCGTAGGCCGCATATCAATCTTCCCGCCCGTCCCAACCCTTCGTTTACCCGTGACAGTGAATATCTACTGTAATGGATCGCCGCACCGAATTAGATTAGGGCAACAACATAAAAATATAGCAATATATCGTCGCGAAAACCGAAAACATAGTAAACGTCAAAATTAAAACTTACCACTGGAGTCAAAAAAAGTTTTTTAAATTTTTTCCATTTTTTTAGAAAAAAATGTATCACATCACTGAAAAACATCAATTTGAACAGTCCGGCAGCACTCGCTATCTGGAACTGCTATAAATCTGATCAAATGTTTTTGCTGATACACGAGTAAACACATGTGACATTCAGTACATGCAAGTCATGTACTGAATATCACATGTGTTTTTTAAAATTCAAATTCAATATTTTATTTATCCGAGTACACTTATATATACTTACGGATCGTCATTTTTGCTGATATTCTTGCAGAAAAAACGTTTCAATAAATTCAACAATTAAAAACGTCATAGAGAGCAACAAACCTGTTTTTAAAAGCAACTGGCAGTCAAATTTAATCTTAAAAATATTTAAAAATAAGTGCCAACACTCTGAAACAACTTATTTATTGTTTTAATTACATCTTTCGCTCGTTAATCGTAGTCCTCGCAGGAGCGTGTTTGACTTTGAAAGTTATTGACCCCACGAGTTCAAACAGCTTTGGATTCATTGAGATTACAAATTTAGTGTTAACTTTTAGGCATAATTGTCAACACTGACACTGTGCTTTTGTCCTTCTTTCTTTGTCCTATTCCTCGCTTTGTCCTAAATTTGCTCATTTACCTTCCTAAATAAAGGAAAAACAATACAATAAATAAATATTTCTTTATCATAATATTAACTTTTTATACCAGTATATATCTATACAAATTAGGTATATTCAAGCGCGGTTCACGAGCGGCAAGGGAGGGTAGAGGTCAGCCCCAGCAGAACCCTGCATGCTGAGGTAAGGCACTATGGTACCCAGGGGAGCCCGATCCCGGGACGGTCGGCACGCTTGTGGCTAAGCTCGCCCTTAGCCACGCATCCATTGGCACGGCATACCGTGGACTGGCGAAGAGGAAGGGAAAGGATAGAGAAGAAAGGAAAGGGCTGAAACGGAAAATCTGAGAGATCGAACCCGCGACAATGGTCGCGGGTTCGATCTCTCTCTCCGCGGGCGAAGGGCCTCGCCACTGAGCCAATCAGTCGTCCTGATTCTCACGAGGGCGAGAAGCCGAACCAATGGAGAGCCGTTTCGCTGCGTAGAATGGTAGTGGATGATGCTCTGTGGTCTCTGCCAACCCCTGCGGGGGATTGGCTTGAATATAAAAATATATATATCTATATGATTTATTTCTCACAGCCACTTGCTCGTAAAACACTTTATTGCCAGCCACGAATGAGATGTTTGATCAGTAAATGGGAAGTTTACTGCACCTAGGCTTCAGAAATTATGACCATAAATATGATAATATTTATTACCGAAAAATAGAAAATAAATTTCGTAGATGTAAAAATTTAAACATTTTAAAACATCAGTCGGTTTATAATCTACAAACGTTTTGTTATTAGAGTTTTCAGAACTGAGAAAAAGCCGTGGAAATTACTTACTTCGTCGGTATAATTTATATTGACTGTCGTGACGATCTACACAGGGCGGCTGGCAGAAACTAAATGCGTAAAATCGAAGATCGGATTTGATGGCGAGCACTCTGTGAGACCTATGCCCAGCAGTGGACTGCCTTAGTTTTTTGACATTGATGCTATGTTTAAAAATAACTACGAGAAAAACCAGTTTCCATAACCACATATTAACTCATTCCGTGTCAAGTTGCTTTTGTCCAACTTGTCGTTGAGGCCATTTGTTGTTTTGACTAATCCGAAATTAGCTTTTTACAGTAGTTCGACTTTTAATATAATCGTGTACCATTTATGGTACACGTGGTGTTAAGGTCAAGTTTAACGTGTACCATAAATGGAACATGTACTACTGAACAGGACAATTTTGTATGTTTGTTGTTATATGATGTACAAAATTCTTATCCTACTAAAATCTCTGACGCTGCTTATTTTGTTGAAGGAACTATCTAACTAAGAAATTAAACTATCTAACTAAGAAATCTAAACCTAGAAGACATTCTAGGATAAAAAATACAATATTGAAGTTAATTGTTTTCAATCAAAGGACCAATAATTTACTTGAACTATATGAAACTGGCTGGTTACACAGAGTTGTGAATTCTGTGGGATAAATAATATATTAAATAATATAAACAAAAATAGAGATGGGAAAAAGCGCTGAAGGTTCATCGGTATTTATGAAACGATATGCTACTAGGTTCTTCAATAAATAAGTCTACACCTTTCTCAAAGACCGGAAACGCTTCCGCAATGCCACTGGTGTTGCAGGAGTTTATAAACGGCGTTGATTGTTTTCCCTCCGAAGACACGATTTCTCGTTCGCAAATTGCAAATTCGTATAAATATTTACATAAAATAAACTATGAATTAAATAAATTATCTGTATATTAATGTAAACAGTAAGTAATTTGGCATAAAGTTTATATAAAAAAGGAGTGAAGATATAAAAAAATAAAATTAAAATTTAATAAATAACGGTCGAATATCGTCCATTATTATTATTATTATTAACGATCATTGGATGACCACTAGTGTATATAAAAAGTACAAGCTTACCATAGTAAGGTTATAAAAATATATTATTAAAAAATATAAAAATATAATCAACAAAAATGTTTGCCAAAAAATATATTAGGTAATCGCTCGTAATCGCTTTGATATCGTCCGTCTCCTTGGGCAAACAATTGCGAACGGTTTTTAGTTCATACGTAACTTTTTAAATCTTGTTTGTACCGGTTTTTGATCCTCAATTGCGTTTCTTGTCTTAAAAATTGCCTTTGGCAATGTAGTAGTTACGATTTGAACGGTAAATTATCTTAAGTTTTTCATAAATGGATCCAAACGAAATTTTATTTATTCCTGAAATTTTTTTACCAAATTTTATGACTCTTTGTGATCAATTGTTTCCTTATTTATTAATTTGCACCTTTGGCAAAGTAAAAAATATAGATTTGACTTTTATATATAGTTCTGCATAAATCGAATTAAACAAATATTTATTTTCTTTGCTGGCAATTAGTTATAACTAATATGACATATATATTAGTTATAACTAATTTTTAATATGACTAATATATAGTATCAAATAAAATATAACAAAATCAAGTTTATCAATTATACAAGGCAACTTGTCACGTTACGTCGTGTTATATTGGTGATCATTTTCAAAAAAATTCTACAGACTTTTGCAGTCAACTTAAAAAGTCACCATAAATGTATTTATTTCATATCAATTCATTTATACGCCTTAATAGAACTATATTGTAATAACTAATATGCTACAACAATCAAACAATATAATTAATAATAACATAAGATACCTACTGAAAACCGGGAAACGTTTGAAAAAATTTTGCCACAAGGACTACCATTTTGTTAAGACAATGTGATTAGATGACTAGTACTTTTCAAGACTTTTTTTATTCTATTTTAGTTGACACTATTACGAGAATAATAGTAATATCTAACTGCCATCAACACAAAGTACAAAATCGCTTTTGCCAAAACTTTTACATATTTAATAGAAAACATCTGAATTAATCGTGTGAAGTTTTAATTAAAGCAATCGACTTAATGTCACGATCCTCGTTACTTAGCGAGATCAGGGGTCACACTCGAGGTCACGATATTGGACAGTGACGTTGCAGAATGTTTACAAATGAAATCACAAATTAATTATCTCAAACCTCCCCCTTAATATGTTTTGTTATATACTTAATAGTACTCGTTTGTAAACATAATACGTTTTCTTTATCACGCAATATCCACCTGTGAAGCGTGGAGATTAAGGCGACAACCAAATGTGAGGAACGCCAATGTCCAGCAGTGGAATATAGTAGTATTGATGATAATGATATAAATGTAAGTATGACAGAAGTCTTATGAGCTATACACTCTTGCCTCTCTCTCTCACACACACACATACACGCACACACACACACATACACATACACATACACATACACATATACATTCACATACACATACACACACATAACATATTACATATAGATATATAAAATTTTGATTTGTAGTGACTAACGAATCTGTATATATTTTTAATATAAGTTAATATAATTCAAATGTAAATCCATAATTGGCTCCAGAAATTTTCTTAATATATATAATTGTTAGCATATAATATACTGTGGATTTTGTACTAAATAAATAAATATTCGAAATTAGCATATAAATAAATGTTCAGTATATATAATGTACTTTGAATAATACTTAATAATTTGAAATTAAATTTAGTTATTATTTTTTTTATATATAAAATAGGAAGACCAATGGATTAAATATAAGAAAGTTATAAAAATAACGATTATAACAACAACTTATTCTTTCAGTGTAAATTAAATGTGATGAATATAAATAAACTAATCAGCAACTCGCATTTAGCAAGCGTAACACGCCCGTAGAAGTGCTACGCTTTCTTGTAGCACTCATATTACATCTATCGTGGCATAGTTACGAATGTCACCATAAATAAAAATCAAAATTTGAAACAGTGAAAGGTGTAAAACAGGGATTGCCGTCAGTCGGAGGCAAAACTTCCCTATTTATTTTATACTATTCTACGTCTTTTTGATCACTATTACCGCTTGCTCGTTATCTTCCCTCTTCAACAAAACAAAAGCTCCCCACGGCACAATTTAATTATTTGACGAAAAAAATAAAAAGGCAAATGATTAAGCATGTTTCCTAATGGTAAGCAACCACTGCTTCCCATAAACATTTGCAGTGTTATGGACACTACAGAGGAATAAGGAAGTAATGGGAGGAGGAGAAGGAAATAATGGAAGGGAAAATGAATCCAGAAGAAAGGCTTCCAAATCCATGCACTCACCATCCGAAACGTGGTAACATAGTATAATGCTACCACTAAACGCCGATATTCTATGAGAGCGTGATACTAAAAAAAAGTTACCACTCTATACCACTAAAAAGCTTTGAAATATGCATAATAGAATGCAGAATAGCAATGGAATATTATATTTACTCTTATAAGAGAAAACCTATTTTTCATAAAGATATCCTATTTGGCATTATGCGTAACAGCCAGTGTCACAGTTTATTATTTAATTCAATGAAAAAATAAATACGCGTGAATGACATCTAAACTCTACAATGTCATGATTCAAGTTTACGGCCAATCACCGTTGCAAAGAGATGAAGTCCATCATAAACTTTTAAGAGTAGCAGTAAAACCATTTGATGCTCCGTGAAGCAACATGTAAATAAAGGCTTTTCAAAGTTGAATTAACAATAAACTTAAATTTATTGTTGTCTCTATACATTTAAGTATTTGGTTTTATTATTTTCATATAATGCCCATTTCGGATAAATGAATAATTTAACACACAACATTTTTCCAAGGTGGATTGGCGAGGCATCGAGACTGAGAATAAATACCTTAGGCAATACATATCCCGATGCGGGATTCAAATCCGCATACGCGATAACTATTCAGTCTTTCACCATTGAGTCAACAAAGTCATACATAGATATCGAATCGCGTTAACAAACAGAATGGATCTAATTTAGAGTGTTTAGCGTTATATAAATGTGGAATGTGGCATAAAATGGAATTGATGCATAGGAGGATTTATTTAAATATCTTTGAAAAATATTTTGTAAAATTAATATTTTAGCATAAGCATTATCAAATCGTTGTCGTTTGTCGAAATAATAAACGAAATTAAATATGACATAGCAAACAGTAGGAGTAGTTACAAGTTAAGTACATACAACGATAAACTGGTAATAACATGTTGGAAAAGTTTTGATTAGTTTTACACAGAGTCCAGCAAGTTGCAGAAGTTTAACGGATATTTTTGATACACTTATGTACTTCTTAGTATTTTCTACTTACAAGCTCCTTAACAATATTTTTTTTCAATAAGACTAGAAATGTTTTTGAATATTACTAGAATTCTTGTTAACCATTCCAATTAAGCATATAATGCTTGCTCTAGGAAATCATCCAAATAAAAAATCCAATAGGAGTTACGAACTCACGACATTCAGATCGTAAGCCAGAACCTTAGCAACTAAGCTATTGTCACTTTTGATCTATTGCTTTATCAGTTTACTTTATTACGTGGGTGTAAATAATTATTAATATTAATAATCTAATTAATTTATTAACACATAATAAAATTAAGTTATTATTTAATTTTTTATTAACAATGCCTTTTTTGATGAAAAATTCCTTGTATATTTTTTCTAATTTACTTTGACATTTCACCATATTTCGGTCAGTGATCTCTCTCTCTCTGAGTCCTAAGTCCCCCTGGTGGGGCATAAGGCAGACACGACGTTTCTCCATCTCGACCTATCGGAGGGCATTTACTTCGCTCTAGGTTAGGCCCATCTTCTGCACTTCGGCCGTCACACAACGCCGCCAAGTTTGTTTTGGGTGTCTATCTTTTTCCCCGCGGATTCCATTTGAGGGTTTGTTTGTGGATATGACTGGCGTGGCGTCAAAGAGTATGCCCTATACATTTCCATATTTGTCGACGTATCGGGACATCTATTGGGTCATCTTTGCTGATTTTCACAGCTCTTCATTGGAGACCATGTTATCCGGCCAAGATACCTTTTAGATTCAGGTCAGTGATATAGTGATAATATTTTACATAATTATATTAACCATAATGTTAATCTCTCAAATAAATGATTATAATTATTATTATAAATCTATAATAATTTTATTTAAATAATATCACATTTCCCGTATGCGCTGTAATTTATCGAAAATTGCGGGAAAATATATTACCACAAACGTCTGCTAACAATTTTGCACGTCAAGCGGTTCCGACCAAAGCGAACTGTTTTAATAAAATCCAATCAGCCGGCGGAAAGCGAATGACTGAATTCAATAAAAAGCAGGAAAACAATTTTCAACTGGATAAATTATTTTAACATAACATATAGAAATTCAAGTAAATCACCATTATAATGTTATTATTTACCTATTAGCTGTACTTGGCAATCCTTTCGTGTTAATCCGTTCTGTTTTTGTCACAATAAACCGGAAAATCTGAAAATAACAATTTAATATAAAAATATTATATTAAAAATAGATAAACTTCACAAAAGTACTTGATATTTGGTGTTCAGGTGTTTTGTGTTCTTTAGAAAAGGTCGCCGTAAAGGACAAATCTGCTCCTATTATTTTAGGGGAAATGAAGAGAAACAAAAAAACGTGTAGTCTAATGAAAAGCAACAAACCATCCATGGGCACCTACACCACCAAAGGCTTTGGAAAAACATTGGAACACTAAAGGTAACTAACAATCGTTGGCTACTCCAACGATTATCGGTTCTCCGACGAGTGCTGGAGTGGAGACCGCGACTGGCAGAGACTGGATGCGTGTAGCCGAAGATCGGGCTAGGTGGCGCGCCTTGGGTGAGGCCTATGTCCAGTAATGGACTGCCGCGGGCTGATATTGATATTCTAAGTGGTGTTAATTTTGCTGTACCCAGAGTATTTCAGAAAGAAATGAAAAGGAACGTTTTTGGATCCAATGCCCCGCTTCGATCGTTGTATGAACTGTACCACAAATACACGAAAAGAAACAACGCTTTTGACATTCTCTACGACTGTGTGGTACAATTCACGCACCGTATTAAATCTAACATTTAAGTCTGTATAATTTTATGATTTGTCCACTTTCACTTTATGGTTATGTTGTGTCCATCTACAATTAGGATAACATTTAAGTATATTTTAGAACTATTTAGAATAATGTATAATGAATGTAACTCCTGTTGATGTTCCATAAATAAATAAATAAAAAGAAGTATATAAAAATACAAGCAATGTTATAAATACAAAAATAAACTGCTATTCTTTTTACTTAATTTTGCTAAAAAGAACAAAGAGCTAACCGGTCCGAAAAACCGTTATCAAAATTAGAGCTAATTAGCAGGATGGCCATTGAAATTATTCAAACGCCCCGCGGAACATAAAACAGGGATTTGTCACACCACGGTAACTAATAAAATAATTAGTTTATCTCTTTCTTCGCTTTTAAGAACGACATATTTTTAGATTTTCAGTTACTTTATTTTTATGCTTAATAAATTAAAACAAAACAAACAGCATTTATATACTGTAATAACATTTCTCTATTGATTTACCACTTATTTTCTATAATGGCAGACTTATAATTTATTTGTTTGTGTAGATTTCTGTGCAGTTCGCGAATTAGAATAGTGTCACCTAATTTCTTCCCATGGGCTTCGTACGAGGCAACTAAGGGGGAAATAAAACAGACTGACTGCAGCGTCTAGGTATTGATGATAAAACTCTGAATCCGTCCACCAATCGTAAGAATTATGTCAATACGCCTAATTTACGAGTAAGGCAAATATCCACCATGGAACCCAACGATTGATGATTGATTATAATAACATAGAATGTTAATGAACCCTACCACTGGTGATTATGCCAATGCACTTTATTATATCATAAACCATATTCCAGCGTTAATTGCTTTCCATCAGGTGACACGTCTGCTCATTTGCCTTTCAATCCCATAAAAAAAGATTGCACTTAAAATAAGTTATATCGTATTTATTTTAACAAATTATTTTAACAGTACTACTTGTTACCTTTACAGATTATGATAGTGTGATATTTACTTATTATATTTTTTATTATATTTTATATTATTTATTTACTTGACAGTGTTATGATATTTATATTCATTTTTCTCTTTTACTCTTTTATATTGAGACGCAAGGAGGTTAGTTTGTGAAAGTTGTTAGCTAAGGCAAGATCCAAGGCAAGAGAAGACCTGACAGAAGTACTTACGCTCGTAGTACAGTAGAAGTACTCAGACGCTGTATCTAGCTGCAGTGCAAAAGATCAAATAGCCCTAACGGTTACCAACCTCCAAAAGATGGCAGAACTTCTTTTTAAGCGTTTCTGAAGACCCTACCTAACGTTGGCATGATAATAACCAAGATGATATAATGGCATTTTACACACTTTTAGAACCATAAGCAACCCTACGCCAGAGCGGCTACGACCTAAGGAAAGATTGTCCTTAATTCAGAAAGATCGCCTCTCACCTGTCGCCGTTAAAAACCACATAGCAGTCATCACGGACCGAGGAATGATTAGCTTCTTAAGAGGACGTTCTGTTAAGTGGGGTACGTCCCGAGACACGTTAACTATAACTGCTCCATGATGAGAGCAATAGTGGAAGAGCCATTATAGCACGAACAGACCGGCTCAACTGGAGGAAACAGAATAATGGAATTCCATTCCTCAGCCTTTTTCATTTCTTTATCCCCTTCCCATTACTTTCTTCGTCCCCTTCCATTATTCACATTCTTACTCTCAGTTAGGCAACGCATCTGCAGTACTGCAGATGTCCATAGACGGCGGTGGTTGCTTAGCATTAGGTGGCTCACTCCCTCGTTTGCCTGTGCCACTTGCTTTTATAAAAAAAGCATGGAAGACCCAACCGATCTGATTAACCACATGTTCGATTCTATGTTCCAATTATATAAAGGTATATCTCTTGATAGTTGATTAGGCCAAGACATAAATAAAACAAAACAGTTGATAAACTCTCCATTTAATGACCATATAAACTGTATAAATACAAGCATCTCACAGTATTACAAAGCATCACAATATTCCATTAACAGACATCCAAAGCGATTTTTCTAAACGGGCAAAAAAATTCTGTGGCAAACCCGTCTAACCGTAAAAAATGGCCCTTTGCCTGTCAGTGTTAAAATTATATAAAAAAGTATTATAAAAACTTCCGAAATTTTGTTTTAGGAAAAATGATTATATTTTGATTTTTAAGCGTCAACCTTAAAATATCATTGGTAATATTAGTGTAAGAAAACTTAAAAATAATGATGAACAAAGAAATCACAATCATGTGCTATAGACACATGAAAAAAAATAATATAAAAAGTTAGTATATAATACTATAAATTTCTTGATATATAAAATAAATTGTGAGGCTGTGTAAACAACGAAGCGAAACACAATAACAAATATGTAAACAATGATTATAACTAAGATTTTAAAATAACACATTTTATTTTGGTTTTCTTTATTTTCGACTAGCAGTCTTTTTTTTAAAAGCCAAAGTCAACATTGTCTTTCAGCCGTACAATGGAGCATTGTTAAAATATCTCCATAAATAATTTTGCTAAATATGTCGGAAAAATTGTGACTCGACTGCTTGATTTCCTGAGATACTTAATGGTTATTTTGTAACTAAAGCAATATTTATAAAAAATATATATTTTATTGGAAAATTATGTAATCCTTTGCTATTTTATTTTTGTCTATGAGGTTATGTTGCCAAATCTTGTACACATTACAGAACAATCAAATTCGACAATGCAATAAAACAGGTTATAATTAATACGTATAGCTTTAACAAGCAACATCGCTTTTCGTTGTAACCCTACAAAATCCATTTATTTCGCATGGAAAATAAACTTACTCAATTTAGCTAACTATGATAGTTACATTACAATGTATTACAAAACTTCCAAAAAATGTATTTTATTTCTAGTGAACACCATTGTTATCAGCCATTACAGACATTGCTACCTCAATTATAACAGTGAACTCCTTTTTATACTGTATTCATTTAAGCGACTGAGCAAAGCACTATCACTTTTTCTCAATTACGTATAAATAACAAGGATAGAATATCTCGTTCCAAGGTCAACGGATTACTTACCGCTAACCTCAAACTCTCATTAAACCCAGTATCGTATCTCCGACCAATTAACGACAAACTCATTTTATCAGTATCGAGCTTAATATGCCGAATAAAGTATAGGTTTCACATAACCTATTTTGATGCGCTGGTATCAACTTCGATTTATATTAACAGATAGATTTCATTTCATATTATATTAATAGATTAGATATGTAAATTACATTTAATAGTATACAATTGCACAAATTTAAATAAAGCGATATGAGATTCATTTTAATTTACCTGTACCATTGAAAAATTATAAATAACATATAAAATACCGTTAGACGGTAGGAAATAATTTTTCATTATAAGGGCTAATATTATATCTGGATATATGATTTTATAACTTACATCTCTTTAAATACAGCTCAATGTTGCAATTTAATAAACACTTAAAAACATATAGATCACAAATATCGAATATCACAAAATACGAAAGCAAGACAATCAGATATGATTATATAGGAGTATAAACTTAACTCCTCTTACGGAAACAGACTTAGTCTAATACTCATTAAATAAGTATTGTTTTTACTTCTTGGTTATAAGTTTTAAAATTATGAATTTGTATTTAATAAATTAGAAATTGAATTTGTGATTATAAATTTAAACTCAACGTTTTGACAAACAAATGAAAAAAAAATGTACAATATATATATATATATCACTTTACTTGTAGTTACAAAATAATAAGCTATTTTTTTTTAATTTCAATCTTGCTTACAAAAAATCTATCTTCAACATTGAAAATGTAACGAATTACACTCATCGTCGTTTTTTACCAAACACCACCATAAAAATAAATCAGTGCTGGACTTCCGTAGGAAGCCACGCTTTCCCCGCTCGTATAATCCTTACACAAGCCCGATCTAAAAAGTTATTTAGTTAACATATGCAAGCTTGTGGAGACAAGAGAGGCCTTCTACATCCTAGGAACAGCCCTCAGAGCTAAAGCCCATCAGCCCTCAGGGGACGAACGTTCTTCCCAACCTTGCTAATAGGAGCACAAGATTTGGGCATATAGTTAATATCTCTTATTTAACTTTTGAGTATTTGTTATTATTAACAAACAAAGAAAATTCTTTAAATGAAATAGGTATAAAAGCGAGGTTATTATTGTATAGGAAACACTTGCGTATTTAAGTACAAAATTATAGTATTGTATTTAATAAAAAGATTCTCTCCATACTTAAAATATTTCATTTTATTCCTTATGGTGAAAATAAAAAAACGAAGAACGTGGTTTGTTTTGATCCTCTGAAAAGTGTATTTTAATATATTCCTGATTTATTAGCAAAATAATTAATTTTACTCAAACTATGATAGCCACGGGCAATATTCATAACTGGCATGGAATTACATTCATGAAGAAATAACTGGACAATGACGCCATCTTGTTTTGATATGAACACACAAGATGGCAGATAAGGGAGTCAATATAAAATGCTACTATTAAACCTACAAGCGACTTAATCGCGCATCATAAACCCGCATTTATTAATTATGTGCGTTTAATATTTAATAATACATTAATACCTATACAAATTAATCCCTTGTTTTTCAACAATTCCACTTTGGACTACTACTGCATATCAGTATTTATACTTCTCGATGCTCACATCGTTTCAAAAGCTAACGACACTCTTTAACAGTTTAAATTACACTTAATGTAACCTGATCTAACTTTGAAGTTCTATTAGTCATTTAAACAAAATTTACATATGTTTTCTTTCAGCTATAATCTCGCCATTTATCGTGCAAAATTGATACTTAGTTCAAATACTACGGCCTCTTTCGAATAATTGTGTTCGTGGTACAATAATTCGAAAGAAATTTTTTTATAAATATCTAGTAAAATAACTATGCTATTTTTTGACAAATTGAATCCCGCTAAAATATATAATAATATATTTTATAACATTTATTAATTATACGTTTAATAACATTTCATGCAATAACTCCGTTACTGACACATCAATAGAAACTACAAAACTCGAACAAAACGAATAGCCAAACTTTGTGTGCTGAAGGAACAATTTTTTTTTCAGAAATTTTAAACACAATTTCCTTTTAGCCACAGATCGTCATTTAATTTTTTATATATTCACACTTATCCCGCGCAGGGGTTGGCAGAGACCACAGAGCTCCATCCGCTACCATTCATCGCAGCGAAACGACTCTCCATTGGTCGCTTCTCGCCCTCGTGAGAAAAAGGACGTAACGGGTAGCGAACCACGTCGCCGTCATTTTTCAACGAATTAGTATATTAAATTTGTCTTGGTGAATCCCACGAGTCATTCGTTCTCAGCATCATTTAAGTTCACAAAAATTATTATAACATATTTATAGAAGAATATTGAACGATTTCTCCGCTGCTTATAATTAGAAAATTATAAGCTTTATAAAGCTTCATTTTACAATACATCATCCTTAATATGTTATATATATTATCTTCAGTACTAGCTCTGTTTGAATTACATTTGACAGAAATAAAATTAGGCCCAGCTTCGATTCAAGCCTTCACGATTAGGCCAGTGTGTAATGTTCTAGGCCTTTGATTTTATCTTCGTATATATACCTGGTCAAAATTCTTCAGTGTCATAGCCCTAAGATAAGAATAGTTATTAATGTATATATAGCAACTGAGATTAACAATTTGACTTAAATAACAAGCGTACGTATATCGATTGGATGAAACAGTAACATAACTGCGTCCTTATCTGGCGAACTTTCATTTTGGACCCTACACAACAGTGTGTAATGTACAAATTCAATAAATAATGGTCGTTCATCACCCGTCTACACGTGCGCTGGTTCGGGCTGGTCGTCTGGAGGCGGTTTCGTCACGTGACTGGTGATTTCCGCGATGTTCTGGTGATCGCCATGCGCCGCCAGGTCGAAATCCGAGCCGGAGAGCGATGCTATGTGATTCCAGCTCGACCCCTCCGGTTCTATAGCATATTTATTACCATAAGTATTTATTTCTTTATTATAATAATATTTTTAAATTTTAGTATAACATATAATTCGGACTTTTCCCGCCAACTTACATCAGTGACGTTGTGTTTTATTTCATTTTCATAATCTTACATTATTATCAGTTATATTGTTTAATTGTGGTGGCATATTATACAATATAGTTTGATTAAGGCTTATAAGTGAAGTGATATGAAATAAATGCATGTATCGTGACTTTTTAAGTTAACTGAAAAAGTAGATAGTTTATTTTAAACTACAATATATAGTTTAAAATAATAACTATTTATAATAAATATATATATATATATATATATAACTACGTATTGTAGTTATTGATAGTGATATATTGAAGTTAACTGTTTTAACTTCTCAGTATTTCCGGGAATATTATTAATGGGTTCCCCCAGGGGTACGCGTACCACAGGTTGGGAATCGCTGATCTATATGTGCATCCCAAACAGGAAGTTACGGCCAAATCCTCCTAACCTTGGGGGAGGTCTATGTCCAAAATTGACTTATTTACGTTCTTGAAGATGATTGATATAATACAGTATACATTATCAATTTTGTCTTGTTTTTATATTAGTAACATTTAAAAAATACAGCAGGTATACAGAAAACGTATATTGTATGAATACGTATACTGTAAAAATCTACGTATATTGTAAAAATGTATAAATTATGCCAATGCTGGTGAATTGAAACTCTGTTATTACTTTTAAATATTACTAATATTTTATCAATAAAAAATAATTGTTGTATATATGCCTAACTACATATCCAAACCCAAATTTTAAAACGAAGCAAATCTGTTAAAAGCGTTGTGTTAGATCCAAATGTTGAGTCATGGACACACTTAGCTCCAAAAAAAATAAAGTTAATTTTTAAAATTTTTCTTTAAAAACATATTTTTTTCCTGCCAGTTCTATAATTTCTGAACCGAACGGACAGTTTAACAGTTTGGTTTAATCTTATGCACAAACATTTATTTTATATATACTAAGAACAAAATGAGTTGACATATTTAATTAAAGATAATAATAAATTCTTTTGACACATCGCAATTTATAAAATGTCACACATATTTCAATCAGAAACAACAGTATTGTTCTTAGTTATAAATCGGAAAGCTCTTAACTAGTGATTCTCGCTAGCCTTCCATATCGTCAATGTGATTATAATAAAATTAAAAAAAAAACAATAAATTTGTCTACGCTAGTTTAAAAACATTTTTCTATACTATACTAGAATGCCTAGGTTCCATTTTTTCCGATTCAGTGCTAATAATAATTTAAAAATAAACACAGAAATTCTAATAAGCTATTTACTGTGTGCTAAGTGTAACCACGACCTTAACAATTAAACTATGCTACTACATCAAACATGAAGGAAATCAAACATATGTGTTAGTGATAACTATACCCATATAAGAAATCATATCATTTCAACTCATAAATTTTAAAATAATATCACGTATCAACCCTTCACCATTGAAATAATTATAATACACTTAAATTTTATATTTAAATTAGTATAATGTACTTAAATTTGCTCACTTTAAAATTAACATGCTTTGTGTCAGAAGCATGCAGTTGTCGCTACAAGAATGTTTATTCTGCTAAAGTCTATTTCAATTGCAGACTATAAATGGGTGATTTACGTCAAGTATTATGTTATCGTCAAACGATAACGATAAATGTCGTTATTTGCTAATTTTCATAGATTTATTATCGCTTACGCCATTATCTTACCACTATAATGGTACGGGGTGATGTCAACAATAGATTCAATGATAAATTCAATCGAAAGTAACAAGCTTTCGACACTTTTCGTCAGAGTCATGAGTTACAAAACAGGTTATAAAGTATCGTAGTACAGAATGCGCTTGCTTGTGAATTTGTTTTTTTTTTTCATAAAACATCTTACACTTATAGCCCACATTAGAGTTCCCTGTCTCAGGTACCAATATAAATTCAAAAGATGACGCGGGAATAACACACCCCGATTCATAATAAATAGCTGTAAGTCATACAAATATATATATATGTTGTGGGAACTGAGCTCGAAAAACAAATATTTCGCCACTACGCCATTTGCGTCGTCATAATGTTTTTGACTGTTTATCTAACTTGCGTTTTGGTTTTTTCTGATCTTTTTTGGATTTTAATATTTTCTGTTCTTTTTTTTTATATATATATATATATATATATATATATATATATATATATATATATATATATATATATATATATTGACGCCTATCCCCCGCAGGGGTTGGCAGAGACCACAAAGCTCCATCCGCTGCCATTCATCGCAGCGAAACGGCTCGTCATTGGTCGCTTTTCGCCCTCGTGAGAATCAGGACGTGACGGGTGGCGAACCACGTCGCCGTCATTTTCGAAAAATTAGGTATATTAAATTCGTCTTAGTGAATCCCACGAGCCGCAAGGGAGGATGGAGGTCAGCCCCAGCAGAGCCCTGCATGCTGAAGTAAGGCACCATAGTACCCGGGGGCTCGCCCCTAGCCACGCATCCATTGGCACGGCAGACCGTGGATTGGCGGAGAGGAAAGAAAGGACAGAGAAGAAAGGAAGGGGCAGGAAAGGAAATGCGGATTGGGGAAGTTACCAGACTCGGAATAAACATTTAAAAATCCATATAAATATTTATTCCGATGCGGGAATCGAACCCGTCCATTGTCCCCGCTGGCGGAGGGCCCCGCCACTGAGCCAATCGGTCACCCTGTTCTTTTTTGTTTTTCAATAATTTATGAATTGAGATGTGCTAACTGTAACATAAGCAATCAAAAACTACTAAAAGCGACCCATAAAAAGAAATATAACCTAGAGGGTACGCTGAAAACTCAATGCCCGTTTTCGTTACTGTATTTGAAATAGACTTTACAAAGCGTAAAGTTCAGATTACGCAATTTTTAAAGACACGCTTATAAATAGCGGCTATTTCGCATGCAATGTGGACACACCCTTACAATTAACTCTTAGATTTAGTGTTTATGTCATGCTGTCAGTAAAAATGATGTTCAAAACTCACTCAGCACTCATTTCGGTGTCTGCTTTAAACCAAAGGCTTCGAGTTTGCGCCAACTTAATTTCCAAAGCTCGCTTTAGTTATATCCTCGTTGGAAAAAAATCTCAAAAATATGCATTAAAACCCTAAATTTAAATGATAGACTTATAAAAGGAGTATACAGCTTTGATAAAATTAGCTATTTAAGTGATCGACTCCAAAATACTTACTAATATTGTTGAGATTTTTTCATAAGGCTTATAAGACTGTGTTGGAAGTGTATAATACACTAGTTTATTAAATCTAAACCCGTAAGCAAAACTCAATCTTTTTCAGTAACCATAAAGTACGTTTTTGATTAAATAATAAGCGTTTTGCTACAATATACACAAAGAAATGCGGCAGCTTATGAGCTGTCGTTATAATATTATATACTTTATCAACTGACAAATAACCCTTAAAAACAAGTTAATACTCCTAAAATATCCTTAAATTGCCCATAATTTTATCAAAAGCCCCATTAATATAAAAGTTGAAGCAAAATATATGCATATTTCTTAAATATATATAACAAAAAAACCTCAGTTTCTTATATATGATATACTCAATCGAATGATTTATAAGCCCACAGACACAAATCTGTAGAAACTGAAAAAATAATTCAACTGGTATAAGGACACCAAAGGTAAAAAAATGCCTGAAGGCATTAAATCCGCCATTTTGTAAACTGTAGGTTTATGGTATTATAAAATAAATTCTAAATAAGATAATTCGAAAATTATAAAATCTGTCAACCATAAAGCAATTTTTTCAAATACTAAACTACTGCAATGTTATTTTTAGGCAGATTTTAATGGTTGGCAAGGGTTATATTATGGCTAGGCAAACTCACTAAAGGAACAAAAGGTAATCACAGATTCCAACACGCTGTCAATGTATCAAACACACACAACACAGTCTCATAATGGACTTTGTTCACTGTTTTAAGTTTGAAATTCAGGGAATTGTGATCCGGGTCGAAGGACCAAAACGCGCGGATCTCAGGCATAATGAAAAATGTGCGAGTTATATATTTCGAAATAAGAAATTACATTTCATTTATGGAACGTCAGTCTGTAATCAATAAGGCTATACCATTATTTCTTAATGAGGTTCCTCTCAACGGAGAAGAAACGGCGAAAGAAACTCCGTATGTATCCTCTTTTTCAATGTGTATAGATCAAGAACGTTAGGTTGTGTTTAAGTGACATTAAAGTTTCAAAAAAAATAAGACTAAGCAAAAGTTTTTACGAACCGAATTTGAGAAAATGTGCGAGCTCTGCCTCGTACAGTTTCTACCAATGACATTAACATAATTTTCAACTAATTGATGTTTACAATATTTATAATGTTAAGATTTTTTATGGAATAAGTAGGCAAACGAGCAAGCGTATCACATCTTAAGAACCATATATATTGCATATGTGTTATCTATATTAGGAAAAGATGTGAAGAAGGGCATTGGGAAGTATATAAACAAATCGATGGAACAGCAGTCTTCTAAGAGGAAGTTCGAGCTATGGGGAATTAACCCTAATATATTATACCTGATTTCCTGATGGGAATAGAGTAATACCCCTTCTTCTCATAAATAAAGGGAAAAAGAGTTGAGCCTCCTGTGGGCAATTCTCTTTTTATGGATTGTGAATAACTCATCAATTATAACGTCAGTTCCTAAGAGGGGCGGTATGGCCCCCTAGTGGACGCTGAAGCTTTTCACGGGGGCGGTAGCGGGTCCAAAGGCGTTATGAAATACCTCTATCTAAAACTTATATATTTTGTAAAATAGGGTAGTCCATAAAAGGTTGGAACCCTATGCATTATAAATGGACGTCCACCTAGTGTATGCACTAGTGTCGCGGCAACAGTGAACAAGTTCCGTTGTTAGTATACAAGCGATGCAGCCCGATACACTACCGTGTGGTTAGTCTAGACTGAGACAGTCAGACGGTGCGTCTAGACTGGCGTGGATGTGGCGAGCGGTGAACGACCTGCGTGCGTACGCGCTTGCGGGCGCTCCGCGATCGAGCGTGCGCGCGTCTCCTCCAGTATAAAGCTGTTGATGACGTACGCCTCGCGGCGGATGCGGTCGCGCAGTTCCGCCGACATGTCCGGGATCGCCCAGCGAACGATTATCATCACCAACGCCACAACGTTCTGTGTAATGTACAAAGAAATTATAAGGTACGTTTAATTCCACCTCACAAAGGACTAATCAGTAAAATACCGTGCTTTTCGGACTTTAAGACGCACCTAAAACTTTAAGAAAATGATTTTTAGAAAAATGCATTTTATTAGTACTCGCGGACCATAAGTCGCACTTTATATTTAGGGTATGGTAAGTAGGGCAACCCTGCCAATCTGCATTGAACAAGCGTGGTGGGTTAACGTCCGTTCCTCCAGAAATGAGGAGGCTCGTGCTCAGCAATGAGACATACATGGGGTATGAAAAAAAAACTTTGTTCATTAATTTATTATTTCCGTAGAACCAGATGCCTTCAGCGATATTTACGAAACAATAAGATATTGGAACCCCTTAAAAACAAACTTAAACTTTTCTCATACACTGGCAACACTTTTACTATATCCGTGGTATTGATTTCGCGGTAGCGACAGATAGATAGATTCATTTATTTCGCTCTGCAGCAACACACAATAAATTATTACATAATCAACATCGCTCAGTCAAAACCACTAACTCAGTAAGACCCTCACGGAGATGCAGTGCAACGCAACTTGAGAAACACGAGTCCCATATACATATATACTTGTGATCGACCCCACATATAAACCTACAATCTATTATCAAGCCTTATATACATAAGAATAAAAACAATACGTGACAATATCAATACAACTGACACGTGACTGTTACAACTTGTTGTAACGTGTTTATTTTTTAAAACGTAAATCGACTTTTAAGACACCTTAGTGGAGAAAATACGTTTTCTGGTTTGCCTTATAAAGCCATATTATTTTTTGTTAAATAAACGAAATCAATAATTACCTCGAACACAACAACGAAGGCTAGCCTAGCGCCCATAATGTGCCAATACCAGTTGCTGCGCTGGTAGTCGTCGTCGCCGGAGTACGACCAGTAACCGGGGTAACTGCAATGTTAAAAAACATCGTTTTAAACAATCATTGTTTTAACATACATACTAATGCTATGACTATAAAGATCTCATTTTTGATACTTCACTCCCGATTTAATAAATTGAAATAATTTTTTTTTTTTCAATTCCTACTATGAGTTCACACTCCTATTATATACAGATCCATGCACGTATCTACGTATGTATATATATGCGTATGTACATATACGTATACATACATATATGTATATATATATATATATATATATATATATATATATATATATATATATATATATATATATATATTACATATTTTCACGCCTATCTTCTGTAGAGGTTGGCAGAGACCACAGAGCTCCATTCGCTACCATTTATCGCAGCGAAGCGGCTCTCGATTGGTCGCTTCTCGCCCTCGTGAGAATCAGGACGTGACGGGTGGCGAACCACGTCGCCGTCATTTTTTCAACAAATAAAGTATATTAAATTCGTCTTAGTGAATCCCACGAGCCGCAAGGGAGGATGGAGGTAAGCCCCAGCAGAGCCCCGCATGCTGAGGTAAGGCACTATAGTACCCGGGGGAGCCCGATTCCGGGACGGTCGACGCTTGCGAATAAGCTCGCCCTTAGCCACGCATCCTTTGGCACGGCAGACCGTGGATTGGCGGAGAGGAAAGGAAAGGATAGAGTAGAAAGGAAAGGGCAGGAACGGAAATGCGGATTGGGGGAGTTACCAGACTCGGAATAAATATTTATAAATCCATATATATATTTATTCCGATGCAGGAATCGAACCCGCGACCATTGACTCCGTGGGCGAGGGGTCGCTCCACTGAGCCAATCGATCGCACACATACACATATACATATATATTCTCTATGCCTTATTGTCCCTTTTTTTATTTGATCGCCCTTACTGTAAGACAGGTTAAGATGGACAAGTTATTGGAGGGATTATTAATGGCCTGTTAAATGGCCTCACCTGCACATGGTCTCGTTGTATGAAGTCTTAATGGGCGGATTCTTTAACACGGAGATGTTGAATTCGGCCAGCGTGCTATTGACATACTGCTCCATGGAAGCGTTCTGGTACTGATACACCAGCCGTGGTATGAACTCCGACGTGAACGCTATTATGAAACCCTGTAACAAGGTTTTTTTTTAATAATCCCTGCATCATAAAATACTGTGTTAAATAACCATTTCTTTGTTGCGTGCGGCGTTGATTTCTTTTCATCAGGCCACGCCACATGCTTACTTGTTGCCTTTCTGTCCCATAAAAAATAAAATTTACTCTTTTTACAATTCAAAAGAGTAAATAAATAGAGCAGGGAGACCCTACCTGAGATGGGAGGGAGATATACAGAAGACCGCAGGAACAAACTGTCTAGAAATAGCCAAAAATAGAAAAATATGGAAATCCTTGGAGGAAGCCTTTACCTGAGAGGAGTCCATGGAACCTAAAAACATTCACATTATATTATTTATTTTCTTGGAAGGCTTTTTTATTTATAATGGATATATGTATATGGACGACTCACGTTGGTGATGACGCTAAGCTTGCCGATGGAGTCGAGGATGCGGTACCAGACGCCGATGTCGTTGACGCGCTGCGGCACTGGCCGGCGGTAGCACGTGAGGAACTTCTTGGCGTCGAGCCGCATTTCCAGCACGTTGTTGATGAGCGCGAACAGCGGCGCCAGCGGGAACGCCGCCACGAATATCGTGACGAACCCGTATTGCAGCACTGCAATGTTAACACGTTCCCATCGGGAAACGAGATTTCTCATATTAAAAAATATCACTAAGTCTCCATCTGGATGAGTGGTGATCCAGTGTCCAGTACACGTGTATGTGGTACATTTTTCCCGAAACTTTTTTCCACGCACCACCAAGCTATGGAACTAACATCCTTCGAGGGTATATCCGAACCGATACGACATTAAAACTATCAAAAACAAGCCTACTCATATCTTAAAGGCCAAGAACTCAACTGTGATGCCTCTGGTGTTGCAGATGTCTATGAGCGGTGTTGATTGCTTTTCGTCAGGAAGGCAATCGAGCAGCGTGTCACCTGATGTAAAGCAATCAACGCCCTCCATAGACTTCCGCAGCGCCATAGCGCTATGGCGCTAGCATCACCTCAAACCTTCGTGGTTTCTGGATGTTAAATGGACCTGGGTTATTTTGTGTCTTCTTCTTTAAATAATAATAAGAAAAAAGAGATGAAGCGAAAATCTCAGGAGGACGGCTGGCAGAAACTGGATACGAGAAGCCAAAAATCGGACTAGATGGGACGCCTTGAATGAGAGCTATATTCAGCGGTGAAATACCGCAAACTGGGGATGTACATAATGTATGTATGTAAATATATAATATACGCTGGTGATTAATAACATACCTATATACAAACACATACGTACCCATTTCAAGATATTCTGGAAACAATCCCATGTTTCCAAAGTCGACTAATTTAAAATCTTTAACCCACTGCATTGGACTTTTTATCCTGCAACAGAATAAATAAATATATAAAGCAACTCATTATATACATATATACTAATGTAAACGAAGAAAAATCTTGTAGCCACACTCTACAGGCAAATTTCTAGCCAATATAAAACAATCGACTCAACCCTGGAAGTACCGCACTCTTGCAGAAAACGGACTTCTTAGTAGAAGCTTTATAGAGTTTCAACTCTTTCTCCTTCTTTTACTCTCCTCTTAGGATTAAGGAGCAACCTTCTATTTTTCTTAATTATTCCAAGCAATTCTATAAAATTCTATTCTATTTTTAGTAAATAACTAAAGGAACCTGTTTTTTCTGCCGATGGTACGTATGATGTTCCACCACTTGAGGAGGTAAGGCATCATCATCTCCACGATGGTGTTAATAAACTGCTTGCCCACCATGATGATAGCCAACTGGATGGATAGCTCGAGCAAACATCCGCCAGGAGCGCACTGTGAAAAGGAAAAATATAATATTTACAGATAACTATATTGGTAGCCCACGGCAGTCCACTGCTGGGCATAGGCCGCACCCAAGGCGCGCCACTAAGCCCGCTATTCGGCTACACCAGTGGTACTCCAACTTTTAAGATAAGAACCTCAAACACGTGTTAGTCGTGGTAGGTCGCAAAAACAAAAAACAATAAAAAAATAGGTTATAACTTCTTAGGTTTTGACACAGTTGTATCATGTAAATAACTTCAAAACAAGTCACCACCAGCAAACAAAGCGACACGTACATGGAAGTACGGAAGCCAATGAAAGGGATTCCCCTGCCTCCTGCGATCTCACTCGCTCAGTAACACCAGATGGAGCAATCACAAAAGCACAGCGAGCCGCAGGTCGAGTATAGCTAGGCTACACGCATCCATTCTCTGCCAACCGTCTTGCGCAGATCGTTGCTTCATCTAGCAGGAGGCATCCCACACTAAGATTGCCGAGACTCGGTCTTCACTCCAGCACTCGTCTGCTCCAGCTGTTATCGGTTCTCCGACAAACGAATCCAGATCATAATTCTCAAACATCTTTATAAACATAACTATAGTAAAACCGCCACAATACATGACAACCGTTTGGTGGTTGGTGGTCAAAACTAAAATTGTTCTAAACACATATAGTTTCTAGTCCCTGGTTGTTTTGTATGTTCATTTTGTTTCGAACACGCTGTATCTACTTTTTTAACCAATAACGTAAAAAAAAATTGTTCAACTTGATAAAGGATTCGAAATAGACAAACGCCGTTGTTACATCTAATTTTTTGCGAATTCAGCAATTTATTTCCATATTACATTTATTACATATTTTTGGTGTATATTAAGGACATTTTTAATAAATATTTCATAAAAACAAAAATTTATTTTTTTCGCCAAATTTAATGTATAGCGATAACTGAATACTGATTATATTAATTTTCTCGGGTAATTAAAAAGTCACAGTATGTATATGTTATTAAAAGTAATTTATATCATAATAAAAGGTATAATAATACAAAGAAACAAAATTTAATTACCTCTTCCTGTCTATGCTCGAACAACCGTACATATTCCCCGGGTCGTCCCACATATTTGCCCTTGAAGAACGCGATGTAAAATATGGAAGCGTAGTAGTTAACGAACTGCAGTAGATATATCTTGAGTGTGAGCGAGTCGTCGAATTCGGTCTGCGTGCGCAATAGCTCTTTCTCTGTCAACCATTCGGCTAAGTACTGATAGATCTGTAACGAAAACGTGTTTCCTTGCAAATGTACTAAAGTTACTGTGGCGATCTGGGAAGGGCGACGGATCTCTCACTCTGAGTCCTAAGTGCCCCTGGTGGGCCATAGGGCAGACACGACGTTTCTCCATCTCGACCTGTCGGAGGCCATACGCTTCACTTCGCCCCAGGATAGGCCCGTCTTCTGCACTTCGGCCATCATAATAATTAAGATAATGTGATAAGTTAATTTTTGTGATTATTCCACATCTTAAGTTTTATAATAAATTTCCAAGGAAAGATGAACAAAAACTTAAACAAGTTTTCGAAAATACGACAGAACATACATAGATACATACATATCGTCACGCCTGTCTCCTATAGGGGAAAGCAAAGACCACAAATCTCCATCTGCTACTATCTCGGCATACTTTCCTTTCCTCTACACTCATTACCCTCCTCATGCAAGCCCGCTAGTTAAGGACACTCTTGACCTGACCTTTCTTAAAAACTTCAGCACTCTCTAATAATCAGTTTTTTATACCTCATTAAAATATTGGACTCGCTGATTTCAGCAACGATTTTTTTTTCACATCCTAATTTATATCTCACTGACAGCGGTGAAGACAAAACAGACTTACGTAATTGAATATGCATATGAACACCAAGTTGATACAGGCAGCGGTGAAGACAAAACAGACGTAATCGAATATACATATGAACACTAAGTTGATACAGGCAGCGGTGAAGACAAAACAGACTTACGTAATTGAATATACATATGAGCACCAAGCTGATACGGGCAACGGTAAAGACGAAATAGACTTATGTAAATGAATATGCATATGAACACCAAGTTGATACAGGCAGCGGTGAAGACGAAACAGACTTATGTAATTGAATATGCATATGAACACAAAGTTGATACGGGCAACGGTAAAGACAAAACAGACTTACGTAATTGAATATACATATGAGCACTAAGTTGATACAGGCAGCGGTAAAGAAAAAACAAACTTACGTAATTGAATATACATATGAGCACTAAGTTGATACAGGCAATGGTGAAGACAAAACAGACCTACGCATTGAATATACATATGAACACCAAGTTGATACAGGCAGCGGTGAAGACAAAACAGACTTACGTAATTGAATATACATATGAACACCAAGTTGATACAGGCAGCGGTGAAGACAAAACAGACTTACGTAATTGAATATACATATGAACGCCAAGTTGATACAGGCAGCGGTGAAGACGAAACAGACTTACGTAATTGAATATACATATGAACGCCAAGTTGATACAGGCAGCGGTGAAGACGAAACAGACTTATGTAATTGAATATGCATATGAACACAAAGTTGATACGGGCAGCGGTAGAGACCAAACAGACTTACGTAATTGAATATACATATGAACACTAAGTTGATACAGGCAGCGGTGAAGACAAAACAGACTTACGTAATTGAATATGCATATGAACACAAAGTTCATACGGGCAGCGGTAAAGACAAAACAGACTTACGTAATCGAATATACATATGAACACTAAGTTGATACAGGCAGCGGTAAAGATAAAACAGACTTACATAATTGAATATACATATGAACACCAAGTTGATACAGGCAGCGGTGGAGACGAAACAGACTTACGTAATTGAATATGCATATGAACACCAAGTTGATGCAGGCAGCGGTGGCCGTGGTGAACATGATGGGGTTGGATGTGATGAGCACATTGTCGTTCTGTCGCAGTATGCTCGCGCCGAGCAGCGACATGCGGTACAGCACCACGCCCAGCACCGTCGCCAACGCCATCAACACCAGCAGCGACACCACGCTGAACGACATCAGCGTGCCTGGCAGACGCATGCGCCAGAAAGGTACCATTGGCTCGCGCTCTCCCGTCACCACGTTCAACTGCCAACGAAAAATAACCATGCTTTCATACATATATTCTTATCTTTATATACATAATGTGAGATTTATCGTATGAAAGAACAATACATAGAGTTTCGATATTAGGCACACTTTGCTTGCTTCTACCACACTCATCAGTCTACTCATGCAAGCTCGCCGTTTTAGGGTACTCTTGACTTGACCTTTCCTAAAAACTTCGGCAATTTTATCAAGGTATGTTTTCCTTGGTTGTCCCCTACCCCCCCCCCTCTTCCATTCAAATTATTTTTGGAATAACTAATAAATAAGTTATATTTACAATAATTAAATACAAATCATTTAAAGTAATTAAATATTCAGCGACACGCCGTCTCTGAAGATGTCCTGCCCCGTTGCCATATAAAGGACGCTACTCTAGAGTCACTGACAGCGACATCTCACTCGAAGGCACCGTCTTATTGAAAAGACCGTTCACCGAAAAAAACCGAATCCGAACGTGCTCTTATCTACGAGACTATAAGTTTGATCTATACATATTGACGTGTTATAAAAAAATAATAAGGATACCCGCGGAGTTTCTTTCGCCATTTCTTCTCCGTTCAGAGGAACCTCATTGTGAAATGGTGGTAAATTTTTATTGATAACAGACTGACGTTCGATAAGTGAAATGTAATTTCTTATGTGGAAATAAAAAATATTGAATTTTTTTTTAGAAGTCCTCAAAATCAACCTGTCTCCGCTTGACGTGCGCCAATCGCGCCAAGTACTGCGGCCGCGGGTGTTCCTCGTACACGTCGAAGCCGGTCAGATCCCAACGGTGCGTCATTTCAGCTGAGTAACGTTTCCACAGCTCTAAGAAACACGCCGCTGAAATAAAAACAATTAAATTAAGTAAAAGTCATACATACATACTTCAGTACATATAAATCACTTTAGACATAATTCACTTTTTGTTTAAAGTGATTAGACTAGAAAATGATTAGATATATACGACGCTCCGCTAGAGGGTCGAAACCACCCACACTATTTTTTCGACACAAACAACGCACGGTTAGTCGTTGACTAAAATGACTCATTCTTTGTCTTTGACAAAGACAAATCACTCTCGGCGCCGAAGCTTCATATATAATATAATGCCCAATGGCATTAATTGCAACGGTTGTGTAGTTTAAATAAATAAATACTATAGTACATCTATATGTGGTATAATCTACAAAAAATCTACATATACAGGCCAATGAGATGAGTGGTAGTCATTATTTAAAATACATTTAAAAATTGCTAAAATAAGTCAAAGATAAAAAAAGAAAAACGAAATAAAAATCCGGTAAAACCTAAATATTTAGTTGGTAGAGAAACATTGTTGAGATTGAGGTCTTCACACCTTCGTCTAGACCTTAGGTTCCCAACGGGGATGGTACCGCCCCTTTGTAGGCGCTGGAGCTTTTCATGAGGGACAATAGCGGATCCAAAAGCAAATGTTATGAAATACCTCTATTTTCATGAAAACCATTTTATCCAGCCATCTAGAATGTTTATTGTATTAAAGGTAGTCCATAAAAGATTGGAAACATTATATAGAACCTGACATAAAAGACTTAGCGAATCATACGTTTAAAATTATATGGTGGCATAAGAACTCACCCCAGAAACTCATGAATATGGCAAAGAAGACAGTGGTGGAGTTATCAAAGAGATAGGTGACACGCGACTGGAGACAGGTGTCTTTCAGCTCCCAGTAGTCGCAGAAGTAATCGCAGAGCGGGCACATCTTTATTGGAGATACGTAGTTACAGATTTCCTCGCTAAGAACGAACAAAAAAAAACAAGAATGTAGACTAAGAAATACAATAACAGAATATTAACAGATTCAAAATTGACTAAGTAATAGCGGTATGGTTTGATACTGGTTGGCTTGATCGGGGAAATATCCCACCCTCACAGAATACAGCGTTTTACTGTTTTACCGCATATCAAACGGTGAGTGCAGAGGCATCCAGACGCTAAATTCTTCGGCTTCCTTTATTTTCTTCTTCCCATCCCATTACTTTCTTCTTCCTTTTCCATTAAACCTTCTACTTCAATAACTTCTTTCTTCTCTTACTTCTTTTTTAATCCTCTCCTATTAAATTCCCTTCCCATTACTACTTTCTTCCCCTCCCAGTATCCTAAGTTAAACTACGCATTTACAGTGCCCTTATTTCATGAACGGCGCTGGTCGCGTTATCATCAAGCAACCCGCTTGTTCGTTTTCCTATCTATTCCCTAAATATATATGTATATATAAAAGATTTAAAACTGAATTCTTATCGAATTAAAAAGAAAGCTAGAAATGGTGTTAAAATTAATAGATGTATCGTTAACCATTCCAGCTAAATTAATAAAGCTTGGGCTGGGAAATGGTTCACATTAATAGTCCAATCGAGATCACTCAGAACCTCGGATCATAAACCCAATTCTTACAGAGTTGTTGCTGCTTACATAGATACATACACAATTCGACACGCCTTTTTCCCGTAGGGGTAGGCAGAGACCACAGATCTCCATCTACTACGATCCCGGCACACTCACTCACTCACTCTTTGCTTCATCCACACTCATCACTCCCTTCATACAAGCTCGCCGGTTAAGGGTACTGTAGTGATACATTGATAAATGTATCACTAATCTAATAAAACTTTTTATTTGAATATATTAAAACCTTTTATATTATATTACTTCTTTTTAATTTCGTAATTTAAAATAAAAAAGGAATAAATTGTTTTATATTAACACAAAAAATTAGTTCGATTGACGCCTTTCGATAGACATGCCACCCATCCGGCATAAGAAATTGAAATTCACATTTTAACAAACTTTATATTTTACATCTCAATAAATATAATTGAGACATAAAATGTAAAGTGAAAATTGATAAAGTGTAAATTAAGTAATAAAATATAAATGTACAGTGAATAGAAAAATAATTTCACTTGGAAGAATTGCATTTACATCGCAGATAAAACCACCTAAAGATCCCGTGTGTCGCCGTAAGCAGTAGAGCAGGCACGCTACAGTACTTTTGACCTGGCCTTCCTTAATAATATGGATACGCTTGGTATAAAACGTGTATAGATTACCTAGGTTTGTTGGTGTAGACCGTGGCAGCTGCGTATATAACACATATAAGTCCCACAATGGAGGCTGGTATCAACATGTGTGTGTAAAATCCAAGCCACGCGAAATATAAACCTGTAATGAGGAACATTTATTGGGTTCAATTCGTACGCAACACGTACACGTACAACGTTCACGTACGTCCCTCCCCCTCCTTCCTCTTAGTTTGATATTGTTATGAAATAAAGTTCTCAATATATAAATGAATGATATATATTTTCACGCCTATCCCCCGCAGGGGTTGGCAGACACCACAGAGCTTCATCCGCTACCATTCATCGCAGCGAGAAGGCTCTCTATTTGTCGCTTCTTGCCCTCGTAAGAATCAGGACGTGACGGATGGCGAACCACGCCGCCGTCATTTTCAGCAAATTATGTATATTAAATTCGCTTTTTATTGATTCCCACGAGCCGCAAGCCGAATAAAACAGTTTTTACTTTATTGTATGTAATGGGTGCCCGGTGACAGAATTAGGATTTTAATCTAAACTACTTCTTTCAAACAAAGAATACTCAACCTATAACCTAATATAAATATGGTCAAATATTCCTTGTTTGAATTTAGTAGTTAAGGTTGAAAACCTAATTCTGTCACGAGACACTCGTGAACACTGAACACTGAAAGCAAAGAAAGATAATACACCTCACAACGATTACAGGGTATAGGAGTGCACTCTAGGAGTATATCCACTACACAGACGGAGCTAATAGTATATATTTTTTTTATTATTATTGATCGAAATATTACTTAATAAACTTCAATTATAGTGAATTTGATATGCTCACCTATTTTAACGCCGAAATAATCCTTCACGTAATCCAATGGTTGATATTTGAGACACTTTGACACACTTGCCCACTCTGTATAGAGCAAGTGTCGCATGGAACCTGGCGTTTTGAGATCACCCTAAATACACAAATTAGTTTTATAGGCAATATGAAAATATATAATAATTATTACAAAAAAACTATAATATATGTTAGGTGCATCATTAAAAAATATTGGGAAAAATTATGAGTAATGTTAAGTGCAATATGAAATCATTTGAATCAATAATGTCCTTTATATTGAAAAAGTGGAACCTTTAAAAAACAAGTGTACGCATTTCTCAAAAGTCAACAACGTTACTGCATTGTCTATGCTATTATAGATATCTATATACAGCGTTGATGCGTTGATTCCTATCCATCAGACAAAGCGCTTGCAAAGGCAGAGAACTGCCTTCTTAACCCTTGAAGGAGAAATGTTCAATAAAATTTTTAAAGAAACAAGTATCAAGACTGTTTCTTAACTATTTTCTGTCAGCAAGGAAAATGATTCTCAAACCATAGGCATCTGTAACACACAGATATCTATGTACAGCGTTGATGCGTTGATTCCCATCCAACAGACAAAGCGCTTGCAAAGACAGAGAACTGCCTCCTTAACCCTTGAAGGAGAAATGTTCAATAAAATTTTTAAAGAAACAAGTATCAAGACTGTTTCTTAACTATTTTCTGTCAGCAAGGAAAATAATTCTCAAACCATAGGCATCTGTAACACACAGATATCTATGTACAGCGTTGATGCGTTGATTCCTATCCAACAGACAAAGCGCTTGCAAAGGCAGAGAACTGCCTCCTTAACCCTTGAAGGAGAAATGTTCAATAAAATTTTTAAAGAAACAAGGATCAAGACTGTTTCTTAACTATTTTCTGTCAGCAAGTTTAAAATCAGCACACACACATATGTGTACCTCCGACACGGCATCAGGCCGATGGAGTCTGCGATTTGCGCAGATTCCCAATTATATTTTACTAGCCCGCGGGCTTTCAGCCCGCGGGCCCTGAATACGATAAAGCTGTTAAAGCCAATAGGCTACCAGCATTAACATCTTCGAATCAATCCTTCGAATCAATCCTAAAATTTTTAAAGAAACAAGGATCAAGACTGTTTCTTAACTATTTTCTGTCAGCAAGGAAAATGATTCTCAAACCATAGGCATCTGTAACACACAGATATCTATGGACAGCGTTGATTTCTTTCCGTCGGACGACGACATGCTCGTCTGCCATAAATAGATCATCCCAAGTAGATGATGATAGAAATGTTTAATAAAAAAAAATTTAGAAACAAGTGTCGAGACTTTCTTAGCTGTATTCGGTCAACAAAATCAATACCAAAAAAATAAAAATGTCAGATTTATTCAACTTGATTTCTAAACTACATTTACTGTTATATTATTATATATTTTAATAACTACACGAGTAGATCTAACATATTTTTTTTTTCAGTTATATATATATCATATACTTCTTACATCGTGCAATGGATATGCGGCACTGTATGTATTATAAGAAATAAGCCTCGTGATCCCAAAGGCGAAGTCGTCGATCGGCTCGTCCGAAAACCGCTTCCGATCCAATATGAACTGTACGATGCGGGAGCGAATCGACGGCGTCCAAAAGCAGTCCGCAGTTGTGTCGAATCTGAACACACAAATATGATGTAGACCAGGGGTGAGCAACATTCTTAATCAACGAGCCAATTTGAATTTTAAATTTTTTTGGCGGGCCGCACATAAAGTAAAACTTATTAATAATTTGTTTCGGTTTAGTATGTACTACTATTTTATTATAATTGATTTTATAACAATATATTAATGGGAGAAAGTCGATAAAATAAATTCAATTTTAGAAATGCTTGGCGGGCCGCATAAACATGTTTAACGGGCCGCGTGTTGCTCATCCCTGATGTAGACAGTCCGTATGTAAGTAGACTCTACGGAAGATTACCGTTAACTTTAGCGCTGAGGCGCATGAATATTGCTGTTATTCAATAATGCGCAAACGGTGTACATCCCAGGTGCGCAGGGTTCGAGACAGTACCAATGGGATTCTGAGGGTATTCACCGACAGGTTTGATTGTCAGTACCTGAACCATTGTCAAATGGTGCATATGCTGACAAATCAAACTTATCTTAGGTAAGGTAGGATTAAGTTAAGATTAAGATGTCCCATGTTTAGGCGAAACACGTGTCGTATACATTATGGAAAAGTGGTAGTGTGTGTTTAATGTTGTTGGTGTTAATGACAATGGGTAGGATGTGGAGAAGTGCTGACGGCCGTTTTTCAGTATGATTTGATTTGGAAGTGGATTTACAGAATGATTATTATATTATATAATTATTCTGTAATTCCACTCCCTTTATAAAACACACATTATTATTTTTCTGCTTTTGTTTGCTTATCGCGTATCTTAGCCAAGTAAAATTCTGACTGTATAGTGGATTTCCGCAAAGTAACGCCTGACTCCATTAACACCTCCACCTCCACGGGGGTCATCGGTGACCGGCACTCAAGTTGTCAGTGACGCCATGGGTGCCACCGGTGACCGGAACTCAACATATCAGTGACGCCATAGGGTGCCACCGGTGACCGGCCCTCAACTTGTCAGTGACGCCATGGGGGTCACCGGTGACCGGCGCGTCCATATTGATTTGATTTGTTTGACATATTAAACGCGAACGGGGGTCAACAGTGAATTCGAAGCATGTACTCACAAGTACTCCTTGTCCTTGGAATAAATGGCAGTGAGTCTGTGCTTCCTTTCGGGGAACATCTTCGTGTCAACTCTGATCTTTGACATGATGCCGTCCCAACACTCGCTTATCTTGTCCAGGAAACTGTTCGTTTTCTCTTGCACGTCTTTCAAAGCTGAAAACTGATAAACAACAGTTGCTGGTCAAAGCAGTTGATTAAAAAAAAACAATAACGCAATGAAAAGCACTGACAGCGATTTGGGTATTAAAGATTTCTTAAATTGTAGTATTTAATGAAAGCTATGAAAAGCTTCTTCTAGATGACTATCGGAGTTGATGAGTTTTAGTAAGAAATATATGAATGGCAACTATTTGTGTACTTATTTAGCACGTCTGAAAAAGTTCCAGCATACTTTAAAAAAATCAGCGAACCCATATTGAGAACGCCATAATTCTACATACATACCAAACCAATAATAATATGGAGATCTTCGGGAGAAAAAAATTGTGTCAAAAACTTATTATACTTAAAATTCTTTAGAGTTTTATTTTACTTTTTTAAGTTATATAATAAAATATACAGGGATGTCTTTGTTTTGGAATGAAATACAAATGAGTTATTTATTTACCCTATAAAGAGGACACTTCGTATAATAACTAATAAATGACATGGATATACACCCAAACTCAGAATAAATATATATATATATATATATATATATATATATATATATATATATATATATATATATATATATATATATATATATATATATAGATAATAAAAATATTTATCCCGATACGGAAAACGAACCCGCGACCCTTCGAAAGCCATCACTTTGCTATTGGACCATTTAAGAAGAAATCAATTCAAAAGTTTTGATTCTGCTTCTGAAAGATAGTTTTTTTTTTATTATACTCAAAGACCCATACTAAGGTTTTCTGTATCCTGAATATCGTTAAAAACACGAATGACCTGTAGGCCACACAAATATGCATCCTTATGCGGTAAATCGAACCCGCGGATCTTGAGTTCAAAGACCAAAAGAAAAGAACAAATGGTTCTTTTCTTTGGCGTCTTTGGCGACCACTGTTACACACGACACAATACGATAAGTTGTAAACGTCGACCAGCAAGTGATAAGCTGTCGGTTCTATGTAATATGAGCCTGATCAAGATGAAAGTATGTAAGTTATTTGACGCTTTCTTCAACCGGTGAATTCATTGAACAATACAGATGTGAAACATGCAATATCAAGTAATAACAACTCCGTTATTCAACGATATGGCAACGTCGGAACACAACATACGCAACCCGCGATAGACAAACAAAATGATAAGGACTGATGGATATATAGATACCTTTCTAGGTGACGTAGTCTTTCATGAAAGTAACCACGGTGCAGAATTTCCCTTTAATTCTATTTTTGCTTTTTGAGTTTTTGACTTGACACTGTTCGAATATTAATAATTATTCCAATATTCTTACTTAAATCGCCTATAATGCTATCTTTCGATGGCAGCCGATAGTTGTTGAAACATACAAAGATTTCATTAAAGTTATTATACATTTATTTTTTTAAAAGCCCATATATGTCCCACTGCTGAGCACTGGCCTCTCCATTTCTGGAGGAACGGACGTTAACCCACTACGCTTGTTCAATGCGGATTGGCGAAGTTACCAGACTCGAAAAAAATATTTGTAATCGAATCGGGGATCGAGCCCGCGACAATTGGCTCCGCGGGCGGAGGGCCCCGCCACTTAGCCAATTGGTCGTCATTTTATTCCATTATTCATATATAATTCACATATGTATACGTACATATATGTATATCCCATCCTATTACACGCCTATTTTATAATATACTATATTAAAAACGAACTTTTACAGTACTTTCTCTGTCACACATATGCGTAGAAAGATCAAGGATAGGAAATCTCAAGGTAAAGCGACAAATTATAGTCAAGGTCTTTTAAGAGTAGAGATTATAAGTATACAGTATGAGGAGAACTGATTATAAAAAGGCCCCCTTACAAACTGCAGTTTTGCCCCCCCCCGCCATTTTCGTCACCGATCCTTGTAGTCCTACATCACATTTGCTTATCTATATAATAATAACCCAATATTAATACCGCATTAACAAGCATTACCACACATACTTTACCTAAATACCATATACTTTGATAACATGCTGTTATGTAACTTCAGTAACCTATTCAAACATGCCATTATCATCATAATAAGCCTATATATCAGTCTGCGACTACACTCCGCCTGGCATCCGGGGGCCACTTTATCTTTTTTTTATGGGATAGTTTAGTAAACGAGCAAGCGCGTCGCCTAATTAAAAGCAATGAACGCCGCCCATAGATATCTGCAACACCATACCGCCTTTCCAAAGCATTGCCAGCCTAAAATTAAATTTACAAAAAGAAAATAACTATAAAATTAACCGGGAACTCAAGCAGGACACCCGGTCCCATGTCTTAATTTCACAGAATCTATCACAAAAATGAAATTCTAACGTAAGGTATATTAAATCACGTAATTTATGGTAAGCCATACATTAAGAGAATGTAGATTAAAAAGTCTAAAGTAAGTAGAACTATTTTTTTTATTGTATAGAAAGGTAAATAATGCTATAGGGAGCGTTGATTGCTTTCCATCACGTGACACGCTTGCTCGTTAGCCGAGTGCAAGTGAAAAACCGACAAATAATGTCAACAAAATTCCGCCAAATTTTAAAAAAAAAAACAAGGAATGTTCGTTTGGGACATGGCCCCTATTCTCTGAATTAATTCAAATCAAAGCACGTTTTTCTTACATTTTAATTTTTGTTTTATAATAAAAAATGATAAAAGTTAGGTTAGGTTGTGTTGTAAAAAAGAAAAAAAGTTAGGTTAGGTTGTGTTGTAAAAAAGAAAAAAAGTTAGGTTAGGTTGTAAGAAATTTGGCGGAATTCTACATTATTTGGCAATTTTTCACTTGTGCCCTGCTCACGGTAAAGTACTATTTTCATGTGTTTATGTATTAGTAAATGGTCTTTATATAAACAATAAACGGTAAAAGGCTTTACCGCAAAGTTTTCTAAGCGCGTACTCCGCTTGTCATATTTAAACGATGTAGTTAGATTCATGCATCTCTAAAAATAGATTGTTTAATCTTTAGAAGTAAGCGGCATGCACACAAAACAACAATCTGTAATTATGACAACTACTAAATTCGTAAAAGAAACAATTCTAACAAGAATAGAATCATGAAAATATAACTTAAGGACGACTTGCGTAAAGTCTGTCATTGCAATTTTTTCATAGCCACTCAAAACTGACCCACCCATTTTTATTTACTATTTCATTATTAGTTTATTGTTATTTCTACTAGTCTATATATGTATAGCCAAATATAATTATTCTAATCTATGTATCATCACTGTGGTCCACGATCTAGCTAACTTGGGTTCTTAATAAGAACCAGCGCCAGGTGCTCTTATAGAGCGCCTGGCTTACACCGAATAAGAACCATTTTGTGGCACATTTCAGGTTAGATCCTTTTATAGAGCGCCTGGCTTACGCTGAATAAGAACCATTTTGCGGCACATTTTAGGTTAGGTGCTCTTATAGAGCGCCTGGCTTACGCTGAATAAGAACCAGTTTGTGGCACATTTTAGATTAGGTGCTCTTATAGAGCGCCTGGCTTACGCTGAATAAGAACCATTTTGTGGTACATCTCAGGTTTTCATTTTGTTTTCTTCTCTATGTTAAATTTAAGTTTTTAGCAATAAATGTTTTTAAAAAAAAAGTGTGTCTCAAAGAAACTATTTTTTATTTCTATTTCATGGCTAAATGAACGGGCATTAACCCACCAAGTTTGACCAATGCGGATTAAAGGACACAAAAACTTGGAATAAATATATGTAGGGCATACATATAATTATCTCAATGCGTGAATTCAAGCTGCAAACTGTAAATGCGTGGCAATAAATTGACTATGTTGCCATTTAGATCGTTAAAAGCTTCTAGTCTGATTTAAATCAAACTTAAAATGTTACGCAAGTCGCCCTTATTTTTTTACTAAAAAAGAGTTAATTAAAAATTAATTAAAAAATTTCAAACTTAAGAAAAAAAGTAAAAAGAAAATAAAAGTCTAAAATAATGATAAAAATTGTTGCCAATTAAGATATTAAAATTTACTCGACACCAATTCAACAATTTGAACCCAACAAACAAGTAATTCACCGTAACCCATTTACAACACAGACATAGAGTTACTAGAAGCGTTATATATGTGTGTTAGCAAAGCGACCGCGGGCGTACTCGTGTACACGACGTCTGCATACCTTCGACATATACATGGCAGCATTCAGTATTGCATTAGTCTTCCCACTTTTTCGTATCTTACTGCAGTCCTAAGAACGGACACACGATTAAAAACTTACACAGTGCTCGGCACAAATGCGTGCGTTTGAATGGACAACCTCGATCACTTTCAAAATTAGTGTTATAACATGTGCGCTTTAATATATTTGAATAAATACAAATGGGAATAAAACCAATAAAAAATAAATTTAAATCAAGGAACAAATACAACATTAATTGTAATATATAGGTACCATAAATTTCTATTTATTTTTGTCTCTTCTAGTTCATTTAAATCACAGATTTAAACAAAAAATATTGAAATTAAAACATTGATTACTATCTCAACACATTAATGCTACAAATATTTAGTACTACAGTTGCTTTTTTTATATTCTTGAAATTAGTCAGATACACATCTAGCACTATTTCCAATCTATGCGACGTAAAAGCAATCACGTCTCGCCTGGACTACAGGAACATCGACACACGGTAAACAAAAAAAATACGCACCTTCATCGGCATTCGAAGCTTCAATATTTCACTGTAGTCCCTTAAGACGGATAGCGGTGCGTGAATCTGTGAAAATTCGAAATTCATTTATGTCTTATTGCCATATCTTAAGGAACGGAGCCCACTAAAACCTGTCCAAGGCGGATTGGTGGGGCGGCTAGACTTCAAATAGATATTGTAGACCGGACACACACACACACACACACAAATATATATATATATATATATATATATATATATATATATATATATATATATATATATATATATATATATATATATATATATATAAATCAGATAATATCACTAGATAATAGGTAGTATTACTAACAGGGATAGCAAGTGCTCTCGTACTGTATATATATATATATATATATATATATATATATACAGTACGAGAGCACTTGCTATCCCTGTTAGTAATACTACCTATTATCTAGTGATATTGTCTGATTTTGATTAATAGGTAGTAAATACTTTTGAAAATATTTAAGTATATATTATTTTATTGTATAATAGAATAAAAGAGAAAGCAACATTAAAATATATTTTTCTAAAAATCATCTTACAAATTTAAGTTGCGTCTTATCGCCTAGTAAGTTTTATAATCCAAAATACACGGTACACAAGTTTACTCTATGGACTATAAAGTTCTTATTATAATACCTTAACAAAGTGCAATCCGTGAAGATCCTCCGGCGCCTCTCTCTCCAGTTGCAGTCCCTCATTCTCGAGGTTCTGCTCGAATATTCGTCTCTGCGCGTATGCCTCGGGAGTGGTGGCATCCTCCTTAGCCGCCTCCCAAACAAGCACGAAGTCCACCGATCGTACGCCGTCGTTGAATGTGAGGGATGGATTGTTTAAAATACCGCCCATCACTATCCTGTACGTAAAAATATTGTTATTATTATTTGCATAAAAAACTGGTTTATAAAAGATTAAAATATATTTACTTATTAACACAAACAAAATGTAGGTACTGTCGATGCTGTACATCGAAATCGCAACCATAGACAAAATTTTGTTTATGATATTATTATTTATCTTTTATCTCTACCTATATTGACATGTGCAGCATAGCATATAAGGTTTTATCACTATTTACTTTCAAACTTTTTTGACAGTTTTTTGCTGTCAAACTTTGACAGCAATTTTTTTATTTCTCTATTAAAAGAGCTATAATCTATTTGAGACATAAATTTCTTAAAGCGCTACAAATCTTCCTACTCGAATACAACTGTAAGCTGCATTATTTATTTCTGTTAAAAATCCTTTTGAGAACGGGGATACTGACCAGCCAGTTTAATTATAAATGTTATGTTAACTAGAGTTAAGTTCATGTTAAGATGTTAATTAGACCAAACACCACCAACACATTCCACATTTCACAATTACGTACACACACTAAAACCAGCTCACCAGAATAAAAGAACTCTCGGCCAATGTTTGCTTATACGTTTAATTTACATTTATATATACATATATGCATACTTTTGTACAAAACACCTACAAATTAATGTCTACTTTGAAATTTTTATTGTAATAAATAGCCTATAACCTATAACCTAGTCATAAAGATAATAACCTAGTCTTTATCTGGGACTTTAAACACGTAAACTCAAAAGGATTATGGCAGATTTAATTTGAACTTTTGACATGTGAAAACACGGGTCATTCGGTTTTCACACTAATTTTCGCTTGAGGGTTGCATTGAAAAAAATTCCAAAAGATCCAAAAGACCGTACTTTTGAAAAAATATTAATCTAAAAAATACTATCATTGCCAAACGAAATTTTCCTACACAATAAATAACTGACTAGCACAAGTTTTAGGGGAACGCTCGAATTTTGCTAGTCCTAGGATCAATATGGGCATAGTTCTTATTTCCGTTCTAGACAGCATCTCGTTTTTTAGGATCAAACTTCACAACACTTTATTTAACGTACCTCTTTGCCTATTGAAAAATAAATTTGACCTTAAAAGAAGTCACCATAAACTATATCAAACGAATGTTAAATTCGAAACGCCAATAAAATCCATTAGAACAGATTGTTTCAATGCGAAAACATAACGGGCAGAACAATTCAATGATTGTGTTAGAGATGCTTGTCGACAAACTGTCTTGTTTGCCAACACGGGGAACGAGTTGGCCCAACGTCGATTACTCACGAGCAATGATTGGCGGCAGGTTTGCCATTATTGTTGGCGGCGTCCGGGTGGGCAGTGGCAGGTTCGCCGCAACCCCACTCCTCGGCGGCCCGTGTCGACGCTTCGCTACCGTTGTCTCTGAAATTGTTTTAATTCCGACACACTGAAACCATGCAATCTTTACCCTCCATATCTAACCTGCTACATTATCCTAATAACCTACTAATTTATTATAAATACTCAAGTTTGTAAGTATGTATGTATGTTTGTTACACTTTCACGAAAAAACTACTGGACGGATTTGGATGAAACTTTACAGTAATATAGGTTATACGTCGGAATAACATATAGGCTTAACATATATAAATTACTTAACACTTAACATATATAAATTATTGAAAACTCATGATGCCAATAACATTTATTTTATTTATATTACTTCTCACTTTTGATGGCGCTTACGGATACATAACTGTAATCTTAAAGCAGTAACTTTCGTATTTACTTCAAAAAGTACCTTTTTTCATACCTAAAGTAAGAATGGTTGTACAAAAATGTCTTAAACTGTAAAATAAAATCAGTTTTTTGTTGTTCTTGTATAATATACTCATATCGACTTGCGAATTCTGATAATTATATTGCTTGAAACTTAGCAAATAATCCTATCCTGCTAATATTATAAATGCGAAAGTTTGTGAGTATGGATGTATGTTTGTTACTCTTTCACGAAAAAACTACTGGACGGATTTGGATGAAACTTTACAGTAATATAGGTTATACATCGGAATAAAATATAGGCTACAATTTGTAACGATTTAACGTAATTTTGGTCGTAATATAACGATACATGTCAATTAAGTCGGAAAATAAAAGTCTAATAGTTCTTCTTCGGAAAATAGTTCTAAATAAAAGTCCGCAACAGCTACATATATGCCTTTTATGTGGAAGCTAATATGACCAAAATACCACAAATTTAATTAAATTAGATACTATTTTACAATGCACATTTTAGTATATTTATAAAACTGTTATCAAAATTAATACATTTGTCGCTTTAAGTATTTCTTGTAGATAAAATTTGCCTTTAACACTAAGTAATTTGGCCGAATGGTTAAAAAGTTATCACGATATGATTGACTTAAAAGAGGCAGACTAAATTGTACGCGAGCAAAGCCGCGGGCAAAAGCTAGTAAATAATAAATAAACCCCCAAATAAAAAGGACAAACATGCACGAAGGCTACGTAAATATTTTGATACGGAATTATATTTACGACCCTTGTCTCAGACAGCGTACACTTCGCAACTTCGCCATTTAGGTCATCAATAACGCGTTATTACCAATTTATTTAATTAACATAATTAAATAGAAAGGCAAGCCCAAACAAATCCCTTTGGTGCAAGGAGGAAGGTGTATATTATTGTGTATTTCCGTATAATTTATATATAGTAATAGCACTTCGGTCACGCGGCTAAATGACGAACTTCGATACAAAGTTTCATCCCCTATTTCAACCCCTTTAGAATATGAGTTTTTAAAAACCGTTTTTAGTGAACAGTTAAAGATCTCTAAAATATACTATAGCATCACTATTTACTAAAATACAGAAAAATAAGAAACTGTACGTTTAATAACTTTAATGAATATAAATATTTAAGTAACTTTAATAATTTAAGTAGCTTAAATTTTAAATAGTTGTAAAAATACAACTATTTAAATGGACGAATAATTTATTTAGTAGACGACCAATTGTCTCAGTGGCGGGGCCCCTCACCCACGGACTTAATGGTACGCGGGTTCGATGTCGCTATGGAATAAATATACATATATTATAATAACTATTTATTCCGAGTCTCGTAACTTTTCCAATCCGCATTGGACAAGTGTGGTGGTAAACGTGATAGACCCGTGCTCAGCAATGGAATATATGTATATGGACTGTAAAAAAAGAATAAATACAAGATTTATAAGTACAAGAGCTACCTTTCTTACGGAGAGTGCAGCGATCCGGAGGCCCAATTCCCTTCTCCTTCTTTTATTTCTTTCTCACCATTCCATTACTTCCTCCTTTCCCCTCCTATAATGCCTATCCTTATACTAAGGTAGGCAAAGGGTCTTCAGTGCCCCTAGTACTGCAGTCTTAGGTTAGTTCCCATCAGATGACCCGCTTGCTCGTTTGCCTATCTCTTCAATTAAAATTATTTTACCCAGGCTTTTGCAGTGGAAACGATACACCAGGGGAATAGTAGCAACTACAATTGGTCCATTTTGAGGATATCACTTGTGTAAAGCCAGAGAACCAAAGTCACCGATAAACCTCTACTAGTCAGCAAACTCAAGTGGCAATGGGCTGGTCACGTTTGACGAAGAACCGTGCTAGAGCGGAAACCACTCTTGGTAAACGTGGCGTGGGACGTCCCTCCGCCAGATGCAATGACTATCTATGTAGGGCAGCTGGAAGAAACTAAACACGTAAAGCCAAAGATCGGGCTGATGGAACTTCTTTGGGCAGTACTATCACCTTTGGACCGCCGCAATACTGTATGTGACTTGTGTAAAGCACATTATCATCGTTATGAGCCCACAAGTTTACAGCTACAAGCTTACACGTTTCTTAAAGGCCGACAACGCTTCTACCATGCCTATGGTACTGCGAATGTCTATGGACGAGGTTGGTTACTTTCTATCAGATAACACGTCTGCTCGTTTGCCTTCTTATCCCATAAAAAAAAAAAGAGTTGCACATAAACGGCCCCAAGGCGCGCCTGTATAGTAGTGGCGAATACATTGAGGTAAATAGGCGTGAATTGATAACTTGCCAGCAACAACATTCAATATATCGCTTCATGATATCACCTTATTAGCGTCTAATAATAGATTTTATTTCGATGTATTTATTACTTTGCTCGTTTAGGAAAGAAATAATATCGACCAGTCATTTTTTGCAACTGTATTGGTCGGTCAGAGACCCGAGGGGGCAAAACTTTATTCAGTTTTCTGATCTGAGTCTTAAAAGTTTATACAACCTTTTGAATCGAGTTGGTCCTTTTATTTATTTATAAAATAAATTACCTATTTCAGTACTACGTTAAGTGATAATATTTAGCAAAGGACCGATGAAAGTAAAAAATACAAGTGTAATATATAAGTGAAACTGGAACTAAACGAAAACTGAGACATTAGAAGGATTAGTAGAAGTAATTTTAATTGTAGACTCAATCAACTCAACCAATACAGATTGTACTTATTTGTTTCCAGGTGATCTCTAACTCCAAGCCACCTCTTAGGTACTAAGCATATTTCGAAACATTTGCACTTGCCCCCCTCTCCAGGACCAGAAGGCCCGCCCTTTCCGCAATTTTTTTCTCAATCACTATATGTCCCCTTGCTGAGCACCTTCCCATTTCAATGGGAATGGTTTGGGTCCAGAGCGGTGTAGTGGGCTACCCCGACATGGAATCAATACCCGTAGTCCATACATTTATTTTCCTAAAAATCGAATCCGCAACCCTCGACTCCGAAAGCTGTAACTTCGCCACGGAACCAATTCGTTCCAATAGTAATTAAAATTCAGTAATTATTATACACATATTTCTCTTTTAAAATACTCTTTTATATTGCAAGTCTCGTATTACAATAGTCATGTTGAGTTTTAAACAATTAGGCCTAAAGGTATTTTTTTTTATATTTTATACGCCCGTGTTATAACATTTCTTTAAAAAAAATTGTCGAAGTGTAATCCATCACTTGTTAATAATCTGTAATAATGATTAATTAAACATGTAATATCGTAAAAGTAGAAATTATAAAAATAGTTAATGATGGATAATATTTTTATGTGTATGTGTTAAACACTGACTGATATGTGTTAACTGAATGTATTATCTACAAACTACAGACATATCATATGATTTATTAACAACACGAAAATCAAACCTAAATATGAATCAACCGAACATATACGTGACGACGAGAGTTCAACGACACAAGCATACAAATATGGATGTGAACACATACAACTTATATTTCGTAAAAAGCCAGGAATCTTCTTTCTAAATTAATTTCTTTCTAAGTTAATAAAATCGATATGATCAATCAATTCTGGCAGTTAAGAAATTAATCGATATCATAAACTAAAAAAAAGTTCGAAAATGTTTTACTCACCAACATTTTAACGTTTCCCGCCAACTTATATGAGTGTCGTTATATTTTTATTTCATTTCTATAGTCTTATATAATTATCAGTTATATTAATTGTGGTGGCGTATTATGCAATATAGTTCGATTAAGGTGTATAAGTGAAGAGATATGAAATAAATGCGTATATCGTGACTTTTTAAGTTGACTGAAAAAGTCCATAGGTTTTGGTAAAATAGCCCAAATTTTATCAAGACCTAAACTGACAAGCAAACTAGTACATTCTAAGATATTTGATATTATAATATTTTACTTGACACTGGCATTATAGTTATAACTATTTAATTGCCATGAAAGAAAAGAAAACATTTTACTTTTCCAATTGTCATATAAAAACAGGGAAAATGTGTTAATTAACTACCAATTTACATACATTATAAGATTTTAAATGAAAAATATTAGACGAACACTTTATTGGTAGTAATTAATTACGATTAGACTATACGAATATACCAAGGAATTTAGATAACAGAGCAAGGCTTATCGATGCTATTTTAAGGTTATTTACTATTATGCCAATTTAATTAGAACTCATAGATAGCAATTTTACATAAGCAAATGTACAACTATATAACATATTTTGTAACATAATATAATGTAACGTTTACTATAAAAGAAAATCAAATAATAGCCTTAAGAAGGGCAATTTTTTTTAAATTAATATTGCCACTTACTGCGAAAAGTACATCGCCCATGTTATGCCAACTTTTGAATTATATAAAAACCTGCTCTCTCATCGGTTCCCACTGCCAGCATGCTTACTGATAAGACCGCAACAAAAAAAAATATTTTTAGCTAACTGATTAGTATGTGCAAATTAGCATTACAAACTACAATAACACAATAATGATGGACATCACGAACATTAAACAAAGGACAACGCTAAACAATTGCCATCTAAACTCACCGATCGGTGTTCATGTCGTGCGACAGATTATCCTGGTACGTACTCAGGACGGACATGGCCTGGATGTCGGCCATCTTCTCCTGCCTCTCCCTCTCCGTCTGGCCGAAACAGGAAGAGAAACGGTCAATCTTCTTCCGTAACACATTCCCGAAATGTTTTACTTGTAAATTATTCAAACATCAATGACAAGCGCATAGATAAATAAGTTATTTTTTTCATACTTTGCACGTATATGCCATATGTCTTCTAAACACTCTTTGCGTGCCCGCATCGTATAAAACGTAACGCAAAACTTCAATAAAAGACCTAGCGATCATCATCGAATAACTCACGGAAACTGACTGCATTGGCGGCAAAAGTAAACGCGGCCTTGGTTGGTTAGTAGTTTCACACTGGCTGAAAACAATGCTGATTCACCTATTTGATTGTCAGTCACGAGCAAAAGATAAAAAAAATCTATGGTGCTATGTAATTTTATCTCATTATCTGATAATCTGTACACTTGCACAAGGTAGTTTCACTAGGGCTGAAAACACAGTAAACTCTTAATATCAATAGCAAACATTTAAAAATGTACTTGTATATGAACTTGTTGCCTTAAAACTTTACACTACCACAAGTGACTTGCATTAGCAAAAACTACATATTTGCCTCATACCTAACTATGTTATATGTACATGTAATGTATTTGCGTTGGCGTGTCACAGATTCGGCGACTTATAGTTGCTCGATAATACGAAGAATAAAACGAACATGTTTCGTGTGAAATTAATAAACAAGGTCAAAGTAAGTTATTATCTTTGTTAAGACAGACGTTTACATTTTTTTCAATAATACCGCGTTTTTACAATGCAAAATTAAATTTTTCGAAAAATAAACTTATGCATCTATCCAACCATACATACATATCGTCACGCCTGTCTCCCGTAGGGGTAGGCAGAGACCACAGATATCCATTTGCTACGATCTCGGCATACTTCCCTTGCTTTCTCCACACTCATTATTCCCCTCATTCAAGCCCGCCGGTAGAGGGTACTCTTGACCTGGCCTTTCTTAAAAAGTTCAGCAATTTGGTCAAGGTACGTTTTTCGTGGTCTTCCTCTTCCGGCCCTTCCATCCACATTCACAAGGTCATCTATCCAACCATCAAATAAAATATGCATCTCTAAAGTCAAATTAAAAATTTAAATGGTCTTATCGCCTAATCGGTACAGTGGCTAAGTTACAGCTTTTGGACTCATTGGATGTCATGTTAATGTATGTATGTAAATATATGTATGGCCTAAAGGTATTTATTTCACGACTGAGAGTCCTGTCGATCTAACTTAGACAAGCACATTCTTCCAGGAATTGGAAGACCCGTGTGTAACAAAAATAAATTGTCTAATATGATTACTAATCTAGTAGTTGCATTTAGAAACTGACACTTGCCTTTACCGCTTCTAGAAATGTATGTAGTATTACAACTAGGATAAATCAATAACAAAATACATTAAAAACATAATGATTCAAAAGTACTTTATCATTATACATTCACAGTTCTACTCTAAGATATCCTGTATCATGAATACCATTACAAAAACACAATATAACAAAAATACAAACCCAGACTGAGAAAACTAAGAATTACCTGTAAGCCATACAAATATTAATCCTGATTATGATGTTCCGCCTTTATGACAGATTTCTACAAAGTAACACCTGACTCATTAACCATGGGGTAAGGTATTCAACATATAGCATAAGAAAACAAAGCTGTCATTGTAAATACATACCATTTTTCCATTACTACAAGCTTACTCAATACAATAACATATTGAAAAGTAACAAAATCTTAAAACCACACAAACTAAAAATATACAAGAACTTTATATAGCACTGTACACAGCAAGTTTTCACACAAAATGGCTAATACCACTTATCTTAATTACTTTACCACCTTGGGGATTTGCATAACACGTCAATGAATTAGTATGTCTCATTTTTGAATACATATTTAAATTTAAATTTTTCATCATAGGGAATATGCAAACTAAAATTATATTTTATACAATTGTACTTAACTTACAATGTAATATTGTAAGCATAACCTTGACAAGGCATTGTGGCTTCAAATCAAACTATATAGATTAAAACAATGTTCATATCCTGTCATAAAACTGTATTATTATTATAACTATAGTTTTGAAATCACTTCCACTCTGCTATTCTATATATGGCATTAAAATTGATACCTTAGTGGATACATTGAATAATGTATTATGAAAATATGATTTACACTTTTATTAGGACAATAAATAAATATTAACCAGCTTTAAATATATGTATGATTTTGATCACATTGTAGTCAAAATCATACCTATATATGATACATAAACAAAATATCAAAATTGACAACAAGACATTGACAAGTATTCTTTAATATATTACTAACTCTAAATGCACTAAACTTATGAGTACTAAATATATCGTTCATCAGATTTAATGCAAGATACATTTTATTGAGAGCAAAAGCTTGTAGCACAGTAGGAGGTGTTTATTTAATGGGCTAGGGAGGGAAACAAGCAAGTATGTCACTTGTTCAATATATTCTAAGATACAAGTTATCAACCTTTGTTTTCTTTTTCATAAAAACCTTGTAATATATCAACTCACTTCGTGAAATGGTTCAACTCCATCCTGGAATAACTGTTGGAACGCAAATTCATTTCTTTCGCCATCAGATAGGAATGATTCTGTTTCGGCCGCGTCAGATCTCTTATGCTGCAGTTTAACTCCACCCGCGTAAATTGGTGTTGTTATCTTGGGCGTAAATACATTCTCTTCTGGTTTTTCCAATAGAGGTTTCGGTACGTCCTCTTCAAGAGATGGATCACCGTCTGACATCACTTAAAACACCTGCCCTGACACTTATTACACTTATTAAAATATTATAAAGACACATTGATCATTCTAACTTTACTTTCTTACTTCCTGGATGATTAGTCACCAAAGAACAACGAGCGATATATGAGTAAATTAATGTATTACCACATTAACCTTATTGTGTAAAATGATACAGATAGTGATAATTTTCTTAGTCTAAAATATAAATAAATTCAATGAACTACAAGATTCTTCAGTTTAGCAACTACCGTTTACAGCAATTTTATTAATCTAAAATATATAATCGTCTTATGCACAAACATGAAAACTTGACGTAAGGCTTTTGACAGAATAAAAATACAAAGAAAATTAAGAATTTCTCAAGATTCACCGTTCACACTATTCACACTCGTATACATATTCTTTTACTTATGACACTGATTTATATGTAGCTTCAGCCAAAAAAGAATAAATGATACAAAATTTAAATTTAATTATTGCATTAAAACATTGCATTCTATCTAAAACTCCGAAATCTTGGATTCTTTTATACTTACTAATATTGCAATATTAAATGAATTTTATTGGACACTCAAAATTCCACCGAAAAATTAAATTTAGTATCTGGTATTATATAAAGTTCAAAAACATGATTTATAATATCCTAAATCAGCAATTCCCAAAGTTTGGGTTGCTAGCGAATATTGGATGGGCCCTGAAAAATAAGACGATACATTCTTTGAGTATCTCACATCTATGTAAGGTGGAATGTTCGGGTATGATTAATATTATTAATAAATACTGAAATAAATTGAAGATATCAAACTCATTGTAATAAGACGTAACTAAAATTGAAGGTTATGCTAAAACTATTACATGATGATGAAAATAAGAAATATATGCATCCTTCTCATTAAAAATAGTTCTCCTTGTATTTAAGTACTAAAATTTTATTATACTTTTCTGAATCATAACTAGGAAATGCATCCTAAATTCGGAAGTTTTTGTTAGGTGAGTCCCGATCCAGGCTTTACTTCAATTTTGTCATACCTCTAAAATGCTCAATATTATAAAAATTAAAATAGGATCATGAAATTCATTTTTTTGGATGACTTCAAAACTTCAGTATTTATAAAATGGCTGTCCATTTATTAAACTATGAAGATTTGCAATATCACAATAAAATTATTGTATTTTATAAATTATTACAAAATAGAGTCTTTTTGTTTTATTACTCGTATTACTGTAGGCAAAACAACCATTGCCTTAATAAACGATTAAAAAAACAAAACGAATGCCACGCTGCTTATGAGCTGTCACCGGCACTGAAAGTATTCTACGCTTGCCTAGTTAACTTTTAAAAAAGAGAATAGGTTGCCGGCAAATTGATCATTTTAATTTCTCAGTGCTTAATGATTTTACCTGAATATATGTAAACTTTTAACGCTAAGATTAATAATATAACGGTCCAAGATGACTGTGGAGACACAAACGAAAGTAAAAATGTCTCATCTCTCATCGGATAAACAACTCACATTTATAAAATTGGCTGTTTTATCAATGGCAGCAATCTTATGTAAGCTAATTTTGGATATTTTTCTGTATCTAAATAAATTTGTTTACAAAACAAATGTTTTGTAACAATATATTCCATGTCCTTGCATAAAATTGCTTACGATATTACTATTATAGAGAGTTATGTACAGACTTCAAAGATTGGTAAATAAAAATAGTTATATTATGGTTTAAATTTTCCTAATTAATCTGACCATAGTATGAGGAGAGCAAGTGTATTCAAACAATGCGTTTTGTATTTTTTAAAATTGAACTATATTTTTATTAGTATTTATTTCTTTTTGTAGCTTTTGCAACAAGGTTATTCTCAGTCTTGCGTTTTGAAAGTGTTATCCATGAGTTTGATCCATACTTCAACTATAGAACCACACGCTATCTCACTGAGGAAGGTTTCTACAATTTTCACAACTGGTTTGATGATCGAGCATGGTATCCGCTAGGGCGTATTATTGGAGGTACAGTTTTTATAATATTAACATTTATATATACTTAAATTTATACCAGTTGCTATCAGAGTATTTTACATACATTGGGATAAAGACAACCTTATTGGCTCATTGGTGAATGGTAGCTTCACTTGTGAACAATTAGTGAATGGCAGCTTTTGGAGTCAATGGTCCTAGGTTTGATTCCTATATCGGGAATAAATATATGTATGGTCTTTAAATATTTTTTCTGAGTCTGGATGCCTCACTATTTGCCTTAGACAAGTGTATGATGGATTGATGTCCATTCCTTCTCTAGGAATGGGGAGAACTGTGTCCAGTGACATATAAGATCTGTAAAAAAACATTGGAATGAAGTGCTTGTCAACTACATCCTTACACAGCAAAATAAAATTTGTGAGTTTTGAGAGGACTTGTCAAAAGTATTTACTTGTGAACCTTACATTGATCATTTACACAAGTAATAATGTATGTCACCTGTAATTGTTAGTCAGTGGTAATTGTTCCTAGTTTTAATTTTAAAATGATCCAAATGCTATCAGGCAATTTTCTTGGTGGATCATATTTTTCTACAACTGACCATTGTATATTTACCTATTATATGTAACATTAGAAGATCATCACAGCCTTGTTCATCTATCATTAAGATTTCTCTATAAAGATAAACAGTCTTGTTCTTACCAACTAATAATAATGGTTCTATATGAATGAAATTTTTGTCAGTATTATATGATAATAATAGTGAAATATGAAAATCTCATATTAGAATTGTAAATTAGAAAATCTATACACATACATATACAGTGGACCTGCAGTATTCCGACACATATTTTGTAGGCAATGTCAGATTATCGAATTTGTTAGATCATAGTCTGAAATTTTTGGAATATATATAATATAATAGTATCTTGTAATCTGACAAATTACAAATCAAAGAATCTATTTGAACTATGAATCATACTACACAATTATTTTTATAATATGAATGTGGAATTTGTTATAGTAATTAAATATCACAATGGAGGGCTAATATTTTATTAAAAAAGTAACATCATCAGTCCAATAGAACAAAAAAATAGTGACATAGGCACATATAAATTACAACCTGCACAATCACGCATTTTACAATCAACAGTGAGAGGTATGTCAGATTACAAGGGGCACTAGATTAGACAGGGTCCTGATTACCGCGTGTCCACTGTATCTATAAAAAGCAATCTATCAATCTGTTTGTCTTTTATGCATTACTATACCATTCCACCCATTGCTATATAACTTTGGGAAGTTGTGTACTACGCCAAGGTTTCTGGAACATTACATCTATCTTATGATAGGTGATATGTGTGCATATATAAATAATAATCTATTATAAACAAAAAAATTCACATTTCTTTCTCCTGAGATTGCAGCAATGTGCGATGGGTAAGCTAGTTGGAAATAATCATCATCATCAGTTGCCTTGACATCTTTTGTGGACAATTGATAGAATAACATCTGAGAGCAAGGTCTCTTGTGGCTCTGTTGTATTATGCTTACATGTATTATGCATTATTTAAATAACTTATATTGCTATTAAAATAATATTATTGTCAAACAGGTACCATTTACCCAGGGTTAATGGTAACATCAGCTACACTATACAATATCATGCAGTTCCTGAACATAACTATAGATATTAGAAATGTGTGTGTCTTCCTAGCACCATTCTTCTCATCTCTCACAACGATTGTCACATATCTGTTGACAAAGGAACTGAAGGTAAAACCGTATGTTAAGTTTATGTTTAGGCAAAGTCATGAACTATTTATTGTGAATCTTAGTTGAAGTGGTTAACATGAATGAGAGTAAAGTTAAAACCATGCAATTAAGCCCCAATTTTTTACCACCAACAGTGTAACTGTGGAAAGATCTACCACCTGTTGTGTTTCCAAACAGCTACGATATATGGGTATTCAAAAGATATTTGTATGTGTTCATAAAATGCCAGTAACGCATTTATGATGCCTCCAGCATTGCTAATGTCTAAGAATGGAGTTTAACATTTACCACCAGGAGACCCCTATCCTCATTCATTATTCTGCTATAAAAAATAACTAAACCATTGCTCATCTTCTTAAAATAATTTTTGTATTTTACAAAATGTTTTCAGTATAGACTACTAAATTATGTAATAATTCAAAGCTCGATACAATGACACATACATACATACCGTCACGCCTGTCTCCCATAGGGGTATGCAGAGGCCACAGATCTCCATATGCTACTATCTCGGCATACATACCTTGCTTCCTCCACACTCATTACTCACCTCATGCAAGCCTGCCAGTTAAGGGTACTCCTGACCTGGCCTTTCTTAAAACCTTCAGCAATTTGGTCAAGGTATATTTTCTGTTGTCTACCCTACCTACCTTTCCGTCCACATTCCAACAATTGTGAATAATACAATGATACATTGATTTAATAATAAACCTTTTTAAACTGTAGGATGAAGGTGCAGGACTCGTTGCAGCTGCAATGATTGCGATTGTCCCTGGTTATATCAGTCGTTCAGTGGCAGGCAGTTATGACAATGAAGGCATTGCCATCTTTTGCATGCTGCTCACATACTACTTCTGGATCAAAGCAGTTAATACGGGCACTATACTATGGGCTACTATGACTGCACTCGCATACTTTTATATGGTGAGTGATCTGTATATTCTAATAGTATTAAAAAGTAGCAGCACCTGATATAGGTTGTTCTAAATCTCGCATGAATAAAATAATTATTTAAATTAATTTGATTAACAAAGGTCACATTTTGGGCAAAATAAATTTAACATTCATTTGTGATGGTATTTGTATTCCATTTATATCTATTTTTTTAAAAATAATTTGAACACTTAAGGAAAAGATTAATGAACAATGTCTATGAATTTGGTGTGTGTTTATGTGGGTCAGGTAATGTCAGTTATTCATCTCTACAATTGCTAGACATTATGGATGGATGGACGAGTATCTTAATGAAATATTAATACTTCTTTCTTCATTGATTGTAAATAAAATTGTCTAAAGCTATCTCTCTATAGATAATCTCCAATGATTCCAATATGCATGATCTTAGGCTCACACTACAAATATGTAATACAATGTGATGGTTTTAATACAATGTTAAAAATAGACAAAAGATATGATTGATTGACTTCTACAAATGTACATAGTTATGTTGAGGTTGGCGTGCATTCACAGCAACCTCGAAGTTAATCATAGATCGATAAGATGGAAATTTCACACAAGCAAGTTGTATAATTTGTTTGCTTTTGCACTTCCATACAAATAAAGCCCTTATACCGAATATAAGTGACTTTGAAAAATTCATCCTATTGTAGAAGGTTTAAAGATTTTTATACATTCATCTTGTTCCAGGTATCGTCATGGGGTGGCTACGTATTTCTTATCAATTTGATACCATTGCATGTACTCGCTCTCATGCTTTTAGGACGTTTTTCCGCCAGAGTATATGTCGCCTATAGTACTCTCTACTGTGTTGGCACCATACTTTCTATGCAGATATCCTTTGTGGGCTTTCAACCTGTGCAGAGTTCCGAACATATGCTGGTATGTATTATCTAAAAAATTTTTAATTTTTCCTTCCAATATTATTGCAATGTTTTCCTTTCTTGTAGTGGAGATTCAGCCTTCATTTGATGGCAATTAGCTGTAACTATTATGCCAATATCAAGTAAAATAATATCAAGTATTTTGATATATAAATTCAGTTTTTCACTATATGTGTTGATAAAATGGTGGCCTTACTACGAAACCTTGTATAGACTTTTGAAATCTAGTTAAAAAGACACGATACACGCATTTATTGTATTTCACTTCTATGCTCTAGTCAAATTATATAGAGTAATAAATCACTAGATTTAAACAATATTGCTGATAACATGAGATTACAAAAATTAAATAAAAAATCAATGTCACTGATGTAACTTGGCAGGAAAAGTCCAGCATGCTTCTTCTCTTTGCATATGAAGCAGGGTGCATATGTGCCTCTTTGTAGTGTATGCAGTTTAGGCATTACTGTCGATATATGGCGCCTTTCACTCATTAATTATTTTGTAAAAAAAAAACTTATTATATATAAAAAATATAGACAAGGCATTTGGCTCAATGAAGGGGGCGTATTCAGTCCCCGGATCGGGATAAATATATGTATGACCAACAGATATTCATTCCGGATCTGGTTACTCCGCCAATCTGCATTGGACAAGCGTGGTGGGTTGTCGTTTTGTCTTTTAGAAATGTAGAACCAGAAATGAGGCATATATGGGTTGTAAACAAACTTTTACTTCAAAACGGCTATTAGACATGTATGTGGACAGTCAAAAGTTTTACTTAGCTAAGATCCGCGACAAGCAAAACGATAACAGAAAATTAGTAATGTGCGTTTTCCTGCTGGATGAAGTGGATTTATTTGGAACTTAAACCAAAAACTTACCGAAAATCGGGCTTCAACTCTCCACCCACCAACCACTATACACAACACCAAACACACACTACCACTTTTCCACCTTGTAAACGACACGTGTTTCGCCCCAACACGAGGCATCTTCAGGTATAGTAGACTCTACGGAAGACAACCGAAAAGTCAGTAGTCGGGCAGTGTGTGTTTGGTGTTGTGTATAGTGGTTGGTGGGTGGAGAATTGATGGCCGATTTTCATCCAGCAGGAAAAAACACATTTTTTGGTTTAAGTTCCAAATAAATCCACTTAATCCAACAGAAAAACACACATTGTTAATTTTCTGTTATTGTTTTGCTTGTCGCGGATCTTAGCTAAGTAAAACTTTTGACTGTCCACATAGTGATGGATTTCCGCAAAGTAACGCCTGACTCCATTAATAATTGGACATGTAAATCAATTTGTATATAAATGTTCTTATCGCCTCTACTAATGTGTTTTGTAACAGTTCAATTGGCTTTGAAAGTGTTACGATGCTATTGCGTGCAATGTACCCACTGCTTAGACACGCCGTAATATATCAAATACTGATAACGTATTGCGATGAAATCGTAACCTAGGAGAATTATATTTGTTATATGCGTTTTAATGTATGAAGTAACATTTAAATTATCTAGGTGGTATTTTTTTTTTATTTTATGGGATAGAGAGGCAAACGAGCAAGCGCCATAGATGCTTGCAACACCATGGGCATTGCAAAAGCGTTGCGTCATATTGGTTCGCAAATACCACTGAAGGCAACCGGTTCCAAAGTATGGTTGTGAGTGGAAAACCAAAGTTTATTTAGATTTTTACTTTGGAACTATATCAATATGCTATTAAATACTTCATCTTTAAGTTTAGGATGTTACAAAACGCAAATACTACATTATGTGTAGTAGTAAAACTTATTTTCATCGAAATATAAAATTATTATTTAAAAAACAGGCTGTAAACCATAAAACGCTAAAGTACAAAACTAACCTTTTGCTTAATTAAAAAGACCAATCTGAACTAGCAATAGACTAGTCACGTCTGTCATAAAGACGACGAGTACCCGAAAAGAATTTCTGGGGCGAAGATCGCATTTGGAAATGTAGTATTGACTGCCCCTCGTCTGCCGTCATATATAGCGATTATCTGTGCAAGGGGTTGATAGAGGCTAGAAGCGTGTAGCCGAAGATCGGGCTTAGGCAATGCGCAGGGGATACGCCTGACAATGATGTCCTAACTTACTCATACATACATACATACATAGATCTCTCGTATCTCTTTTTCTTCGAGGATCTAGTAACCCAAATGGTTTCCCGCAAAGTGGTTCAATCACAACACTAATATTAAAACAATTTTAAAAACGCACAGGCTTTAGGGACGTTCGGACTATGCCAACTGTATGCGTTCACGCAATACCTACGCGCCCACCTATCACCAGCGAACTTCGAGTTGCTGTTCAAAGCTCTACTCACCACGCTCCTAGCCACACTTGGGACGGCCATTGTCGTCCTAACAGTTACTGGTAAGTTATTGAAATAATTTTCAAATAGTCCTTATACTTTTTATATTACGCAACTAACTAAAATGAATACAGTTTATTTCGGATAAACGGGAGTTTGCTGTATTAGAAAACAACAAAAATGTGAATATGAGGAATTCCTTAGGGATAATGTTTTATTTGCTTTGTGTCCTTATATCAGCGTAAAAAAAATATCCACTTGTAATTTGTTGTAAATGTAAAACAAACGTTGTTTCTTTTAACTTGAAATTTATCTATATAACGTTTTTTACACAAGAAAAAATAACCTGTATTTCGATTTTATTATTTCAGATTTTTTAATAATTTATGTTTCAAAACAAACAATGCCAGTAACATACACAATTCTGTCGTATATACGAACTTATAAAATATGTACTTCTTGCAGGAAAAATCTCACCGTGGACTGGAAGATTTTACTCTTTACTCGATCCGTCATATGCCAAGAACCACATACCCATCATTGGTAAGTTCCATAACGTTAGTATAAAAATCTATCATGAAAAATTTTCGATTATTTGCGACACGAAATTGTGACCTATGTTCAGCTTATTCCCAATAAAGGTCAGGTCCCTTGAATCACCCTTATATAACACGTCAGTCAAATTACCTGAAAAATATTGTTAAATTTACACAGCTGTTTCAAGTAAACTTCAATTCAAATTATTTATTTTGACATTACGTTTCATTTGTTAAACGTTAATCCGCTAATAATCAAATTTTTGCAATGAGGTTCCTCTGAACGGAGGCGATATATATATGCATGTATGTATATATGTATGGCCTTCAGGTATTTATTCCCAGCCTGGTAACTACGCAAATTCGCATTAAACAAGCGTGATGGGTTCACGTCCTTTTCTCCAGAAATGAAGAGGCCCGTGCTCAGCATTGGGACATATATGGGCTATGAAAAAGAAATTTGCCTATTGTTGTTAACCATTTCTTAGCATAAACGTTATTAACTTAGTTGTAATGGTTAACGAGAGTTCTAGTAATATTAAAAACAACAAGAAGACTATCAAGTCTTCTTTAAAAAAAAAGAAAACTACTAACTAATCCTATTGTTTCCAGCGTCTGTGTCAGAGCATCAGCCTACGTCGTGGTCCTCGTTCTACTTCGACCTTCAGGTGCTGGTATTCCTGTTCCCGGCTGGCCTCTACTTCTGCTTCAGCAAGCTCACTGATGCCAACATATTCATTATACTCTACGGCGTGCTCAGTATTTATTTTGCGGTGAGTTAATTTTACCATAAAAATTGTACCAGTACAAGTAATTTAAAAATAGATTTTGCATATATATATATATATATATATATATATATATATATATATATAAATAAGCAGACATCCTCTAATCCCTATCAACAGAGGCATCACCTCACATACAAAGGCCGAATATTCAAAGGTCTAGTGCGGGAAAAATAAGACCCACACAGAAGAAATGAAAGCTGAAAATCTGCATGCCCATCACCACATCCTTAAAATTCTGCAACAATTGATTTGATTCTACCAAAAAAAATACATTCAAAATGAAAACATTTATATTGAATAATTTAGTAGAGTTAGTGTCGAAACTTACTCTCTTTAATTGCTAAAAGATTGCTTGATCTAAAAGTCTTTAATTTTTCAAAATAGATTTTCAATGTATTCTGTTTGACGTGAATATTAAAAATTTAAAGCCTTTCATTCCTTCAGAAATAAAGAAACGGCACAAGAAAGAAGGAAATAATATCTAATCTAAAGAAAGCAAAAAGTAAGATCAGATATCAGTACAAAATAAATTGCAATTGGTTTCTATGGATTATGATGTAGGTATTAAAATGAAATACAAAATGATGATAAGCTCGACCCTTGAGCGCGTCGAAGGCTCTGTTGAGTACCACTCCATCGTCTCCGCGCTGTGATCTCATACACTTTGATCGCTGATTATAGCCCAACCAATCGCTACTAGTTTCCAACTAAACTCCCATATTGATATGTATTTAAACTTATCATATACAGGGTGTGATGGTCCGTCTCATGCTGGTCCTCGCGCCTGTGATGTGCATAGTATCAGGAGTTGCGGCTTCGAGCCTGCTCAGCCTTCACGTGAAGGACATCGAGCAGAAGGTGGAGAAGCATGAAAAGAAGAAGAAGCACGACAACAACTTAGTATTCCGCTCTGAGGTGAGCTATTTATCATCACTTTCTTTCGTGCTATTATCACATTCCCATCGTGCTATATTTGCTCAAACTTGCCTACAAATCGGGATATTTTTATGAAATCAAAATATTTCGAATATAAATTGATGAATTGAATTACGAATAGCCCGACGTTGTATGCTGTTAAAGGAAGAAGCTGATACTGAGGTGCCCCGGCCCAGTGATGAGAACAGTATTCCATGTGCGGCCTGACTTGTGTCTTATAAAGTTGGAGGCATGAAATACTATCTCAGTCTACCGAGTACACCTAACTTCTTAGAGGCCAGTTTGGCCTTATCTTCAAGGTGGCGCCGTCATTTTTTTTAATCACCTTGATTTAAGTATAACAGTTTCCTTGGACTTCTCTCGCCAACTTACATCAGTGACGTTGTTATCTTATATTATTATCATCAATTATATTGTTTATTTGTGGTAGCATATTATACAATATAGTTCGATAAAGAAGTATAAGTAAAGTGATTTGAACTTTTTAAGTTGACCGAAAAAGTCCATAGAAGGTTTTAGTAGAATAGCCACCATTTTATCAAAAGTAACTTGATAAGTTGACTAGTTACATTTTTTTATGGGATAGGAATGTAAACGAGCAAGCGTGTCACCTGATGGAAAGCAATCAACGCCGCCAATAGACATCCACAGCGCCATAGGCAGTACGGAAGCGTTGCCGACCTTTAAGGAAAATGACTATGGGAGTGGGAGGGGGAGGGGGAGGGTTTTGGGTCTCCGGAACTCAGGCCGCTCACCGTACGAAGCGCGGTAGCTAAGCTACCACTCAGACGCCGGTTTTCCCGGCCCATACTGATATATACGGATACGGATATTACTGTGTTTTACTCGACACTGGCATAATAGTTGTAACTAACTGCCATTAAAGAAAAGAAAAAAAAACAATTTCGTTATAGTTACATTTGAAGAAAATTGATATTACCGTATTTTACTCGACACTGGCATAATAGTTGTAACTAACTGCCATTAAAGAAAAGAAAAAAAAACAATTTCGTTATAGTTACATTTGAAGAAAATTGATATTACCGTATTTTACTCGACACTGGCATAATAGTTGTAACTAACTGCCTTTAAAGAAAAGAAAAAAAAACAACTTTGTTATAGTTACATTTGAAGAAAATTGATATTACTGTATTTTACTCGACACTGGCATAATAGTTGTAACTAACTGCCATTAAAGAAAAGAAAAAAAACAATTTCGTTATAGTTACATTTGAAGAAATTTGTTATTACTGTATTTTACTCGACACTGGCATAATAGTTGTAACTAACTGCCATTAAAGAAAAGAAAAAAAACAATTTCGTTATAGTTACATTTGAAGAAAATTGATATTACCGTATTTTACTCGACACTGGCATAATAGTTGTAACTAACTGCCATTAAAGAAAAGAAAAAGAAAACAATTTCGTTATAGTTACATTTGAAGAAATTTGTTATTACTGTATTTTACTCGACACTGGCATAATAGTTGTAACTAACTGCCATTAAAGAAAAGAAAAAAAAAACAATTTCATTATAGTTACATTTGAAGAAATTTGATATTACTGTATTTTACTCGACACTGGCATAATAGTTGTAACTAACTGCCATTAAAGAAAAGAAAAAAAATAATTTCGTTATAGTTACATTTGAACAAAATTGATATTACCGTATTTTACTCGACACTGGCATAATAGTTGTAACTAACTGCCATTAAAGAAAAGAAAAAAAAACAATTTCGTTATAGTTACATTTGAAGAAAATTGATATTACCGTATTTTACTCGACACTGGCATAATAGTTGTAACTAACTGCCTTTAAAGAAAAGAAAATTGATAAACAACTTTGTTATAGTTACATTTGAAGAAAATTGATATTACTGTATTTTACTCGACACTGGCATAATAGTTGTAACTAACTGCCATTAAAGAAAAGAAAAAAAACAATTTCGTTATAGTTACATTTGAAGAAATTTGTTATTACTGTATTTTACTCGACACTGGCATAATAGTTGTAACTAACTGCCATTAAAGAAAAGAAAAAAAAACAATTTCGTTATAGTTACATTTGAAGAAAATTGATATTACCGTATTTTACTCGACACTGGCATAATAGTTGTAACTAACTGCCATTAAAGAAAAGAAAAAAAACAATTTCGTTATAGTTACATTTGAAGAAAATTTGTTATTACTGTATTTTACTCGACACTGGCATAATAGTTGTAACTAACTGCCATTAAAGAAAAGAAAAAAAAACAATTTCGTTATAGTTACATTTGAAGAAATTTGTTATTACTGTATTTTACTCGACACTGGCATAATAGTTGTAACTAACTGCCATTAAAGAAAAGAAAAAAAAACAATTTCATTATAGTTACATTTGAAGAAATTTGATATTACTGTATTTTACTCGACACTGGCATAATAGTTGTAACTAACTGCCATTAAAGAAAAAAAAACAATTTCGTTATAGTTACATTTGAAGAAATTTGATATTACTGTATTTTACTCGACACTGGCATATTAGTTGTATCTAATTACCATTAAAAAAAGAAAGAAAACGATTTCGTTACAGGTGGGGGCGTTATTCGTGTGCGTGCTGGGCAGTCTGCTGGTGTCGTACGTGCTGCACTGTACGTGGGTGACGTCGGAGGCGTACTCGTCGCCCTCCATCGTGCTATCGGCGCGTGCGCACGACGGGTCGCGCATCATCTTCGACGACTTCCGCGAGGCTTACACATGGCTGAAGATGAACACGCGCGAGGTACAACCACAATAAATAATTACTCATCACATCTGCTCTACGTTTTCCGAGACGCGGCCCACTCATCCACTCTAAAGATAGTCGATTCTCCAACGAACGTGTCCAAACCGTTGCCTCGACTAGAAGAACTATGTCCAAAATTATATCCACCAGAGAATGATCCTCTCCATTACTATGTGGGCAGTTAAAACTTTTACTTAGCTAAGACCAGCGACAAGCAAACAACAATAGAAAATTAATAATGTGTAATTTTCCTGCTGGATGAAGTGGATTAATCACCTCTCCATAACTCCATGAGCGTCATTGAACTTGGGAAGCGAATGGACTATCAGTGTCCACGTTTCGTCACCGTAAGAGTTACGGTTGAAGACATTCGTCTTCAGGCTTTCATTAATTTAAACTACAAATCCATATTACATGCCTGTTTTATCCTCAGGATGCCAAAGTGATGTCGTGGTGGGACTACGGCTACCAGATTACGGCGATGGCGAACAGGACAGTAATAGTGGACAATAACACGTGGAACAATACACATATATCGCGCGTGGGGCAGGCCATGGCTTCAACCGAAGAGCGGGCATACGAGATCATGAGGGAACTAGATGTAGATTATGTGCTTGTCATATTTGGAGGTCTCGTTGGATACTCCTCGGATGGTGAGTGGTAGTTTTTAATGTTCTTAATTTATGGTAGTTGTGCTGAATCGCTGGAGCAGATAAGTGCTGGAGTGGAGACCGCATCTCGTGGGACGCCCTCCGGCTAAGTGGTGCAACAATCTACGCAGAGCGAATGGCAGAGACTGGATGTATGAAGCCGAAGTTCGGGCTAGGTGGTGCTTCTGGGGGAGGCCTATATCCAGAAATAGATATAGGCCTCCCCCGCAGGCTGTTGATGATGTTGATGTGCTGAATTGGCTACCAACTTTCGCCAGTCGGAGAGGCACTCTCAGAAGATTGATGGTAGATCGAGCTGGTAATCGCAACTCGACGTCAACTCGCTGCTATTTTTCGTGCAATGTTCATTATTATTGTAACTGCTCTTCGAGCTGTGTTCAATCTTTGTTATTAAAACATTATTCAGTTATTTTCAAAGATATGTTTACATGGGTCGTTGGATATATTAAGAATGAATGGGCTGGATGAATGAATGATTAACTAAAAGATAATGAATTTCTTATGAATGTGATAAGTGTCTCTTATCTAAAATATTGAAACTCATTAGTTTCAATATATCTAAAATATTGAAACTTTAATACTCATTAGTTTCAATACATCTAAAATATTGAAACTTTAATACTCATTAGTTTCAATACATCTAAAATATTGAAACTTTAATACTCATTAGTTTCAATACATCTAAAATATTGAATCTTAATACTTATTACTTTCAATATATCTAAAATAATGAATCTTAATACTTATTACTTTCAATATATCTAAAATATTGAAACTTTAATACTCATTAGTTTCAATATATCTAAAATATTTAAAGTTAATACTCATTAGTTTCAATATATCTAAAACATTAAAACTTAATATTTTATAGGTTTAAAAAATCAATAATTTCCCCGCAAAAATTTACATTTTAATTTTTTTAATTTTAAACCTTATTTAAATTAAATGTTCCCATCAAATATCTACTCGTGCCCTAAATTATCAGCTGCTCTTCAAGCCTGAACGAATCTTCGTTATTAAATCATAAGTCAGTCATTTTCAAAGATAGATTTAGGTAAATGAAAGATAAATGTGACACTTCAATACTTCTTCAATTTTCTGCTTCGCCCGATGTTTGACTAGGGGAGAATGCCTTCTAGCAATAAGACCATATAAACGCAATATGTGCATTTCAATTTATTATAAGAAGTACAAAGTGTCGATAAAGTAAAATGTTGAAATTTGCCAGTTATTTATTAGTTTGAAAATTACTAATTATATCACATATTTTACATGATTCATCGATAAAATCAATACATTTTTATAAATTTAAACTTTATTTAAATTAAATGTTCGCATCAGATCTTTACACATGTTCTTAACGCTATATATAAGATTTCAATCTGTTCACGATTTTTTTTTATTTATTTATTTAGTGGATAGGAAGGCAAACGAGCAAGCTGTCAAAGTGTCATCTGATGGAAAGCAATCAAAGCCTTTAGCATCTGCAATAATTTCTGAGTACGATTAGCGACGAGTTCAGTTGCACGGGTGTCTCAGTGGTAAACACTTCGAACGGCATCTTACGTGAACGACTTAAGACGGGGGTATCGTTTAGTTTTTTTTATAGGATAGGAAGGCAAACGAGCAGGCGTGTCACCTGATGGAAAGCAATCAACCCCGCTAATAGACTTCCGCAGCGCCATAGACAGTGCGGAAGCGTTGCCGACCTTTAAGGAGAGTGTCATTGTGGGAGGGGGATGGTGTTGGGCCTCTGAAACTCGGTTGCTCACAGTAAGAAGCGCGGTAGCTAAGCTACCACTCAGACGTCGGTTTTCTGCGGGAGTGAGGTACTTCCCCGGGTGAGCCGGCGCATTCATGCTACAGACAAATATTATGCCATTCTTGACAAAGTATTCGTCGGCAGCGTTGCTCTACCACTATTAAATTTTGTCGTGGACAAAGTGTTTGTTTCCAATATAATTAGATTACTAACATAGTTTTTAAATTAATTGTTACTAACAGGTGGACCAGAGTTTTCTGATAAAAAAATATATTATTATTTATTGTAGACATCAACAAGTTTTTATGGATGGTCCGAATCGGTGGCAGCACGGACAGAGGTGCACATATTAAAGAAGCAGATTACTACACACCGGCTGGCGAATTCCGCGTGGACGCAGATGGTTCCCAAACTCTCCTCAACTGCCTCATGTACAAGATGAGCTACTACAAATTTGGACAAGTGTACACAGAGGGCGGTAAGGAGGCTTTCATAGTTTTTTTTTTTTTTTACTTTTTACTTTTTACTAGCTGACCCAATCCCTAAAATCAAGCTTTTACCACCATTTCGCAATGAAGGTTACTCTGTATCAATTTTTATAGGAAAGGAAGGATCAACTCCCCCCATAGACATCCGCAGTGCCATGGGCACTGCAGGAGCATTGCCAGCCTTTAAGGAAAGTGTAGGCTTGGTTTTTTGAATGTCGTATCGGTTCGGTTCATTTTTTAACAAATTAGGTTTATTAAAATTCGTCATAGTGAATCCCACGAGCCGCAAGAGAGGATGGAGGTCAGCCATAGCAGAGCCCCACAAGCTGAGGTGAGGCACTGTAGTTGCGACTACGCTTGCCCCTAGCCCCGCATCTATTGGCACGGCAGGCCGTGGATCGTTGCAAAGGAAGGGGAAAGGATAGAGAAGAAAGTAAAGAGCAGGGGAAAGAAAAGATGGATTTAGACAGGATGATAGAGATATGATACGTCACGTTTGTCGGAGATCCGACAATCGTTGGAGCAAACGAGTGCTGGAGTGGAGACCGCGTCGCGGTAAACGTAGTGTGGGACGCCCCCCGGCTAGATGGTGCGACGATCTGCGCAGGGCGGCTGGCAGAAACTGGATGCGTGTAGCCGAAGATCGGGCTAGGTGGCGCTGCATGGGGGAGGCCTATGTCCAGCAGTGGACTGCCGCAGGCTGCTAATGATGATGGGGATATGATACGACTACCGCAACGGAAGACAAGGAGTGATACTGACTAGCATATATGTACATACATACACGTATACAATCGCTCATTTCAGGCCGGCCACCTGGTTTCGACCGCGTCCGAGGCGCCGAGATAGGCAACAAAGACTTTAATTTGGATGTGTTAGAAGAAGCGTACACTACGGAGCACTGGCTCGTGCGTATCTATAAAGTGAAACCGCTCCCTAACAGAGGCCTATGAACTGTATTCGGCTCTTTTATCTGTTCCATGACTGCTCGCAGCTCTAGAAAGGAAGTAGAATATAGTATAATTTCAGTTTAGAATAAATTTTTGATCATATCATACTGTCTTGACCAGGGGTAAACAACACTGCATTTAAGTGCACTAGTTCTAGTTAAGGATTTAGTACGCGCGCACAACACTATTTGCCATAAAGTAATTTTATGTTTTAACCTATAAAATGAAATCAAAAACAATCACAATAAAAAAATATAAACATGTTAAAAAAGTGTATTGAAAAAATAATTAAAATTACTTAAAAAATGTTCATATTGATATCTTTACATATTATTTGTATAAAAAAGGTTGGCTACCCCTGATCTTGATTTATAACCGTCAAAGTCTGTATGTAATTCATCATTTTGAATAATTTTCTATACAGTATTTGTAACCATGTATTGAAGGTAATGCCTGACTAGAGCAGCAGCACTGTGCTACCACTAGACTGTCGGTGCTGTGGTAACGGGCTGTAATTTTTATAGCACATCTGTTTTAAGGTTAACATTTTAGGTCTAGAATTGAACTTTTGTATAAATATCAATAGAAATACGCATTTAGACAAACTGGCGATGTAAAATTGTGTTTCGTAGATTTCCAAAGGTTAAACTAATAGTTCTTACTATTAAGTAAATTTGTAATTGCCATAATTCTGTGTCTTCTGCATTAAAAGTGTCTCATTCAATGTATTTTTTTCCTTTAGTCACTGTTTATCACATGCAAAATAGTTTTTGTCTTTTACCAATATTTCTTTTAGCTGTCACTAAAATTTATTTTATTGTTATTTTTAGTTTTGTTTCTAGATGCATTTAACTAAAAAGGTAATATAATCATTCTATATGTATTTCTTATCCTCTTTTTTATATTTAAAATAATATTCTATTTTGAACATTTGCTGTTCTAATCAATATCTTTTTTATTAATTAAAACATAATTTAATTAATTACATTAAATATCTAGATTTAAATATATATATAACTTCTGTTATCGTATGAGTTATTTTGGGACTGAGTGAATTAATCATAATTTGTGCTATATTATGTGTTTTAATAAACGAAATAATACTGAAAATATTTAATAAATATAATTTGAATAATATAAACGAAAATACTTTCATATTTTATATTCAGGGCATTTTATGCTAGAAATTAATAATCATAACTATTTTTTTTTTGTTTTATATTCAAAGTATTTGAGAACTCATGTAATAGGTAATAAGAGAAAAAGAATTTATTAAAGATTAGGGAAATACTAAAATTTTGCGATTGATACATAGTTAAAATATAAACTGCACAAATTTATTTGTCATAAACATAATGATCTTTAACGTCACAATCATGTTTATTCGATGATACTATTTCGATATACTTTACCATTGTAACGTTAATATATAAGCGATGGTTACACTGTCAGATCTTGGCTGTACCAGTCTATGTGTAATGAGCTGTAAAAATTCTTTTTATTTTTATTTAAATAAAGTTTATTAATTTTAAAAAGTTTTTTATTTAAATATTCTTTCTAACAAAACAGTCACCTCAGAAAGCTGAAAATGTGTGAATGCTGCGTGTTACATATACAACATTAGAACTTGTAGTGGTTTATTAGGACTATATTCATTTAAAATGTAAAAAATAGCTTCTGCACAATAACGAAAAACGACTATCTTCGCTAAATACAATTAATACGAACTGATGATGATTTTTAATTCAATTCTTTGTTTATGGCAACTATCAGTGAATTCTACCAGAATGTCAACTTTCTTAAATACACTTTAGATGACTTTGTCATAGTCATTCATTCATTTGAATTAATGGCTTTCAATAGTGACAAAATAGCAAGAATGATTTCGCCAATGTTACGTAAAATGGAGATTACACGAAGATTAATCGGTGCAGTTGATATAAGGAAGAAATAGAATGGAGAAGACACTCTATAGTCATCTAGAAGTGTAATTTAAATTAGAAACTGCTTTAATGAGGCGCTAAAAATGTATTATGTAAAAGGTAGTTAAATGCTATGCTTTGAGATATTAAATTTACAACCCTAAATGCATATAACTTTTAAAGCAATCATTTATATCAAATATAATATCATTCTTGTCCTAAACGCAATATGTAATGGTTTATACTGCTAGATTGTGTGAGACTATGCAACTAGATGATAATGCATTGAAGAAATTTAGGTAAGTAATTTAAATAAAAATAACATTCAAATTATTTTTAATTAATATATAAATCAAATATACAAGAATTTAATGAAGAGAAAAAATTATAGAATACAAGGAAACCAACTTCTAAATTAAAAAATACATTTAATACAACAGGCATCACGAAACGAAGATTTAAATTTAATTAACTTGAAACGATATCTATACAAACTGAAGTTATAGTGTGTAGTTAGTTTAAAAGGTGATTAATGCACAGAAGCACACTGGCAAGTCTTTGAGATTAAATATTCATATTGTCGCTCTATTCGACTACGAGCATTCCGGAATTCATGATCTGCAAAGGACGGCATGTTAAAAATTAGATCTATGAAGCTGAAGATAGGATGGATGGGCTTAATGGGCCTTAGGTTTATGGTCTAACTCCGGCAATAGCCTGTATTGAGCTCAATTCATCATCAGCCTGCATAGCAGTTTGCTGATTAAAATAGTTTCTTTCATATAAAAACCTAATCTGCATTAATCTGAGTCATCATCGTCATCGCTTAAATCGGAGCAATCTTCAGGCAGGAAGGTGTCGTCATCATATTGGTGCTTGTTTGGTCTGAATCGCTTGTTCCCCAGAGCTCGTGTCTTTTCTATAGGTCTCAACACAAATTCGTTTTGTTCCATACCAAAATTTTTAGGCAGCAGTTTGAATCTTTTAGGTTGCAGATTGTTCTCTTTCGATTGATACCTGCCTCTGTCGTGCAGACTGTACTCTTTCAACTGTTGTCCACGTTCTTTTGTCTGCAGACTGTACTCTTTCGAATGATGTGCGCGGCCTTTTCCCTGCAAACTGTACTCTTTCGAATGATGTGCGCGGCCTTTTTCCTGCAGACTGTACTCATTCCATTGTTGCCTACGTTCTTTAGCCTGCAAACTATACTCTTTCGAGTGATGTGCGCGGCCTTTTTCCTGCAAACTGTACTCTTTCAATTGTTGTTCACGTTCTTTTGGCTGCTGATTGTACTCTTCAAGTTGCTGTTTTAAAGTTGTACAAGCGCGATCTACCACCGAATCGTTTTGTAACTGGAAAGACCAAACAAATGTTAATTTGTTAAAGAGTAAGGTTAAAAAAAGAAGAAAAGAAAAAATGTTTTAATTGACTTTGCATTGACCTGCCTTAAAATTAAGAAGTATTCTATGTGAATAGATTGGGGATCACAGATTTATTTGTAACATCAAGTAGATACTGCTGCTCATCCACTGGTATTTAGTTCCATAGTCATCTTGTACAACACTAACAAGAAGAAATAGGGTGGCTCTATCTATTAGGAACCATTCACCAAGCATCAGTGGTTCAAAATTATAAATAATGGCAATTTAATCTTTAAGAAGTACCTGTTGCATCATCTGGATTGAAGTTGAACCGTCCATAAATGCTTTTTCAAATGCTTTATGCAGAGGCTCCTTCGTAAATACTTTACATTGCTGTCTTAAGGGTTGAGGTAGATCCTCAGGCAAATCTAGAAAATATAGTGTGATGAAAACATACAAGTTGAAAAACTCAAATACTCAAGAATCAAAATCATATGGATGGTAGGTATTTAGTATTATATTGCATAAGTAAATACTACACTAAGCAAATGGAGCTCTGTGGTCTCTGCCAACCGCTGCGGGGGATAGGCATAAATATATAAAAAAAAAATACACCAAGTCGAATATCGTAGGTATACAGGAGGAGCCTCTAAAGAAAAATGTCGATATTTGCTATAGAATTAGAGCCATTTTAATGAAATTTACAGGTTGAGTAGTTCAATTATTATTACCTTAATCTGCATCATTTTATTTTATATATATTTATTTGTTCATTTTCAATTTAAACTTACTAAGTGAAGTATTCAATCCAAAGTTAAGTTGGTGTAGTATTCCTTAGGGGTATCAATTATAATATTGGGATAGGTCGATGCTTGACCACATCTAGGCGTGTCAAATGTCTCTTGAGACTTTAAAAATTAGTTAATTGTTGTAAAAACATCTTCAATATCAAAATTAGCCCGCGGCAGTCCACTGCTGGACATAGGCCTCACACAAGGCGCGCCATCTAGCCCGATCGTCGGCTACACGCATCCAGTCTCTGCCAGCTGCCTCGCGCAGATCTTAGCTCCATTGGGCAGCAGGGCGTCCCACACTACGTTTGCCGAGTCGCGGTCTCCACTCGAGCACTCGTCTACTCCAACGATTATCGGTTCTCCGACAAATGCGTCCAGCCCATTGCCACTTCAGTCTGCTAACTTGAAGAGCTATGTCGGTGACTCTGGTTCTCCGGCGAATTTCTTCATTTCGAATTCTGTCCACCAGAGAAACCCCGAACATTGCTCTCTCCATAGCCCTCTGAGCGACTTTGAGCTTGTCGAGGAGAGGGACTGTCAGTGTCCACGTTTCGGCACCGTAAGAGAGTACGGGCAGGACGCACTGGTTGAAGACTTTTGTCTTTAGACTTTGTGGTATGGGCGACGAGCGAACGCTGCCCAACCCAACTGTAAAAACATCTTACAAAACAAAATTAAGCATAAATTGTGTAGAGATGAACAGTTTGAGATGCGTACATCTGTAACCACCGATGCACTAACCCAGTTTAGGGATAATGGAAGAGTTCTCCCAGCTTGGGGAGACCTATATCCTATAGCGAAGTCCTATAGGATCCATAGGACTTCACTATCGGACATAGGTATCCTAATAGTATTATTTGTACCACCATTAGTCAATATTATTCATAAACTGTGTAGTTTTTATATCTATAGCTATAAAACAGATACATACAGTAGAACCTCGATTATCCGAACCAATTGAGACCGGATAATAGAAACGTGGATTTTTGGGACGAGATCATAAACAACACCTCATCACATAAAAACAGTACATACATATTTATTAAAATTTGACATACATATTAAGGTATATACATAGTACATGTATTTTAAATAGTTGAAAACAGTCTAACGCTTTTACTGGATATGCGTTATTTTCGCCCTTATCCAACTTCGACAAAAGTTCGAATTTTTTTTTCCACTGTAAGAACATTACGTTTCCGCTTGGGAGTTGAAAGACTTGACGTTAAAGCCATAGAATATTTGAATTAGAAAACGAAATTATAATGAAAAAAGAACAATTCGACATTCATGTTTCTATCTGCTCGGTGTGTGAAATATATTGAAACTGCGACTAACAACGCTCTATGAAACAAAGCGTGTTTTAACACGCTCTATATATGTCATTGCATACTCCCGATTCTTGCAAAGAAACTCACAGCGGTGGTACCGAGAAGCAATGTATTTATTGTACCAACGTTTGGATGAACTAAGTCATCGTTAGGATAACTGAGGGTACGGATAATCGAGGTTCTACTGTAACACTTTCTGACTCATACAAGTAGTAGGGGAAGCAATAGAATGGCGGTATACTATCAATAACAGATGTGTTGTGTACCAAGCTTGAAAAAGTGAGTCAATGTTAAGTGAAAGTATATTCCACAAAGAGTCCAATGATAGTCAACCTCATCCTGCCACTCACTAGAGAGTGTTCCAGCATTCATGGTTGAAGGTAAAGGACCAACTAGATGGTGCAGCTTATTTATAAATCACCACTACTGTCAAACCTGTGAGTGGTTAGCAAAATTTACTATTCCCCATGACACAAAAGTGGGTATAAAAAATTTGCGTTAGAGTTGTGATTGGGCTACATCAGAAGTTTGTTTATAACTACCATTTTCGTTAAAGCTGTACTGTTTGGGTCTTATATCATACATCCTATAGTCCAGTATGAGAATAACTTTAAGCATCACTTCTTCATCTTCTAAATCATACTTTATGTAGAAAGTTATTTTAACATGTGAGCCATCTAGTTTCTTGAAAACTTGTGCTTCAAAATTCAACAATTTCTGAAATGATATAGTAAAACAATTAAAAATATATTTATAACTTAAATTTAACAGAATTTATATTAATTTTAGAATTTATATTTGTGGTGCATACTGCAATGGTAGAACTGTGTGGCTGGGACAATTCCTCAGAGCAAACACCATAATAAATTTGATACAGTATGCAGAGATGATACATCTTTGCAATAAAGAGCCTATCGGAAATCCTGTGGTCCTCGATGATTTGGGATGTTCTCCAGTGGAAGCGGTCAAATGGAAGGAGCTTGTACTTGGGTGCTCCAGTCCAGAGACAAGAGCAGTATTTCTTGTTTTCTCATATCATCATGTCATTTATCTACAACAGCCCACTAAACATAGGCATCCCCCAAATTGCACCAACTAGCCCTAATTTCAGCTACATACACCGAGTATGTACAGCCTTGTTTGATATATGAATTAATACATTTTTGCTCAACACGCAATAGAATGCAAACAAATAATAAAAACAAAATATTCTCACCTCTAATTCCTCAATCTGTTTAAGCCTGTCATAGTAAGCAACAAGCGCCTTCCTTATGGAACAAAGACATGCTGGCGTCATTATATTATTATATTCTTCTGTCACTTTTTCAAAATTGAATCCAAGGGGAAAAGAGCACTTTGTTACCTCGGGAATACCTATAATAATTTAGTTAAGTTATATAATAATTAACTAAAATTATTTAAAATTGTTAATGTTAACACTTGAATCAGTACATAATTGGATAAACTTATGTCACTTGTTGTGTTGTCAGGCATTTATGGACAAAAATGGCTATGTTCAAAGTATATCAGTTTAGTACAAAGTTTAGAAGTAGAGAACATACTCCATGCCACCTAGCTGTATATGCAATATCACTAGTTTAAAGACTGAATATATGCTCACAAACATGTATAACTAATTGCTAGTTCAGATGTAATACAGATATATAAAACAAATTTACCTGATCTCATAGCAATATGCAAGTTGTGTTTGATTTCATAATTGAGTGTTTTATTATTTACAAAATCAGACTGTATGTGAAACAAAATATTGCAGTGGTCATCAGCTGCGTAGGATGTTACCTCTACACCAGATGACATTGACATCAATTCTTTCTTCCTAACTATGGCTGCTATGGAACGTTCTAGTAACATTTCCTGTTGTAAGAAAAAATTAGTGGTATTATGAAAAAAATCAAACAATCCTTTAAATTATCATAATATCTGAAACACCATCATATACTAATACATTAGGTGGAGTTATCAAAAAATATCTAAATCGCTTTACAGTTAAAACTAACAGTGAAAAAAAGTTAAATAATTTTTTTGGATAGGTTTAGATCCTGAATTGAAAAAAAACATCAAGGTGTAAATCCCTGAGTGTAAGAGTCTAAGTAGGCAAAAAGTACCTCAAAAGTTAAGCCTAAAACGGTACATCTTGGAGCCCCAACTGCCTCAGTTATTTAGCATGACCAATTAACTACTTTTATTTATAGAATCCCTTTATTCAAGAAGAGGTTTATAAATTAAAATGTAAGACTTCAAACATTTAAAACTGTGGAATAGAAATAAATTCTTCTAAATTTTATGAATATATAAGCCCTCATAAATATATGAGAAATTATTATTTTATAAAAAATTGTCGTTATTATATATGTATAATACCTCAATTGGTTGCAAAGTTACTAAGAACTGCAAAAACCTTGTATTGCAGTTGATATTAGTGTGATGCTATTCCAGAAATTTATTGACATCGTCGAAAATATTACCTTAGGTCTTAGAAACAATCCCAATTTATATTTAGAAGCGGGTGGTTTACACTTGTATTTATTTTGTTGTATCTGTAAAAGCTCCGCGATCTTTTCATTGACTTTCTTTTGTAATTCATTTACTTCGTTTTGAAGCTCTTGGCAGTCATCATGCAAATGACTCGCTAAAATAAAATCTTTACATACATAAATAGAAACAACACAATAACCAAATCATATTAATAATTAAAGAAATAATATTTTGGTTAGAATATCAGTTTACCTTGTTTTCTGAACAATGCTGTCAGTTTTGCTTGCTTTTTAGTAATCGTCATTATTAAATATAATTTGCCACAATACACTCTTCCACAACTCTCATATGAAAAGTCGTTAATATAATTGAAATGAAAACAAAATCAATTTAACGGTTCCTTTCTTTTCCAGGTTGGTAAGACACCATAGTGTTTTCATTGAAAAACCAATCGTAAGGTAAGAGCATATGCATCAATAACACACTCACTAGATGTCACTAATACTGATTCTACATAAATTTTATAAACTGGCATTGGATTACAATACAATAAACCTAGCAAATTTTTAACATTATGACTGTTACATTTATATACAGTTGTACTTATAGAATAAAAATGTTATTATTCTAATTAACGGCACTTTAGACGTCAATAGCGACTAATAAATCTAAATTATTATAATATACGATTTATAGTAAATACCTTTACGGTGTCTCCATTAGAAGCAAATTTAGAATTGTGTTAAAAAAACAAACAAAATCTGCTACTAGCCTAAGTTTTCTAAATGGTTTTTCCTTTAGAATATTGAAATGAGAGTTAACAACTTAATAATTCACCTATTTATTAATCGTTAAATCTTATCATTTAACTATATTAATCAGATATTAATCATTTAATTATTATCATTAATTCTTAATATATTCCATGAATTTACTGAGTACAATGAAAATAAGAACAACATTGAGTAGCCGCTTTTTATTATACTATACCAAAAATATACAATGAGTTCCCGAGATCATCTTAAAATAGAATAGATAGATAGATAAGAAGAGGCAAGACATAGAAGTAAAAAAAATGTGTAAAATCACTAAGTATGAACTGAATCCACAAGCTTTATACAGAGTTTGTATTTATTTATATATTTGATATATGTATGTCCTTATTTATGTATCTATTTCAAATCTTATTGACCGAATCGGTATGTCTCAGCACAGGCCTGCCTAGTGGGACCTACTACTTCCAAATCAGAAAGAATCTCTGATCTCTGGTTCCTCCTAACAGTTTTAGAGCAGCTTTAACGTCTTCAAGTGGATTTAAAGGGTTGAATATTAATATTATTTTAGTTTTTCTTTATACTTGAACTTTTGGCAAGTGATACTTGCCATAGACAAAAATGAAGTGAATTATTATTAATTTATTAACGGTAGCCAGGTCAAAGATAAATTTATATGTATCGTTAATTAAATAAAATAATAATGAAAAAAAACCCCTATTTAGTATTTTTAAATGTCTTTAAATTAATCTCAAAGTTGCATTCCTTAGGTTATCGGAAAGTAAAAATAAAACGCAATGTTTAAAAAATTATACGTAGTATTAAAACATTTATTAAATAACTATACAAGTGTAAATAGTGCTCTTATTATGAAATATATCGAATAGTCGGTAACTCCTTTCAAACGATTCATGTTAAGCCCAGTAACTTTGCATTTTCTTCAGATAACCGGCCCTCATTCAGTCGTACACGCATTCTGAAACCAAACATATAACACATATTACGAATTCGGGATTTTATTTTCATTGGAATTGATTACTTATTATAGATAATTTATTATATTAGAATTCTATATAATCGGTAATCTTACCTCTCTTCATTATGCTTAATAGACCAGAGTTCAGGCATATATTTAGGCCGCATAGAGATTAGGAAGTGCTCCCTCCATGTTTCCTCCAATTTGAGTAAACTTTCATGTTTTATGAAAAACTCCACCACTTTATGGCCATGCGACTCGTAGTCGTCGTTCTCGAAACTGAAAATGATGATATGAATGTAGAGTAGACCTTCCTATAATGCGGTAGGTTGATTCCGCGTTATAGGAAAACGCGTTATTCGAGGGATTAATGTATGTATAACCAATGATGCTAAAACTAAAAAACTCGGAACCAAAACTTAATATCATATTATAATTTTTTTATAACAATAAGATGTGCAAACGTAACAAAGATGATTATGAATTGTCAAATCATTATAAATTTCACAGAACAAATATATGACTTGGGAAATCCCCACGTTATATTAGAGAAAACACGTGTTATATAGGAGAGTTTGTATATGAAAACTTCTAATTTACATATTTATACGACTTTCTTAACAGATAATTGAGAAAGTTACTTCTGAAATAGACCGCAATATATATGTCTTCTAATAAGGTCAACCTTATTAACATTTGATAATTAGCAAAGGAGCCAAAAGGTCACAGTATGGTGTGCGAGGGATAGCAAAAGGAAAAGAGGTCGTCCAGTAAGGAGATGGGAGGATGACCTCAAACTAAGAGTCCAACTACCTGGTTCAGCAGCCCAGCTACCAGTGGCCCTAGCTGGAGCCAAGTAGTAGAAGATAGGAAGCAATGGAAGAATTTGGAGGAGGCCTATGCCAAAAGACACATTGAAATTGGGGATTAATTAACTGAGCCAGAGCTATACAGGTATACTAACACAACTTGTAGGTCCGCTGCCTCCGTTAGCAGTTCTTCGGTGATTTCATCCTTATCTGGATAGTGTTTAAGAATGATTTCCTCCAACTCCTTGCGTCTGTGTTCAGGCAGTACGTGTTTCCTGGACTGATACAGAAGTGCGCGGGCCGCTGAACGGATCTTTCTATTGGAAAAAGAATCACAAAGGTTATATCCTTCAGCATTTCTTACTAGGGGCTATCTATAAAATACGTCACATGAATTTTATGATACTGTATCCCACCCCTTGTCACAAGGGATTTTGAGTTTAGAGTTTTAGCATTTTAAATTTATGTATATGGTGCCACAAAAGTGTAGACTCATCACTTCACGTCACTTGATGACCCCTTGATGAATCTTTCCCTCCACCTTAACATATGACGTAATTTATGGATCGGATTTATATTGTACTACAATTTGTGTACTAACTTGCTACAATGTGATAATAAAATTATTACTATTAACTTAATTTGTACTACAATATGTGTCACTAACTTGCTACAATATGTTACTAAAATTATTACAATGAATTTAATTTGTACTACAATTTTTTTACTAACTTGCTAGAATGTGTTACTAAAATTATTACTATTAATTTAATTTGTACTACAATTTGTGTTACTAACTTGGTACAATATGTTTCTAAAATTATTACTATTAATTTAATTTGTACTACAATTTGTGTTACTAACTTGGTACAATATGTTTCTAAAATTATTACTATTAATTTAATTTGTACTACAATTTGTGTTACTAACTTGGTACAATATGTTTCTAAAATTATTACTATTAATTTAATTTGTACTACAATTTGTGTTACTAACTTGGTACAATATGTTTCTAAAATTATTACTATTAATTTAATTTGTACTACAATTTGTGTTACTAACTTGGTACAATATGTTACTAAAATTATTACTATTAATTTAATTTGTACTACAATTTGTGTTACTAACTTGGTACAATATGTTACTAAAATTATTTCTATTAATTTAATTTGTACTACAATTTGTGTTACTAACTTGCTACAATGTGTTACTAAAACTATTACTATTATTTTAAATTGTACTTAAATTTGTGTTTTTTGTTTTCACAGCCCATATATATGCCATTGCTGAGCACGGGCCTCCCCATTTCTGTAGGAACAGACATTATCCTATATCACGCTTATCCAATGGGGATTGGTGGGGTTATCAGACACAGAATAAATATCTGTAGGCCATACATTTATCCCGATGCGGAGATCGAAACCGCGACCATTCGCTCCGTGGGCGGGGGGCCCCGCCACTGAGCCAATCAGTCCTCCAGAAATGGGGAGGCCCGTGCTTAGCACAGGGACATATATTGGCTATGAAAAAAAATGTGTTACTAACTTGCAATCAACATCCTCTTTGTACTTGGCGCCATCACCGTGTACGGAGATCGGCGCGTCGCACCGCTCGGCGAGCCGCTCGCGAACGTCCCGGTCGAGCATGTTGCTCCGCTGGTGGCACCCCACACACAGTAACACCACGTCATGCGAAGAGTGGTCCTTCATTATTTCTGTCATATAGCAAAACGATTTTTCATAGAGTTTACGGGTAATTGCAATGGCATATACATTCAAAATATAAAAATAAACTCAGTTATTTCTCGTACACGTTATTGTTACAATAAATTATTTAAATCCCTAGATTTATTTGATAGCACTAAAGCCACATTAAAAAAAAGTTTTAAGAATTCTCAGAGCATAATTATTATTAAAATATACACTCTTGCCTCTCACAGATGCCCATGCTCACACATTACCCACACAGTATACGTTGTTGCGAGTATAACTATTACGTTGGGCGAGTCATGTGATATGAATGGACGTCTCAGAGAACCGTGGACGATGACCAAACAGATTTCACAGTAGAAAAGGCCACCAGACTGTACTGAAAGGGTACATGGTAATGGAAAAGAATGAAGTATTTTTACAGCACATATTGCCTTGGTCTCTGCACTGGGTACGGAGCCTAGCAATGGGTCATATATTGCTAAAACAAAACCAAATGTAATCATAGATCTAGAGTGCTATCGTTCTGGTCTTATACGTGTTGAAGTAAATTTAACCGCGATTTCAACGGTTGGAATTAGAATGAATCTCGCTCCGAATGAAATTTGGCTTTAATACACAAAATCCAATGGGCGTGGACAGTCAAAAGTTTTACATAGCTAAGAACCGCGACAAGCAAACAATAACAGAAAATTAATAATGTGTGTTTTCCACTTCATCCAGTAGGAAAACACACATTATAAAAAAGCTAAGGAAAATTTTTGACTGTCGACATAGAGATAGATTTCCGCAAAGTAAAGCCTGACTCCATTAATCATCCAAAGAGCGAACAAAGGCGATGAGCAAAGAATCTAAAAATACAGCTGCTTTAGCATAGCAACAATATTTTTTAACAAAAAATTTAAATTACATATTTATATGAATTTTATATCATTCTAAATAATTTATTTTACTTTGGACAATTATTATAATTATTTTCTACAAACCAACATTATTCTTTTTTTTATGGGATAGGAAGGCAAACGAGCAGGCGTGTCACCTGATGGAAAGCAATCAACACCGCCATTAGACTTCCGCAGTGCCATAGACAGTGCGGAAGAGTTGCCGACCTTTAAGGAAAGTGTCAGTACGGGAGTGGGAATGGGAGGTGGAAGGGTAGAGGGCAGGGGAGGGTGTTGGGCCTCCGGAACTCTGCGGCTCACCGTACGAAGCGCGGTAGCTAAGCTGCCACTCAGACGCCGGTTTTCTGCGGGAGTGTGGTACTTCCCCGGGCGAGCCGGCCCATTCATGCTAGCATGAATGGGCCGGCTCGCCGATTAATACGCCATTCTTGACAAAGTATTCGTCTTCAGCGTGGCTCTACCACTATTAAAATACATACATAATCTGCTAACAGATGGCGCCACAAAACATGTCAAATTAAGTTTTGTCTATTGCATAAAATAATTAAATATAATATGATATTTATTCTTATACGTCTATATAAACTACTGAACAAAGTACACTTCCTCCACTCACCCGGTAAATACTTTCTGTACTCTCTAGGTACGACGTTCTTGCGTATGTAAGAGTTGGAACTGCCGCACACTACGCACTTGTTCTCCTTCGTCAGCTGATAGTACTTCCCAACGTCACCAACTGAACGGCCCGCTGGTTCGAACCGCAGGCGAATCGTCAACGGATCGTCCTTCACTACATCTGCCAAGTGCTTTTCCACATACCTGGAAGTCAATTGTTGTGTATGTTATAACAACCGGAGAACCAGAGTAACATAACTCTTTAAGTTAGCAGTCTGAAGTGGCGATGGGCTGGACACGTTTGTCGGAGAACCGACAATCGTTGGAGTAGACAAGTGCTGGAGTGGAGACCGCGACTCGGCAAACGTAGTGTGGGATGCTAGACAGAGCGACGATCTGCGCAAGGCGGCTGGCAGAGACTGGATGCGTGTAGGCGAAGATCGGGCTAGGTGGTGCGCCTTGAGTGAGGCCTATGATCAGCAGTGGACTGCCGCGGGCTGATATTGAATATTGATATTGGATAACTTGAGCTGAAAATTAAAGAAAGGCTTTTCAAATACGCATATGCAAATTTTTCGATCATGTCATTCGAAACGAGGAATCAATGGATCTCGTAGTTCAAGGGAAAGTCGCGGGAAAAAGATCTCGGGGTTGCTTCCTAACTAGATAAACTGACTGGATAAAGTCTGTCACTCACACTTCTATCGATGAATGCTCACAAGAGGCTACGAACAGAGAGAAATGAAGGCACATCATGAGACTGGCGACACAAGAACCGACCGGCTCGTGATCACGCCCACTCTACCAAGAGTGACCGACTAAGAAGAAGAATAACAACTTATCCTGAAGAATACTGAAATCGAAGAGCTCGCGACTGATGCCAATATTGTCGGAGAGATAAAGGCATATGGTTTTCAGTGGCTCGAGCAATTAAAAGATGGGAGAGACCATGCTGCCAAAAGAGATGGGAATACCGTCCTGTCAACGTTTATTCGGCTGCCCTAGGTATCGATAGAGCGATGCGAGAAAGGCATATGGTCATCGTTGGCTTGAGCAACTAGAGGATGGAAGAAGACCGTGCTGCCAAACGAGATGGGAATACCGTCCTTTAAACATTCAGTCGGTCGCCCCAGGTATCGATAGAGCGATGCTGTGATCACCAATTTGAACGAACTAAGCAAACAACTGAGGAGAAACAGAAAAAGACCGGGACTAGTATTTATTAGAATTCTTATAACGGAAACCTGCTTGCCCGATTGCCTTCTTCCTTCCATATCATCTTCAATAAGAAAAAAGAAATGACGACTAATCTCTTTTTTAACAGCCCTTATATGTCCCAAAACAGAGTCAATAGAAACCTTAAAACTATTGTTGTAACGGATTGGAGGGAGAGAGCGAGGAATAGGGAGGAGGTCGGACTGTAGGGATGTTAGGAACCAAGCCGATGCCCACCCGCGGCTGTAGCGCCTTTGATAATGATGATGCGTCCCATTGCTGAGTACGGGACATTTTTGGAGGAATGTACATTTACCCACCACCCTTGTTCAAAGTGGACTGACGTGAAAGCAGTGTAGCAGACATCTAAGTAATGCTAATCCAAGTAGTTTTGCAGTAGTCAAAAATTGGTTTTCTGCGAGTTTGACATTTCCTCTGCATGAGGCAGTCCATTCATAGTGTAGAAAAAAACGATACAAGAATATTGTAATTTTGAATAATCAAAAAAAAATCAAAATGGTGACGGGTGCCACACGGCTCTATAGCAGAATACAATACTATATACTCAAAAATAGAAGAAAGTTTGCCATACATACCAAGTTGCCTTTTTATTATCGCAAGTACAAAGTAACTCTCCATCGGGTGCCTGTAAGAAGCAGTTGTGATATAAGGGCTTCGAACGTGTGGCGTGCGGGTAACGTTTATTATCTATAGTTTTATTTATAGACTTCATTTCCTTCTCTTTACTTCTGGAAAAAGCATTATTTTCAATTTATATAATTTTGGGCAGAAAAGAATAAAAAAACCATCATTAATTATAATTATACTGTCACTTCAAAGATGGACATATATATGGCTCAAAGGTGAAACTACCTTTGAGCCATTTAGATCAGATTCAATGGTAGCAAATGATATTCTCGCATGGAGGTAAACCTATGTAAGGCCTATATATGTTTACCTATAAGGGTATTTATTCCAAATCTTGATGTCCTACCAATCCACCATGAATGAACCCACTACCCTTCAGTGGATTAATTGCCATTTTTGCAGAAAAGAGGACACCCAGTGCCCAACTGTGGGACTTACATGACTTATTAATTATATGAATTTTATAAATTACTGTACAACATTGAATAAATTAGAAAATAACTTATTCTTAATATTACATGTCAATAAGATTATTTACTTTAATATAAAATAATAAAGTTATTAGAACTATTTAAAACATTAGGAAATCAAGAGGTGTGTGTGCATGGATATGAGCGTGCATAGACATGCATGTGTTTGTATATGTTTTTGATTATCTTATATAAGTATTGTCTTTGCCCATGCAGAAAAGAAATATTTTTAATTAATGGTATGGGACATGTTATGTTATATTTAAAAATCTTACTTAGTTTCATTCTTCAATTTGCTGTGTTTTGCTTTGAAGCTCATGTCAGCATACTTCCAGCAGATTTCATCTAAATCGCGCCATATTCGTGCATTGTCGACACTGTACAACCAGGACAAATAGCGGCACTTGTATTCCTTGATAAGATTTACAAATATCTTAGTGGCAACATGGGCGTCCGCAGCTGCATATTTCGTTTGGGCGTCGGTCAGATCTTCAGCATCCCAGTTACTGCAGCGCACCTAGAATTTTCAATTTTTTTATGGGATAAGAAGAGAAACGAGGTAACGTGACACTTGATGAAAAACAATCAACGACGCACATAGATATCTGTTGTGCCATAGGCATTGCAGAAGCACTGCCGGCCTTTAAGAAAAATTAGATTATTATTTCATTATATTATTTATTTCTAAATATTGTATCCGGCATTACTAGGGTTACATATTATATTTTTTTAGGCTAGGAATCTTTTCGGGTGTATGCAGAACGACTTATCAAAGTTTAATTACAATCGGATGAATGGTTTAGAAATGCATTAAGAAGAAATATATAAAGAAACATTCATTTTTATTTCTATAGATTAATCAGAGAAAGAACCCGAAGTACAAACTGCCCAAAGCAAAGAAAAATGGCAAAGGCAGGAAGAGGCTTTTAGCGTAAAGAGATCCATACTGTAACCAGTTTTGTTACAGTATGGATCTCTTATAAAAAACTAATGAAATTTGTATGCCATAAGGTATAATATGATGGAGCTTTTATATGTCTTTTTTCTTGTTGTCATAGCTCACATTATGCAAATAAAGAATTATTATTATTAACACAAATATTCATTAATTCTATAGTTACTAACAATACTACCAATATTTGATATGTAGCTTAAGAAAGTATGGAATAAAAAAGCTTTATTATTGTATTTTATTAACAATGTTATCATTTACAGCCTGCAGTAGCCCTATGCCGGACAAAGGCATCCCATATGTGACATATACATTTACTATGATTATAGAATTACTATAGACATCAAAAATGCTAATGGCAGTATCCGTATTTAACTATGAATTATCTATGATACATAAAAGCCCATTTATGGATAGTTAAATGTAAAATAACATTATTACCCTCCAGCTCTTATCCAGGATGACATTCAGTTGAGTTTTAGCTAAATAAGCCAATCCACCAGATGGGTACCCACAAAGTTCGACAATGTGTCTTAAATCCAAAGTTGACTTTAATGTTATTGAGTAGTCATTCATCAAATACTTCGCATCATCAAAAGGCGCCACACCAACTTTATATACATTTTCATCTTCCAACAATTCCTGAAATACCAATAAAATTTAATAATTTTATTAGTGGTAGAGCCACGCTGCAGACAAATACTTTCACAAAACAATTATTTCTCTTTAGAATGAATGGGCAAGCTCGCCTGGCGAAGTACCACGCTGTAGAAAACCGGCGTCTGAGTGGCAGCTTAGCTACGCGCTTCGTCCACTGAGTTCCGGAGGCCCAACTCCCCTTGCCCCTCTTCTTCTCCCGCCCCTTCCTCCCTCCCATAATGATAGTTTCCTTAAAGGCCGGCTATGCTTCTGCAATGCTCATGCTACTGCAGATGTTTATGGGCGGTGTTGATTGCTTTACATCAGGTGATGCGCCTGCTTGTTTGCCCTCTTTACATTTATATGTGAATAAATGTAAAAATTGTTCGATTTATATATTTCTTTATTTACATTTTACTATATAAGATTTGCACACTAAATTTGTTGTCCTTCTCTTTTTGTTTTTGGAAAGTACATTGTATGAGCAGTTTCTTCCTTTCCATTTGTTAGTTTTGTCGTGGGTGTTAAGCGATACTTTGCACACAACTGTGGTGTTGCTGGCTGTCGAAAATACTTTGGAAATGACACCACTATGCCATTTGGCAGTATTAGCGTGAATTTAATTCATAAGCCATACATGTTGACTGACATATAGTGGGTCTCCTGATTTCTGTGAGAATTATCATTAATCCAACATCTAAAGTGAATAAATCTCTATTACATACCTTTAAGGATTGGGGAACAGCTTTAAGGTAATTCAATCTGAACAACCCACACAATCCATCATAACTAGATAGCTGTATCAAAGCAACAGGTTGGCGCTTTCCTTGTATTGTGACCCATTCACAATCAAAACCTACAGCTCTGTGATGATGAATTCTCCTGAAATATGCCACAGCTTTAAAACATTATTTTTCTTTTTGGTAATTTAAATCAATGGATATCTATGATTAAGTTAAAAAGTTACATACAAATTAAGCACAAGCATATCATAGTTAATTAAAAATGCTTTGTAAAATTTTACCTCAATTCTTGCTTTAAGATAAGTTAAAAATTGAGTATACTTCGAAAAATATACCTTCGTAATTCTTTAACAACTTCATTACAGGATTCTTCCGTTGTAACAGTTCTTATTGTGAGATAGTCGAGAGCGACCGCTGTGCTTCGATGTTTTAATTTATATTTCAAAACAAAAAATGTAACACTTGCACAACCAACAGTCACTAATGCAGAAGTTAAAGTAATTTTTAATTTAGACGATGTATCCATTACGCAAGATGAGAAATATCGGCGATTCGATGTTAATTTAAATTAATAAATATTTTAGTACTTTATTCAAATTCCTTAAGACCGTGACCAATAACGTGCTCTCGTACCGGAGGTAAAGACACACTTGAAGGGTTGTGTGAGCTAGGGGAGCAAGTAGTACTTTATTCAAATAATAATATTATATATATACTAATATTTAGAATATATAAATTAATAATTAACCTATTCATAAAACACTACAATTTTAATGTTAAACAAAAATATATATCGTTTTAACGAGTAAATAGGATTAGAAAGTACTTTGTTTTGTTCTTAAATCAGTATAAAATTAATCCAATTCAGTTCTTTGGTTATGACATTAAATTAATTTAAACATAAACTACAATTATTATAACAGATGTTTTATGACATTGACAGTAACACGTAAATAAACAACATAAAAATATATATATAATTTTCTTTTTCTTTAATAGCAATAAGTCACAACTATTACGCCAGTGTCAAGTAAAATATACTAACATCAAGTATCTGGAAATTGCCGATTAATCTCCTTCGTGTCCTTTCCATTCTGTTCCATTGCCATCCATATCCAATTAAAAGGCGGCCGTTCTTAAGAAAGCTTCTATGACCTTTTGCGGTTAATTTAAAAAATCACAATAGACGCATTTATTTCATATCACTTGCATTATACGTCTATGAAATTATGATCATATTTGTGTCATTCAAGTATATTGAATTTTAGGAGTGGTAGCATTAGTATAAGATATTGTTTCAACTATTAAGATTATATTAACAATGAATCGTGTATCTATCCTAGGTGTCTACTGTTATTAATTTACGAATACATTTATAATATAAAAGCAACAAAATATTAATGTTGTTAGGCGTTATTTTTATTTATTTCTGAATACTCGAGAGATTTATCATTATTTGGCTTAGGAGATAATAGTCATAGCTATAATTTATGATGTAATAATATTACCTATTTAATCTGTTTGGCTTGTTTTGATATTGACAGATGAAGAATAAAGTTGAAATTGCATTTTTCATTTATTTCTTTTAAAAAAAGGACAACAAGACAGCTTATTCGTGTAAAAGAAATGTGTTATTTCATAAAGATAATTCTGTTTTTATAAAAATATATAAATTGCACTCAATGGCGCGTGACAGAAGTCCTGAGCGTCGACGTTCCCGATCGAGAGACAGGCGCGAGAGAGACCGCTACGATGAACGTGAATTTCATCGCGATAAAACAAAACGCCGTGATAGGTCACGTAGTCCGCGACGGGAAAGAGATAGATCTCGAAGTCTCACAAGAAAAGAAAGGGACCGTTCGAGAAGCCCATTCCGCAAAGAGACAGACCGAGCCAAAAGTCCTTCGCGGAAAGATCGTGCACGATCAAGAAGCCCTAAAAAACGTGATAGTAAACCTGACAAAGAAAAACGATCTGATGATAAAGATAAGGTCAGGAACAAGAAAGATGAAGATAATAAAAATTACCAAGAAGATACTTCAGAAACAAAGGAAGAGGAACAAAAACCTGTGAAAAGAGAACCATTATCTTTAGAAGAACTTCTTGCAAAGAAGAAAGCTGATGAAGAGGCTCGAAGTAAACCTGTTTTTCTTACAAAAGAACAAAGAGCTGCTCTTGCATTAGAACGTCGTCGTGAGCAAGTTGAAGCTATGAGAGCAAATGTTGAGAGTCCTGCTATTACTACCATAGATCTCACAGGATCATCAAAGAAGGATGATGATAAAAAATATAAAGAAGAAAGAGAGAAGGAACGAGAAAGGGAACGAAAGTATGAAGAACGAAAAGGTCCAACAGAAAGAAATGACAAAAATGAGGAATTGTCTAAAAACAAAGATAAGGAACGTGAAGAAGAAGCCATAAAAGCCCGTTATTTGGGAATAGTCAAAAAGAAACGTAGAGTAAGAAGATTAAATGATAGAAAATTTGTATTTGACTGGGATGCATCTGAAGATACATCAAATGATTACAATGCTTTATATAAAGAAAGACATCAAGTACAGTTTTTTGGGCGTGGACATATTGCTGGCATTGATATTAAAGCTCAGAAAAAGGATCATTGCAAATTTTACGGAAATCTATTAGAAAAACGCAGGACAGAATTAGAAAAGGAGCAGGAAAAGATGCGTTTAAAGAAAGTGAAAAAGAAAGAGGACAAGCAGAAATGGGATGATAGGCATTGGTCTGAAAAAGATCAAGATGAGATGACTGAAAGGGATTGGAGAATTTTTAGAGAAGATTATAACATTACTATAAAGGGAGGGAAGATACCAAATCCAATAAGGTCATGGAAAGAAGCTGGTTTCCACCAAGATGTAATGGATATTATTAACAAAGTCGGATACAAAAGTCCTACTCCAATTCAAAGGCAAGCTATTCCCATAGGTTTACAGAACAGAGATATTATAGGTGTTGCTGAAACCGGCTCAGGTAAAACTCTTGCTTTTTTGATTCCTCTACTCACATGGATACAGTCTTTGCCCAAGAATGAGCGAATGGAAGATGCTGATCAAGGTCCATATGCTATTATTTTAGCACCAACCAGAGAATTGGCACAGCAAATTGAAGAAGAAACTAATAAATTTGGTATTCCACTGGGCATAACTTCTGTTGTAGTTGTAGGTGGTCTGTCAAGAGAAGAACAAGGTTTCAAACTTAGGCTGGGTTGTGAGATAGTAATTGCAACACCTGGTCGTCTGATTGATGTATTAGAAAATAGGTACTTAGTGCTGAATCGTTGCACTTATGTTGTACTTGATGAAGCTGATAGGATGATTGACATGGGTTTTGAACCTGATGTCCAGAAAATCCTTGAATATATGCCTGTGTCAAATATCAAACCTGATACAGATGCCGCTGAAGATGCTGCAGTTTTATTAGCAAATTACAATACAAAGAAGAAATACAGACAAACTGTGATGTTTACGGCGACAATGCCACCTGCAGTGGAACGTTTGGCTCGAAGCTATCTCAGAAGACCAGCTATAGTTTATATAGGATCAGTTGGCAAACCAGTTGACAGAACAGAACAAGTAGTATACATGATAGGTGAGAATGAAAAACGAAGAAAACTTACTGAAATATTGCAACGTGGGGTGGAACCACCTATTATTATTTTTGTTAATCAAAAGAAGGGAGCTGATGTGCTTGCTAAAGGTTTGGAGAAACTTGGATTTAATGCTTGTACCTTGCACGGAGGCAAAGGTCAAGAGCAACGTGACTTTGCTTTGGCTAGTTTAAAGAACGGTTCAAAAGATATTTTGGTTGCCACTGATGTTGCTGGTCGAGGTATTGACATCAAAGATGTCAGTATGGTTATCAATTATGACATGGCTAAAACAATTGAAGATTATACACATCGTATTGGCCGTACTGGTCGTGCTGGAAAGACTGGTAAAGCTGTATCTTTTGTCACCAAGGAGGACTCAGCTCTGTTCTATGATCTAAAACAGGTACTGCTGGCCAGTTCTGTTTCGACTTGTCCCCCAGAACTTATGAATCATCCTGAAGCTCAGCATAAGCCAGGCACAGTTGTCACTAAAAAGAGACGAGAAGAAATGATTTTTGCTTAAAGTTCTTCAGGGGTTTTTAATTTTGTTAGATATGTGGTACAATCATATGTTGATTGAATATTTCAAATTATTATCACACTAAAATTTTTTCATAAAAGTCAAGTTAGTATGGAATGGTGTATACTTTTTTTGGTAAAAATTTAAATGTATATGTAATATGTCGTTTTAAAATGAAACCATTTCATAATATGTATTGTAACAAGTTTTAAAAATAAAACAATTAATTAAAATATAAGATTTTATTGTAACAATAATTTTATTACACTTTATAATAATAAATAAGTTAATTGAAGTATCTTCATAGCACTTGTTATTGCAAGTAGCGATGCTGAAAAAAACAAATATTCATAATGAAAAAGTGAAAAATACAAAAAAGATTAAAATTTAAATTGGAGGAGATGAGTGTGTCACTTTTTGGTTTCTACCATTATTTAAAAATTAATTACAACAATGTATTTTGAGGTGGCTGAAGTAGCATGGATGTTGTCATGTTGCAGAAACCACCCCATTCAACCACTTTTTTAGTGGGCAAATAATATAAGGTGTCCGGGGGCAGAATTAGGTATTCAAACATAAATAATAAATTACAAGGGATATAAATAAAATTCAATAACTTTTACGAAGAAACCGTACTTCTCGGGTTTTATTTCTTAAAATTATTGTGTCTACATGCTGACTGCCACTTCGGGTACATTCTTGAAATCTAGCCATAGTATTCTGTGCCACTCGCTTAAGTAGTGAAGTCGAGACCTTAAAAAAAGAGACCTTAAACTCGAGAACGATATTTTCTACTATTTAATAATCGTCGGTTTTCTTTCAAAGATTTTACTATTGAGGTATTCCCACAGAAATTCCATAGGGCTGAGATCCGACGACCTGAGTGGCTACGGGATATCGTCGTATATTTTATTAATTTCATGTTTACCTAGTATGCTTGAATGAGTAAGAGGTTTCTGTTCATTACATGGTAAGTAGTTAATAAAATATGTATCATAAATCTTGATATACTCACCTCACATACTTTTATCTATGTCTTTCTCAAAGGAATCTGTAAATGAAGAGAACGGATTTAGGAATTAAAGTCATCAAAAGATAGCCACGGCAAATCTCTGTTCAACATCATGCAAGCTCTAGTGTTTACCCATATTCTATAGCATAAAATTGCATAATGTGTTTTGAAATACATGTAAATTTTCAGCGAAATAAAGATGACTATTTTGTTATATTATTAACACCATATTTGTAAATCATTACAATGTGTGTGAAATAGGAAAGGAAAGCTCATGATAATCAACAATTCAGTGTCAGAAGAAGCATAAAAATATATCAAGCAATGGTAATAATACATAATGAATATTTAAAAACTATATATATATATATATATATATATATATATATATATATATATATATATAGTTTTTCATAGATTTTCCTCTTGAAATGGACCCACCACACTTTTCTAAGGGGGATGAGTGGGCAACTTGACTCGTAATTATTCTGAAGGCCATACATTATACGCCGATGGGGGAATTGAACTTGAGCATTAACTTCCCCCATGAGATCTCTTTTTACTCAAAAGAACACTAATTAACCCACCAAGGTTGACAAAAGCAGATCCAAAAAAATATACTTAATACAAATATTTATTTTAATGTACAAATCGAACCTTGACTATTGACTATGAAAATGGTAACTTCGCCGCTGAGTTAAGTAGGGCGTAACAATAGTATGACTTAATTAATGCATTAAATACAATATATTAAAAAAATATACTAGGAACAACATTTTAGGAAAAAAGTAGTGAATAATTATCATATAAAACAATTACTGTTTGGGTATTGTGAAAGAAAAGTCATATAGCAAACAAGGATAACATAAAGCCGTAGCAACATTTTTAGGAGCAAGATAAAAAATGTAAGGATAAAGCAGGGTACACATGGCGGAACCATTTATCACTCTTTATACCTAATCTTTAGTCTCTGAAGACTTAATATCGGCTGCATCTTTCGTTGGTGGTGGCATTATAGCCTGCTTAGCTGACACAGCTAACGAAACAGACAAATCAACGAACTCGGAGAAATTCTTAGGGAGTGATAGTTCGGGGAATTTCACCTCGAGTTGTGGGTCTCCAGGTTTCACTGATGGAAATATTTCACATATGTAAAAAAAACATTTTAAGTAGAATTAAAATCATCATCATAAACAACAATATGTAGCTGTCCACAACTGGACTAACAGGCCTAATTCGGAACGACAAATGGGAGTCAGTCAACTTACAAAGTCTATACACTCATTTATTTTATATCACTTCACTTATAAACCTTGACTATATTGTATAATACACCACCATAATAAAAAAATGTAACTGATAATAATATAAGAGTATAAAAATAAATACACAATATCACTGATTTAAGTTGGCGGGAAAAGTCTATTTTATATTTGTTATTATAAAAATCTGTACAAGTACTTTCAGCAGCTACATAGGAATAAGTTTTTAATTTTTTTTCTAAAGATCCTATTCGCAAGGTCTTTAAACCATATGCCAAAATTATCAATATTCATATCTAACTTACCGCCATAAAGGAAATTATATGCAATGTTGACATATTGTTTAGCTAATGCGCCATTATTCTTTGCTATTTCCCTCGTCTCTTCAGGGAAGCATACAGCACCCATGGCTGTTGTGCCTAAGCCAGCGTATAATACCCTCTAAAAAAAGCAAGAAGCCATTATTTACTTATTACTTTAAATAATATATAATAATATATGGTACTCAAATTGAGAATACATAAAGTTTCATATTAACATGTGGTTAAATAAAAAGAAAATAGTAATACAAAAAATCTTTTATTATAGACGACCGATTAGCTCAGTGGCGCGGCTCTCTGCCCACAGTGTCAATGGTCGCGGGTTCGATTCCCGCATCGGAATAAATATTTATATGGATTTATAAATATTTATTCCGAGTCTGGTAACCCCCCCCCCAATCCGCATTTTCCGTTCCTGCCCTTTCCTTTCTTCTCTACCTAATTTATTAATGGAGTCAGGCGTTACCTTGCGAAAATCCATCACTATATGGACAGTCAAAAAGTTTTACTTAGCTAAGAAGGAACCAAAAACTATTTAAACCAAAAACTTACCGAAAATCGGCCGATTTTCGGTAAGTTTTTGGTTTAAATAAATCCACTTAACCCAACGGAAAAACACACATTATTAATTTTCTGTTATTGTTTTGCTTGTCGCGGATCTTAGCTAAGTAAAACTTTTGACTGTCTATACCTAATTTGTTGAAAAATGACGGCGATGTGGTTCGCCACCCGTCACGTCCTGATTCTCACGAGGGCGAAAAGCGACCAATGGAGAGCCGTTTCGATGGAGCTCTGTGGTCTCTGCCAACCCCTGCGGGGGATAGGCGTGAATATATAAAAAAAAAACAAAAAATCTGCTTACATACATTGTACCTTCACCTACAGTAAATATGATTTAAACAATTACTATTATGAAAATGAACTAATAGGAAATATGTTTCCAATGTATTATATGTCTGCCTAATTTAAATCAGAATTAGTAAGTCCATAAAAACATATTTTCTCTTTTCTCACTTCTGATGCCACCTAGCAAATAATTTTAAAAATCCTATTAACTTCAAAAACACCCTGTTTTATATGTAAAGTACGAACAGTTTTATTAAAATTTTTCAAATCAATTTTCCGATGTTCCTATAAAATTTACTCACATATACTTAAAAAATCTGCTAATTAGGCCGAAGATACATTCAATGCAAAAAATAGTGGACAAAGAAGTTAAGAATTTTATAAGAAATAATTGTATTTGTCACAGGACTAATCAAATTGCTCAAAAGAAAAATGCTTCATGTGTTTAGTGTACTAGACTTATTTCAATTATTATGTACTGTATCATATATTTAAAGATTTTTTTTTTGTATGGCATGGTATACCCAAAGAAGGCTTTTACAATATAGACTCAAAAGACTAAAAGGTTTGGAACAGCATAGTATACAAGAATATTTTATATATTAAGTGACAAAAGAAAATAACATCTTATACGATTTCACTAAGATGTCTTGAATTAGTTACATTTAATCTAACATATGTTAGTTATAACTAAGCTGGACAGTAAAATGTAAAATCACTAGATTCCAAAATATTCATGGCAAGTTATCAATGGCACCCATAGGCATCTGCAACAGCATAGGCATAGTAGAAACATTGCCTTTAAATACTAATGGAAATCAAAACAGATAAAAAATACACTATTTTACAATACTGTATAAATCAATAAAAGTTCAATTGCCTAGATGTAAGCAACAAGTAAAAAAATAAGTGAATTTGAATTTGATTTTATAAACTTACCCTGATAATACCACCTCTCAAACCAAAAATGAACCCTGTGAGACCACCCATAACCACAGCTCCATATCTTATATCTTTGTTCTCCTCTTCTCTCAAATACCGTATGATCCCTAGAAGTAAAGTGAGAAATTAATATAAATAACAAGAGATAATAGTACAAATATGGGAAGTTTACAGACTATTTATAACATTGTATTTTTATTAATTAAAGTGTAATTAAAAAGACTACAGAACAACTTCATAGCCAACATATGAATAAAAGTTTTATAACACATATGGTGTAAGGGATAGAGTGATGGTAGCAGGAATAGGTTGGTTCGACCAGGAAAGGACTACACCTTCACAGAATATTAGCATAAAGTGGTAGAATTTTACTATACTACTGTGTGTTGAGGCTCAATTCCTTTTTCCCTTTTTCGTCTCATTATTAACATCCTATTCATTATTCATTATATTCCATCCTTAAGGTGGGCAATATATCTGCAGTACTCTAATGCAATGTCCACGAATTGTAGTAGTTGCTTACCATCAGGTGCTGCCTCATTTGCACAACCTCCTTACTCATTAGCAAATGAGTAAGCAACTATCCCATCCAAAAAGAATAAAATGAAACATGGCTTCTTGGTATATGATGCTAGTATGAAATGTTTTGATAATTTAGTACACAATTCAATTAAAAATGAAAAGCTGTGATACCATTCAATTAAGGGTAACAAACTAACAGTCAGTCCGATCACGAAACTCATGGTAGTTGTCCTCAACAGTGTTTATAAGGGAATGAGTGTGAGCCCAGCCAATTTCTGCCTTTTCTCGAATAGCACTCACTGGAGGTTGTATAACTGATCTCAAGTAACTCTTTTTTTCGCTTTGAGCTTTTGAGTCAAGATACCTGTAAATGAATTAAAAACATTTCTTTTTATTTCCTTTATTTAAGTGTTAATATATTATTTTGGTACATATAAATAATACATTAATTTATTACTTAAAATAATTAGATTGATTAAAAGTGATTGTTAAAATCTTCCTTATTAGATTTTAACAGTCAAGTCAACATAAATTTCTTCTACATTAGATTATTTGCTTAGTTGACACAGTTGAAAGTTAGTGACTACAAAGTCAAGCATTGTACACCAGGAAAATACTAATCATCACCTACACCCTTGCTTTCCATCGCGTGACACGCCTGCTCGTTTGCCTTCCTATCCCATAAAAAAAACACCCAATAAGTTCTTGCCTGATGTTTAAGATGGTTGTACCATCTTTCAGGTGCTAATGATTGTTGGTCAGTAAGACTCGTTTGCGCAAATAATTTATATAGCTGAGGCTGGCAGTTGAAGCATTCGAGTTAGTTAAAGTTTCAAGTTCACCCCAAAAAATATTTTTCGTTTATCATTACTTACTCCCCATATTCGGCATGCGGAGCTTCGTATATTGGTAATTCTGAGGGTCTCATTGGAGGCGGCTTTACAGGTTCATTTGAGTTGTCTTGTACCGGAGTTGCCGCTTTAACTACAGGAATAAATGTTACGATACTTGAACCCAACACAACTTTTCGAAGCATCTTTTAAAATATCACAATGTACCTAAACAGAGAGGACAAGATTTAAAACTCAAAATTCCATTAATGCAAATTACTATTTTCAAATTACATACTTCTAAAAAGATATTTAATACAGTTAATAAATATTAATGCCCGATAGGTATGAATTAATATATTAATATAATTTATCAGCTGCTAATTCAATGACATCTGTCAAATGATGTGCAATGTTACATAATTTATCGATTACGATTACAAAAGTCAAAAACATAGTAATTACTCGCTTTTTTATGAATGTATACTGGACGAAGAATTATAAATTATTTAATTCTTCTAGCATTATCATCAATACGCCTGTAAAAATCCGTTGCTCCAAAATGACCTCCCTCTGAAAAAGTAGTATTACCGTAACATCACGCGTGGCAGATTGGGCGCATATTGACTTATTATTCTCGTATACTTTTATTATTTGCTGGAATTGTATATTGAATAACATGTAATATTAAATTTAAAATTTTGTTCCTCAACCCTTTTTCTTTTTGTTATTGTGACGTCTTTTTATATATTTAGTTTTTTCTTTTTCAATAATAGGTTTATATGATTTAATTTATATATTGATAAGATACAGTGCTGGTATCACTCCTTATCTTCCAATGCGGTAGCATAATATCCCTATCATCCTCTCTAAATCCATTTTCTTTTCCCTGCCCTTCCCTTTCTTCTCTGTCCTTTTCTTTTCCTCTCCACCAATTCACAGTCTGTTGAGCCAATGGATGCGTTGCTAGGGGCGAGCTTAGTAGCAAAACATGCTTGCGACTAAGCTCGACCGTCCCGGGATCAGGCTTCCCTGGGCACTATAGTGCCTTACCTCGGCATGCGGGGCTCTGCTAAGACTGACCTCCATTCTCCCTTACAGCTTGTGGGATTCCCTATGACAGCGACGTGGTTCGCCACCCGTCACGTCCTGATTCTCACGAGGGCAATAAGCGACTGACGGAGAGCCGTTTCTCTACGATGAATCTTATTTGAGTAAACAAGGTCTTTCTATCATTGTATCATGCATGTTCTACTTGACTACGTGGTTTAAATAAAATGTATGTTGATCTTGTATTGTTAATTCAGATGTCAGACCCTTAAGAGAAACAAATATTAATTAAATGTCATGAACAAAAAAACGGAATCACATCTGTTATCTGTCATTAATCTGTCATTGTCAAATTCAATTCAATTCTTTGTAGGCCTTTGTCTGTTCACCCTGTTTTCTAGCTTTGCTACTATTTTACTTCCAATTTATAATTTCTATTTAAAACGTAAGATTATTGTGCAAAGAATAGTATTGCTAAATATTAAAAGTAACAATAGTGTGATTAAGTGTATAAAAAATATATATCGCCTTCTAATTATTTCTGTGTAATTAACAACATGTACGTCTTGTGACTGATGAAAAAGCTATGATCGTGAGTAAGAATTTATCGAATTGAAGAACGGTGCTTTTCGTAGAAGCGATTATTATAAAGTGTTCTATTCTAGCTTACTTGTATACCTTCTATTTGAATTTCGTTTACAACTTGGAGGTTTCGAAATGTCGGGAGTGCGCGCCAGTCGCGTACCTAAGCGGCTTCGTGCTCATCGCATGAAGAGTCGGTCAGGTAAGAATGTGATGTCGCCCCAGTTGGTAAAAATTGCTCGAGTGACTATGGCTTTGAAATATCATTTAGACTAATTTGCTTATGTGAACAAACATTTGTTGGCTCCCTCAAATATTTTTTATGCAAGTATTTTAATTACAGTGCTTAAAAAATCATAATGCAATCAATAATTAGTAGTTGAGTTTGAATGAATAAGAGTTATCTTAAAGTAAATATATATACATATATAAAAATTAAAGCTTTATGATAATATCCAATAATTGAAATATTCTTATGTTTATAAAAATAATAGGAACTTTATGATTAATATGTTTCAAGTATAACATATGCATAATAAATTTCTATATAATAACACTTCAATTTATACTTTAGTAACATTATTTAACAACTCATTACCTTTTAATATTGTTTATTTTATATATTATTGTTTGATGGAGCCTCTTGTGGTCGTTTTCCTTTCTCAATGATAAAATGGCTTTAATAGATTTAACTTGAGTGATTTGAATATTACTAACAAAACACTTGCATTGATCCAGGACACTAAGGTGCATGATGAAAATATTGTGATGATCACATTACTCCAATTCTAAGGAGCCAGGGTACCTACCACACGGCTGAAGATCATTGGGATGTAATGGTACACAACCATTTTATCTATTTTATAACATTTACCACAAAAAATCTTCTGTTGAAATCACCATACATAAAACAGATGAATAAGTTGTGAAAACGTTAAATTAAAAACATGGTTTTAGGTTCTCACTTTAAGTATCAAGCATGAGATTTTTGCACCTTATAACATGATTTACACAGGGATGAGTTTCTGCATGGTTTGGTTAAGTAGTTCTTAATTATTATAACTAAATACTTAGCGGTAGTTAAGGTGGACCCATCGGGTACACATAGTGGTAATATTGATTATATTAATGATATTTATAGCATTGAGTAGGTAAATTTTCATGCATGACTTTAAAATATGATACATCTGCTTTTCTTTTTAATAAAAGTTTGAGGAAAGCTAGAAAGAGATATCACCTTAAAGTAAGCAATTACCATCACCCACAGATATATATTAAGCCAGTGCCATTGCAGATGCATTAATGCTAGTGAGTTACTATCCAGAATAAAAGGAAGGAACAAGCGAGGAAAGGAAATAGTAAATGAGAAATGAGGAAAGAAGTTGGAACTCTAACTTAAAATGCATACAGAATGCAGTAGCAAACCTACTATTCAGTGGTCAGTTTTCTTTAAAAGACTGGTAAATTTCCTTGCATGAGCTATTTATAATGTAGACAGAAATCTACTGTTTTGAACTATTTTTATCAAAAATATTGATAAAAGTGCAACATATGAACTTATGTACACCACATATAACTTACATAAACATATTTGTAATGAGAGAAATCTAATTGGGAAGTATTATACTATTATATTATATTATGAAATATGGTTAATAAGTATTGAATGAATATATTATTTTTTTATGTATTCAACTGGTTTCACATTATAGATATTTTATTTCTGACATGACAACTTCTGTTTAATGTAATTAAATATGCTTTCCAGTAAATATCTATTAGATATTTACTGGAAAGCATATATATAGTATGAATGTACCATTTACCATTTCTTGTGTTTCTGCATTATTGTCTTTTCTGAACATATTATATATTATAAATCTGTAAACAGTGGAGGACCTTCTTTTATTATCAATATACTCTGTGTGAGAAAACTCAGTTTAATCATTGAGACATAATTATATTTGCATAATAATTGAAATCAACTTGGAATTATGTGTCTTATTCATGTGTTAATCTACCACACCATACCTACCATGCTCTTTGTGATCTACATGCCATTGACAAGCAGACTTTATTGTAAACATAAAAAGAATGTAAATATTCTTGACAAGCATATTTTTTGAGACATTACAAAATTAAATTATTTTATAAATGACACAAAAAACGTAATTTAGTATAGAATGAACCAAGCACATTCTTTTACTTCATCTTGAATATGCTACAGTCTATTCAATGAATGTTCCTCTCCGATAGCACTCTAAGCCGAGGACTTGTCCTCACCTAAAATACCCTTAGTCATTAATAGGCCCTCCCCTATTTTCTTGAGATGTCATCTATTATTTCAAGATTCAAGAGTAGCCTACATAGCATATTTTTTTTTAAAAATACCAACTACCAAAAGAAATAACAAAACAATTTTTAAAAAAAATAAAATGTATGTTTTTGTATTAGTGTTATTTTTATTAGTGTGACATAAAAAAATGTAACTAAGAAGAGAATTCAATCCAGAGGTCTATAGGTCAAAAAACCCAAATTCAAATTTTTAATTTCATTGTCATTAATAATTATAGTTCATCATTCACCAGTCAACAATCAAGCATTTAACATCAACTAGTAAGGAGTTTCCTCAGACGTAGCCTTGTACCTCGAAAAGGCTGTTATTGTGTGAGAAGTTACTTTGTTGTGGATATTTTTCAAAAATCTTATAGCCCCTCTGTCTACTTGTGTATTTAATCCCTAAACTGTAAATGCTTGTGTCGGAATATTATAAATGATAACTGGCATAAAATTCTCCCTCTCAATAAAATCGATGGTAGTTGTTTAATTGGTGGTGGTGGCCATCTGGTGGCCCAACGTAATGTAATAGGAGTGAGTAAAGCTCACCGACTTCGTTGGCTGGGTGACATTATATTTGTTAATATTAATTATAAACAAAATATAGCATCTCTGAAGGTATGAAATAAAATTATGTATATATAAACATAAATATATATATTCCTCTTTCCACATGCCGAATTAATGTCATAGTATGTCGAGATGATGTACGCGCGTAATGGAATTACATAATTACAGGGAAATGTGTTTTAATGCGAATAACTGTGGGCGGTCTCTTATTAGATAATTCACACAGACCATCACATCGTGCTTTATGTAGGGTAGTAAATAGTTACACCATTATTCACGTTCTTTACCCTAAGATAGGCAATGCGTCTGCAGTGATCTTATTATTCCAGATGTCAATCAGCGGCCGTGATTAGTTACATTAGATCACTCGCTTACTTATTCGCTTATATTTTCCGTGAAAAGTATATCTCTCTGGTCGACTCTTCATTGCTGAATATCGCGATCACCAAATTTCATCCAGCGCTTTGTTAGGCTCTTCCGTTTGTTGCGGTCGGTAGCCAATCGAACCACTTCCACGAAACTGGAGGACTTGATCTGCTACAGTTGATCGTACCATCTCATCGGGTACCTACCCCTGCATCTTTTACTATCAACGTTTGCAAAGGTGATGAATTTCTCCAAATTTTTATCTTGTCCGAAATAATTGAGCATACGGCGTGGGCATATCGTGAAAAAAATATATTAACCTACAATTTTCTCAAAGGCCGACAATGCTTCTGCAAGCTTCTAGTGTTTCAAGTCTGGTGCGAGTGGCTTTGATTGCATTGCATAAGGCGACATGATTTCTCGTTTGACTTCTTATCTCATAAACGTGTACAAACATCCAGACAACATTTGTTCTGATAGACAAAAGCGTCTCTCGGTAGCGAGGCGAACCATTGTCGCTGTGCTATTGAATTGAAAATTTTGTACCTGGTTCCTATGATAGAAATTACAGATAAGCATATATGCTACGGGTATGTGGCTCATGTTTCATTCATAACTTGCAAGTGCTAATGAACCTGAAATATCAGATAAGGATTTCGGGATAAGTGTATTCGTATCATTAGTGCAGGCGTCCATCATTTTTATTGTCACCCGGATTACGCTCGAACGTCATTGGTAATGCGATATCCAATCTGATGATCGCCTTCATTGATCAATTTCAAAATCGGATAATGACGTTCAAATTATCAACGTACGCGTTCAGTGTACGATTAGAGTACATTTGAACCGATCGGCCTAGTTTGTTTGATATCGGCAGATCGCAATTTGGCACACATGGGGGGAACTAGGTCAACGAATTGCACCTGGTGGTTTCGAATGAGGTCGATTGTAGTCTAGATCAGGGGTGGCCAACTAGATGAGACGCAAGATCTCTACTGTTTATTCACTAGACTTCGATCTACCAATTACATAATCAGTATTTTTTCATAAACTTATCATCCTATCGTATTTCCCAAGTAAATTAAACAGTTTTAAATTACCTAGCATTTCCCGAAATATGAGTTGCGACCCACTGATGAGTCGCTACCAAATACTGGATGGTTCCTGAAAAATAAGACGATACACCGATCGATCTGGCCAACAAGCGGGCGACCAATGATGGAAAGCGCAAAAAAACTCCTTTTCCTTGTTACGATAGATTGGACTAAAAGCCGCGAGTGACCGTTCAGCCACTCTAGTGTAGATGTGTTGTTGACTTACAGCCTAGTTTCTCCTATGCCTATGCGATGTTGTGGGAGCACCGTTTGGCCTATGGCGGGATAACATGCTTTCGTCATAGACCTAATGGGATTTATTTGATGCATGCCAATTGTGTTTCATTGGGTAAATATAATTTCGATATCATTGAAGAAGTCTTAGAAAGTAATGTCTAAGAAACACTTGATACTTAAGAATTAGACGTCAAAAAGCATTAAATTATATTAAATTTTTTTTGAGTTCCGGACCCTCCCCCTTCTCCAACTCCCCCACTCCCCTACTCCGCTCCCAATCCCACTTTCCATAATGCAACTTTCCTTTAAGGTCGGCAACGCTTCCGCACTGTCTATGGGGTTGCGGATGTCTTCGGGCGGCGTTGATTGCTTTTCATCAGGTGACACGCCTGTTCGTTTTCCTTCCTATCCCATAAAAAAAATTAACTTAAAGAAAGAAGCTAAGTACGCCAATTAATATTATTATTATTTATTAATATAAAATTAATAAATATTAATATTAATAAATACAAAAATATATTATAAATTGACTAGTTTTTTAACCAAACACTATGTTTGAAATATTTTTGTTATTAAATAGAATCCAAATTAGCCCAACTTCCAAGAACTTCAAATAGTTGACCCACTTTCACCTGTGCACTAAATAACATTGAAATGTTAAATCTGAATAAGATAGGACAATCGATATTTATTTATTCATTCCTATTTTTATTTAACCTATTGATAAACAGTTAATGTTATACTTTATTCTTGTAGATAAAATACGCGAGCAATATTTAGTACAGATTATTTATCTCAAATTAACAATCCTAATCAATATTCCCTTTTCTTCTCTTTGTTGGCAATTAGTTATAACTATTATGCCAGTGTCAAATAAAATACGATCTCTTCTGATGAAATGAAATCTCTTGAAATGTAAATAGTCAGCTTATCACGTTACATCTCGAAAAATGTTGGCTATTTTATCAAAACCTTCTATGGACTTTTTCAGTCAACTTTAAAAGTCACGATACACGCATTTATTTCATATCACTTCACTTATACGCCTTAATCGAACTATAGTGTATAATACGCCATCACAATTAAAAAATATAACTGATAATAATATAAGATATTAAAAATGAAGTAAAAATACAACGTCACTGATGTAAGCTGGCGGGAAAAGTCCAAATCGATATTCACTTTTTAATTAAGCAATGTGAAGTTCTATTATTAATGGTGTGAAAGCACAGATAAAAAATATCGTAGTTGCAATAGATAGCCTGTTCAACCGTATATTTAATATGATAAGCGTTGACTTGACTAGAATTCAATTTCAGTGTTGTGTGTGTGCCAAGTTAATAAAAAAATATTGTTATCGGATTTTCAGTGCTTAAAATGATGGCAATAATGCAGGACAGAAATAATCAGGAGGTGCCACGTGAGTTCCTTGAGACAGGGCGCACAGGCCGGAGGAACGCTATGCCTGATATACTGCACCCGCAAGGCGCTGAGGTGACCACGGCCGACTTACCATCACGGTTGCAACAACTGGTCACCACTGGTGAGTTCATTCTTTAACTTTCTTTTCTTTTTGTTTAATACGTTCATTGCCGTATCACGCGACGTCGCGTGAAGCGACCTATTATAATTTTATTTATATTTAAATATATAATTAATACTATTTTATTTAAATAATATTATAATATATAGCCTTATTTATTATATAACTGTAGATTCAATATATAAAAGTATTTTTATCTCATAAAAAAAACAAACTAACTTATTTTTTATGTTTGCCATTTATGCTAAGATTTTGGCTTGGCAATGAACGTGTTAATAGAAATCATGATAAATAGTATCAATCGTTGATTTGTTTGGAAATCGATCCGCGAAAAACGAATTCGAAAAATAACATTGTGCACATTTACAAATCAGCAAACACACAACACCACTCTTCAACAATTTACCTTATTCAAATCGCCGAATAAAATGGCTGAGTATTGAAATTGTAAAATATATATACAAGAAAATCCTCTTTTATTAGCCTTATATTTAATAATGATAAATTGCAAATTTTATATCTTTATATATAAATTGTATATCTTTATATTAAGGCTTAAAGATTATAAGTTTAATTTTAACTTAAAACCCTAAAAAATACTCTACGGAAGACACTCATAGAGTTAACGATTGTCGTCCGAGTCTATTACACCTGAGGATGCCTCCTCTTGATGCGTGTCGTGTACGTTTTTGTTAAGTCGTGTTGTGTGCAGAAAGAAAGGCTCGTATGCGCACAATGTTATTTTTCGAATTTTTTTTTTTCGGATCTTAGCTATGTAGATAACAATTCTCCAACTAAATTACAACACATTCTATTTATCGCAAGAACCGAACGTGAAGTTTGCGAGTAGATAAAGATTGTTATTGCAATTTATTTTACACAAACAATGGGTGATATCGAATAATAAAACATAACCATTCTCTGTGGTTACTTGCGATAATTGTTATTGGATTAATGCTTTGTATAATTTAAATGGGTGTAGAGACGTCGTAGCAATAGCAGTAACATTTTTTATCAGATCATTTATTAGTATATAGGGTGTTCTGTGTAAGAATTAGGTTATAGTTTAAATAATCAGTAAACGCATGCTTATTTTCTGCCAATATTGAGATAATATTCTTCCTTTGAGACTGCTAGAAAAATGCTGTTCGTAAAAGATATTAGACTTCATTTATACCTATCCTTTGTAGATTTTTATTATTTATGTTGGAGAACCTATTTCTGTTCTATATTTTCCGAACGATATTTTGTCTCTGCTTTTGAATATATCATTGTGAGGGCTTCTTAGGACTTTAAACTATTCTATAACGAAGCTGGGAGTTCGGGAAAAAATAAATTCCTAAACAGTATAAGCCCCGCCAATCCGTAAAGACTAGAAGAGGTGATCGGAAGAAGACAGTGAATAAGATAAATTATTTCCGCTTCGAACTTTCTCTCTATATATTGTCTGCAAAGAAACGAATATATTTATTTCCCGGAATAGCGGACCTATTCATGTTATAGATAAAAAATTTGTCAAAAATTTTGATTAAAATTTATCTGCAGCGAAAATGAATCCTCAATCGTCAAAATGCATCTTCAAAAAGTATATTGATGGCGATTGGCGATAATTTGATACTATCAGCATCAAGTAATCGCCAATCGGGTAACATCTGTCGATTAATAATCAATTATTTTTCTCAGAATTACAACGACAATACTACAAAATATTCCACACAGAATGTGTGCCATTTAATAAATACCTTTCTGTTGCTTTTAGGTATTTTTTTTATCTATATGCTCAGACGTATTCAACATAAGTGGGTTTATATTCGGCACGGTATTGACGAAGCTTGTGTTGGCCGATTGCCACTAGAGACATTAATGACTGGAGATAACGGTGATAATTGCTTGCACTTCATTATGAGCGCGTCGAGACCGTTCGATGATACATTACGTGAGCCACTGACGTCGCCTGTTGAGTTGTAAATATGAAGGTCGTAAAATAATCGTGCGTGTTGCTTTTATCTGTTGTACGTCATCAGTTTATTATTGTAAAGCCCAGGGGTGGCCAACTTGATTAGACTCAAGATATGCTGTTTACCAACGAAACTCTGTGCGATCTACCAATTAAACAAACAATACCTTTTAATAAACTTAATATCGAAACTTGTTTCAGATAACTTACGTGAAATTTTAACTTAGTAAATAAAGCAATATTCAAGTGGTATTGTTATTTTATTAAGAGGGAAAACATAACAAAATTGAAGATTATTTTTTTAAGATTAAACGTTTACAAAGCGTAATTGTAAACTGACTCACTTTTGACAAATTAAATATCTCTTACGTCGGAGATATAAATTTGAATTTACCTATAATTTCTTTTACGTTAACGGGAAACCCTAGAAAACGGTGATAGATTAGCGTGATTGTAAACAGACTCGCTTTTGACAAATTAAATATCTCTTACGTCGGAGATATAAAAAAATTTAAATTTTCCTATAATTTCTTCTACGTTAACAGGAAACCTAGAAAACGGTGACTTACTTTTGACAAATTAAATATCTCTTATGTCGGTGATATAAATAATTTAAAATTTCATTGAACTGATGTTCTAAATGTGACGGACAGTAATGTCTATTTAGGTAATGATTAATCAGCGAGACCAAATCCACTTGTCAAGCATGGAAATTACGGCAATATCCCTCATTTGTAAGGGAGGTCACCATTATATTATAGACTGTATCGCCCATGTTGAACGAAAACTCTTACTAAAAGTAATCGACTTACGTGACCTTATATGCGAATTATTTTCAGGTCAGTCGGTCGAGTAGGCCAGGGTTTATTAGTTCACTGGGTGCCCTTATGTGGTTTTAAATGTACTAATTTCACCGGAGAGCGTCGGGGACACTCATTTTAATAATAAATTATTCATGTTTTATTATTTTAAGCCGTGTGTATTAACACTAAAATGGTAACTTAGAAAATATTTATCATCCACCACATAAATATCAGGGGGACAAAATGTAGATATCTTGAAACATAATGCAATAAATAAGAAATAGAAATATTACTGTGTAGTTCCTCCATAGAAAAGAGCCAAACCGTTCTCTCGTGGGTGTCATACGAGCCATATGGGAGCAGATACCCGTAAATGAAAAGTAACATCTACCTGAGAATGATCTGCGATCTCCATACTGTAGGGATTTGGTCATCACCTCTTCAATTTTAAAGGAAACTAGTCCAGCAATTAACTGGTATAACTGTATTAATTATAAAGATAAAGTTTTCTTTTTAAAAAAATGTGAAATAAAATTGGTAAACAAACTTTTAAGTTAAACAGTTTTATTAACACACTTAAATAAAACCGTGGAGCGGCACATAAGAATCTGTATAACGACTGCATAATTAATTCGAATTCTTATGCGACCAACGGTTTTATTTTAGTGTGTCAATAAAACGGTCAAACTTAAAAGCTTTTTTACCTATTTTCATTTTACAGTTTTTAGTTTATTTTTTTCTTACTGTATCGGACTCGTCAAAACCAATCAAATGAGTTCAAACTCAAGTAAACTAGTAAGGATAGAAAAGTTCCACAATCCACCTCTTGACAAACACTCGCGCCTAAATTAAAGTAATCATAATGTTGTGTTGTCACTGGAACTCAACGTTTGTATAAAGTTTCAAAGGAATCGGTTTAGTAGAAGTAATTCAAAAAGCCGTCTTAAAATTTGAGCGAAAGTATCGTAGCAGTCCGAAGAAACATTTATTCGTTACGATATTTTCGCTCAAAAATACTCTCGAGAAGTATTAAACTGCTCCTGTATAAGATTGGAAAATGAACTATGGCGTACACTTTACAACCACGAGCTATATGAGGCGAAGGTCATCAAGACCATTAAGATTGGACGCCTTCGTTGGGCCGGGCACGTGGTGCGAATGGACGAGCTAGAGTACCCAAACGCCTACTCGACGGCAAACCAGATAGTCGTAGAAGCCGCGGAAGGCCTAAGCTTAGATGGCTAGACGGAATCGAGGACGACTTAAAGGCAATCGGTGTAAGGGGCTGGAGGGAATAAGCTATATAAAGATCCGACTGGAAAAATTTACTGAACCAGGATACTAAGATGATGATGATGATGATCTCTCAAGATTTGAAACAAATATGAGGGGTCAAACTAAATAAAAAAATACTTATTTTTAAATGGTTTTTTCTAAATCTATCTTTTTTGTAAACAAGGAGCAATATAACTTGTATATTTTTTAAATGATCATACCTACTATGAGTGAAATTATATATGCATAAGTCTAGTGAGTATTCACAATAATTTGATAACACGGTATCTGTAGCTATCTTTGACTTTGTTTTAGCCGTCCAATGACCTGTTGAAAAACAACTTTATATGAAAAATAATGTGTTATGTGCCTGCTGTTCCTTGCTATTGTAGCGCAGCTTCTGTCTAGCAGCGGCGTCTTAGAATAAATGAGAATCCTTCGTCGTCATTTTTCTTAGTCCTAATCCACAGAAATCGTGCTCACGAAACTTATAGTAAAGACAAAGTTGTAAATGGTAATTTAATATACATATATCATGGTATTGAAGAAAGAAAACTTTATTACATTGCACGTTAAATTTCGAACGTTTGTATAATATGCCTGCGGCGGTCCACTGCTGGACATAAACCTCCTCCAGGGTGCGCTATTTAGTCTGATCTTCGGCTACACACATCCATTTTCTGCCAACCGGCCTGCAATTGTCGTTCTATCTAGCTAAGGGGTGTCACACACTACGTTTGTCAAGAAACTTAGAAAGTTTCATCCAATTTTTTCGTCGCACATACCTCGGTGCCTAAAGACAAAAGCTTTCGACCAGTGCGTCTTTCCTCTACTTTCCTAAGGTTCGTCTGCTCCACAAGCTTAAAGTCACTAAGAAGAAATGCTTGGAGTTTCTCTGGTGGATATAATTCGGAATGAAATTCGCCGTAGACGTTTTGCACGCATTACGCGGGAACGTAACAACTAGGATAAGCCAGCGAAATCGAAAACTCAAATACAATCAAATACTTCATGTAACGCAGTGAAAGTGTAAATGTATATTCAATCTTCTTCTTATTCGGCCTGTACGTCTATATCAGACGATTAAGCAATGTCTACGAGGTAACGTCTTTTGGCATTGTAAACCGATGCGTGAGCGGCACGCTCTACCGCAAGCCCAGTAAAACAGTGACGCGGAGGCTGGCAGAGAGCTGCCATGGTTCGGCTGTCTCCGTCTCCTGTTTGCGAAAATCGCATACCAGGCCTCGTCGTTAATATTGTGACCTTACAGCGTCTGCGCCAACTCGTACCACTGTATTTATATCTTCTTCTAAGAGTGCCTCTCCGACTTGCGTAGGTTGGAAGCAAATTTAGCACAACTTTTCTCCTCCTTCGCGAGGTGCAGCAGTTTTGGAGTACTCGCTATTCCGGTCCACTCCCTGATATTACGTAGCCAAGACTTTCTTTTTCGACCAACTTGTCTTATGCCCGCGATTTTTCCCATCATGATCAGTTGTAGCAACATGTACCTGTTATGTCTCATGATACAACCCAGGTAAGGAACTTTTCTACCTGTGACGGTCTGCAAAAGTTTACGTTTTTGCTTGACTTGTCGGAGAACCTTGTCATTGGCCACCCTTTAGTCCAGCTAATAGCGAGCATCCGTCTATATGCCCACATTTCTAACGCTTCTATACGTTTTCTGAAGTCTTCTTTAAGCATCCAAGCATCAAGCAATCCGTATAAAAGAACGGGCCAGATGTAACAGTGGAGCATTCTAATGCGCAAAGAAAGTTTGAGGCTGCGATTACAAAGGACACGTTTCATCTATATATTGCTGTATAATTGATTACAATATTATGTGGACACAACTAGGTTTAACAATGTTTGGAATGTTATCTTATTCTTTAAGCTTGGTGTAAAGAGAACATATTGCGCAATAAACCTTTCTAATCTGACTTGCGTTTATCGGTCACCGACATACGAGTATACATATGTATACAACACAATCAACTTACGCTGTTGAAGCGTAGTAAGCAAATTTGTTTAGCGCTCCAAGGGCCATGATTACAGTAGAACGTCAAAATTAGAAACTAATTCACGTATTGAGTTTTAGATAGACGGGTACGTTTATTTTGGTCGGCAGTACAATAAACACATTTCCTCTTAAACTACTAACAAAATGACTACATTAAATGCTACATTTACAAATATTTAAAAGGAAAATGTGTATTCTATTCTTCTAAATTTTCTCACAATGTGTATTGTGTTTCTATTCTATATTTGAACGTGGTATTTATAATGATACCAAAAGTGTTACCACTTTGCTTGAGCTGGGGTTCGGGGATCGGGAAAATGAAATCGGCCACTAGTTTCACTTCTCTTCACTTTACTTCCACTTCTTCCCTTTATATAGATAAAAAGATCGAAAGTTCTAGCATTTCAAAATTGGAGAATGTACGAGCAATGTGTAGTCTTTTCTAGACATCGTCCTGTCTCGTTCCCACGTGCAGCTATTTTCTATTAACTCTTCTTGTCACGCATTGACTGACGTCTTGTCAATTTATTTTTAAAAAGTTGTAATGCGTCAAGCATTACAAATTTTAATAATATTAACCTAAATATTGCTCGTAGAATGATTGCATTACACAATATGCTATGGAAATTTACTAAAACTGCTTTAAAACATTTTCAAAAATATAACTAGAAGTAAGACATTTCAATGAAGGATCTTAGTTTCTACTTTAGTCTTAATTTTTTTTTGATTCGAAGATGTTAATGCTGGTAGTCTATTAGCTTTAACAGCTTTATCGAATTTTGGCCGGAAGAGGAAGACCACGAAAAACGTACCTTGACCAGATTGCTGAACTTTTTAAGAAAGGCTAGGTCAAGAGTACCCTCAACCGGCGGGCTTGCATGAGGAGAATAATGAGTGTGAAGGAAGCAAGGGAAGTATGCTGAGATCGTAGCAGATGGAGATCTGTGGTCTCTGCCTACCCTTACGGGAGACGGGCGTGACGATATGTATGTATGTATGTATCGAATTTTGGGAATCTGCGCAAATCGCAGACTCCATCGGCTCGACGCCGTGTCGAAGGTACACATATGAGTGTGTGCGAATTTCAAATTCGTCATGTGGCTACGTTAAACATGTATGCCCTAAGGTCTAGGGGGTGAGAACCGACTGGGTACGTGAGAGAATCTCGTGTAAGCGGCCGGTGTAGAAGTGTTCCCTACTCTACGTGCTCGGCTAGAGTCGGGGTGCGTGTGAGTGTTGGTGTCGTGGGTGGATCTGAATGACGCCGTTTCGTCGTCCGGATCGTGTAACACGTTTTAGCGGGCGTCGTCTTTTCGGGCGCGCGTTTAAATCGGGTGAATAATTTACCGATTGTACCACCGTGTGGTGTGGATTCGGATGGGATTTTAATTTTTGCAAGCGATATATTTTCATTACTTATTGTATTTCTTCCCCTTTTTCAGATTCAGATATTCCACAGCCTTGCTCGTCAAAAACCGATCATGAAGGGAAGCAAGGCGATGACTCTAGCAAAAAGGACAGTTGCAGTTGAGCTGTCTCTATCGCACACTGGTCCATGGGACCGTGGACCTGGACTTGCCCAAAGCTAAAGTAATCTCAGAAACTTAAATCAAAATTACTATGCACTGAATAAAGTAGCCCCACCTTTGAGTAGGAAGGTATGGTGTACAAAACATAGTTGTTAATTGCTGTAAAGTAAGAAAGATAGATTTGTAATAATTGAAGTTAGTATGAATGTGCTTTATCTTTATATTATGTAATATATTATATGATTAGTTCGGTAATATTTTCTTTGATTCACGAGTTATGTTACGTACGTTTTATATGGTCAGGCGCTTTGTGATATCTGACCATCCTTACATTATGATCCTTGACATTGGTTTTTTAATCTATAAAAATACATTAAACATATTGATAACATAGAAAGGTAAAAGGTGAATCTTTTGTAATACTTTGTTGGTTGACTATTTATAATATATTTTAATTTGCGGGTAGTTTAAACAAAACGTTAACATAAGTCATCACAATAGTTGCTGAGTTATGTCAGCTAATTGATATGCTAATAGAAATTATCAAACGCTCATAACTTAGAAATACCTCGTGATACTTATAAAACATTAGTATAACACTGTAAATGTAAGTATAGAATAAAACATTAATTTCAGCTTGCCAAGCGTTTTGCGTCAAATAAAAGTGATAATTTATTTTTAGAATAACAGAGGCTCGATGTTGATTGATTATTACGTTTTCTTTTCATAATGCATAAAGGTATTATAACTTTGAATTGGATCATTTTTCTATGAAACAAATAAATCACTATATAGTCTATGTGTCTTCTTAACATATTCAGTATATTTTTAAAGCATCGAAATCCTCTTGTAACTTTGGTTGTGAAAACGTAAGCACGTACCAATTTTGCAAGTATTATAAATATGAAGCTGATGTATTAGCATTGTAAAATTTAACGATTTATATCCAACGAATTTTTAAAACTTTTTCGAAATACACATAATTATTGTCGCTATCATATCATCATTTGGCCACATATAATATAATTTAGCCAAACAGCCGTTTTAAGTAAGACACTTAGATTTCGATCGATTAGATCTTTTCTGAAATCCTTATTATAGTAGAAACTCATTCGCTCCTACGCATCAGTAGTGTAAAGAGTTATTCACTTATTCTTAAACTAGTACAAATAAAAATAGCTTGTTTGCAAAGTTTGTATAGAGTAACTGGAGAAAAGGTTTGATTTGCTTGATGATGTTTTAAAATTCGACGTCGATACATTTTAGCTTTACATAGAACTTAGCACTAAATTATAAGTGTATAAGTTGTTCTAACATTTTGGTCCTTCATGCCGGATATTGAGCAATTTTTCAAATCTCTAAAGTTACCGGGCCATGCAGTTTGATTGCATCTTACGATGTTATAATTTCGACACTCTGTGCTGTATTAACTATAATAAAAAAAAACTATACAGGTATATTTATTATTAATGAGAATTAACAATTAGTTTATTTATCGTTAAGTTTGTTCATTGTAGTCTCGTACATTCAATGTCGTTCCTATTCAAGTGTAAGCCTTCTTAACGAAATGACTTATAATTTCAGATTACAATAGTTCAAACAAAATTTGAGTGAGATAGTAACATTAATTCTTTAGTTAAATTCTTTATTTTAACATTTATTCCACAAATTCACCGTAAATAAACATATTGTCATTTCAAATCACATTAAAGGACATCCATAAATTATGTCACATGAATTTCATGATTTTGCAGTCCCCTTAGTCGCTTTAGACTTTTAGTAGATTACAAGCTTAAACATGTGGTGTCATAGAGGTTAAGACATTTCTTTCTTTTCGATGTGTTTTCAGTTTGTTAACACCCCCCCGTGAACTTGTGACGTTATTTACGGGTGGTCCATATTATTTATTGTGTGTTTTTTAATAACATTTGCTTTCGTGTTACGACACTTTTGATGCAAACACTTTGACGTTCAGCGCTGAATGTCACATTACGACACCGAGCGATACGAGCTTTGTTTAAATTAGTCTCAAGTAGTACTGGAGTTCTAGGAATGACTGTTTTTTATGCTAATGAAATAGACAACACTATACAATGATACATGTGGCCTTTGAGTTGGTGAATAATTTGTAAAAATATCGTTAAAATCGTATAGCGGTTGACTATACTTAACGATCAAAATAACGGCGTCTACTGATGATAAACATATATATTTTAATTTTAATCTTTACGACATTGTTTTATCATTACATCACTCTTGCACACAGAGTACTAAATTTTTTTTTAATTTTGTCAAATGTCATTTAACTTGTGTTGTTCATTTTATTGAAAAAGAAAAATATCGATTCGTTTAAAAAGCAACCATAGACGATTAAAATCGTCAAAAATGAAAGTTATGAAAAAGTACATCAAGTGATTATGCGCACAATATATATGTATAAAAACAAACTTCTTATTTTTATTTCCATGTTTAGCTATTCATCATCGCTATTTTCTCTCATCATCTCTTAATGTCCGAACCAATAGGGCGCACATTTAGATTGATTTGAAATAATGCCTCCAATTAATGTTTGGAATGAACGAAAAATGTTATTATTTTTTCTATTTGGACGATATATAAAAATATATAATACTTCATTTAACAATATTAGATTTTTATTTGTCGACATAAGCTGATGGTGATATGTTAAATTTTTAAGTTGTTTAGCGTTTTACTTCATTCAATTTGAATATAATAACAACATTGGAACACACCTTCACTTCGCCTTCTATTTTCAAAAGTAAGCCTAAATCTTAATTGAGCACAAATCTTAATAATGTATTATTACTTTACACATCTATATTTCACATATATACTGTACAGTAGAGACTCAATATCCCGACCTCAGTTATGCGAATTCGCGATTATTCGATTTGCTAACCTCGATCAAATAACTGTATACGCATACTTAAGTACAAAAACGTTAGACATACGCTTTTGATAATCGTTAATTTTGGTAGATAATTTTAATTTGTATTTGTCGTTTTGAATTTACGTAATTTTTTTTAAAGTTAATAATACGTACAAAAACCGCTTTCTTTTGTTTATCTGTCCTTAGGAAAACAATAAGTCCGGTTAATGGAGTCTCCGCTGTACTTACATCTAAAAGTGAAGTTCAGTCAATTCACATCTTAAAATTAAAAATACAAAAATTATATAACAGTTCTAACATATCCGAGCCAAAGTGCTGCTTATTCAGGTGACAGGTGAAATAATTTTTAGTGTTACCTTATATAAAATGTGTCATAAAATTTTGTACGTTTATATCTGTAATAAAATGTTATAGGATAATAATTGTTGCGAATATAAAAATGTACATATCTACATTAAGATATTAAATATATTTATTTTTTATGTAGGTGTTTTTAAACATTTGATTGATTAGATAGAAATATGATTGAAAATTAGTGAAATGTGTGGTCCTCCGCTTCTCTGAACCGAGGTTAGAGTTGATCATAGAAACTTTGAGATTAAGTCAGCGCAAATTGTTATTAGAATATTCATACATTTACTATGGCGTTTGTTATAACAAAATATTTATCATTTATTTTAGTTGAAAAAATAACATTGCGTGTTACTTATTTATGTTTTCTTCTGAGTTACCCGAGCTTCATCCCGCTAAGCAACTGCTCGACTTGATGTGGATGTACTTCATGTAATCTTATACAAAAACTTTTAAACGTCGTTTTTTTATATCTACCAACAGTTCTAAACGTTGACTTTGTTGAAAAACCATTAATGGTTGAATTAAAGCTTTTCTATTATTGATGAAGTATATTATATGCATTTTTTCATGTAATTTTACATATACAATAATCATATGAATATATATATATTATACTATATTCTCAAATTCAAGTTATGATATACATAATTAAAATTTCAAGATACAATCTTAGAAAATATACAGTGTAACCTCTATGTAACGTCACTCGATTTAACGACAAACTCCCTAAAGCGACGATATCACTTGGCTTTGGTTGGTTTAGCTTGTTTCCCATACAATGATACACTCTATATAACATTACACCCACTCTCAATAACGACAGCAATTTAATAATATAAAGTACTTTTTAAGTTGCCAAAATTAGTAAAAACTGCGCAGCTGTGTACGTTCTTTTGTCGCTTTATTATCCTAGCCCGTAATAAGCTTGATTGTCGGCATTACACACACCGAACTTTCTAAGAAAAATCTATGAATAAAATAATTAAAAAAATACAACAAAATTACTGGTGCAGCAAAAGACGTCAGACAAAAATAACAGACTATACTCAATAGCGATCAAATAAGAATTGTTTTTTATGTAATTACTAACACTAGTCTGAAATAAACTTTTTCTTTTTCTAATACAGATTTTTCTTCTCTCCATTTAACGACAACTCTCTATAACGTCAAAATATGCACAGTCCCTTGAGGGTCGTTATATAGAGTTTGCACTGTATATAGATATATTCTTTATTGTACACCAAAAACAAAGTTATGCAATTATTGATAGTAATATTTATATATAATAATAAATAGCTTCTTAAAATTATACTATAATGATTTTATTTAATTTAAATTCGTTTCTATAACAATGTAAGCAAAAAAGTTAAAAAAAATATCACATATAACACTGAACTAATTTTCATTATATTTACGTTATTTCTTTGACTCAATTAATAAGGGGTCTCTCAGTTGTACAAAGCAAGTATGAGCAATGATGATGATCGAATATGTCTAATACAAGAATCAATAAGTAATTTATTGATGTTGTCATTAATTTGATAAAACTCTATAGAAACGGCAAAAATAATGATATTTGATCGAATTTGTTTCGAGTTTTGAGACTATTTATAGGTCATTAAATGTTAGAATAGAATTTAAATTATGATTAAGTGTTTGTCCACGAAAAAAATAAAGCGTATTTTGGAAAGAATATCATCATCAAGTCATTTATGGAGTGTACAAAAGAATCACTTTTCAAACTTGAGTTTTTTATAAATGTGCAAATAAATATTGCAATTGAATAAGAAATTAAGCTTAATAACTGGGTGAATACACAATGTAAAAATATAGCATTTAGCACAAATAATTGAAGATATTGGGGTGATTGTAGCGTGACTGTACTTATACCAAAAAATAAAAGTTTGTGAAGTTTATACATATATTGTCGTAAAATGTGATTGCTTATTATTGAGGTCCTTGCAAATGTGCGGAACCCCCTTAAATATTTTAACGTATTTTTTTTTTAATGAAAGCTTTTATAACAATAAACTTTCGTTTTGCTGCATCGATAAAATACGCGTTTCTTGATGAATCTATGAAGCAAACAATATTTTCCTTATGAAGGTGTCAGCCGTAATATTTTCTAAAAATAGTATTTTATTAATTAAAAAAACATTTATAGACAATTTGATTAATAAGTTATTAATGGCATGATATAAATACCTTACAACCATGTAACGGAAGCACATCAAAAAACTTTTTTTATACGATCGAAAACTGTGTTCAACATTTTGAACATTCAAACACAAACCGGTACGGAATTCATAGGGTATTTGACAATATTAGATATAAAGGCTTTTAGGCGATTATAAACCATATTATTATAAAAATATTCTTTTTATAATAATATGGTTTTAGAGAAATAAATATTAAAAAAAATAATTTTGCTAAAAGATGCAACAATTTCATATAAATAACTGCGACGTTTAACAGTTTTGAATGATTACATAATAGTATTTAATATTTTAGTCGTTTATATCGTTGTAATTGTAATTGTTGTACAAATGGCTATAGAAATTAATAGTTAACAATAATAAATTGATACATCCAGTGATCAAGGCTGGCAGGCTGATTTACACATTTGCCGCCAAAAGGCTATTTAAATTTTGCCGGCCGTACGCACCTCGACAATTCAATAACCTTGTTTATTACAACTTTTTTATTAAAAAAATTTGTTCTTTAATATCTGTAAGAAAAATTTTGCCACCCGTAAAATCTGATTATGAAGTTGAGCAATTTCATTCTCTATAGTAGGTATATAAGAATAAAGATAATTTCACATTAAAAAAATCAAAATTTGGTGTTTTAGCCATGAACTACTTAAACAGCTAATAACAACTTTAAACTGACATATCTGCAATTTTTATTAATGAAGAGAAATGTTTGGGATAAAACAGTGACTAAGGCTAGACTTGAAAGTACGTCGTGTTCCATAATTACTGTGATGACCACTTAATGTATAGCCTCCTAGTCTGCTCGTTAACTCTTGGAAAAAAATGTTTTGGGCAAACTAATGTTAATTAAGTCATATTATTCGTTATCTGTTATAATTATAAAAATCACCACCATACTCACCAGTGAATGATTTAAACTCAACATTATGATTATGGAACGTGTCAAAACAAAAAGGTCTGACTGTATCTACGTGTCAATCTTCTAGATCTCGTAACATTTACATCATAGAATAAATCACATGTGATTGTACTAGACTAGTGTATTTGTTTTAACAGGCTGTGTAAATATAATTTAAATAAAATTGATTTTTGCTTTAGTTGTAATTTTATTCTACCCTTATTTTGTATTCGTATGTATAATAAAAGGTGTATAACTTATTTAAATATAAATTCAGTCCAATCCAGCATATGCGATATTACCTTTTCTTATCAGGACGATTTAGTTCATGATCTGAACTGGTGCGATGTTATATGTCATATAAATAAGAATTATAATAGGAGTGATAGTCTCTAAATCATTACATAAATTTTCTTTTATTTGGTGGCAATTAGTTAAAACTATTATGCCAGTTTCAAGTAAAATGGATTAATATCAAATCTCTTGAAATGTCTAGTCAGCTTGTCATTTCAAGTTATGTATTTATAAAATGGTGGCTATTCTACCAAAACCTTAGGCTTTTTCAGTCAACAAAAAGACAAGATACATGTATTTATTTCATATCACTTCACTTATGTCTTAATCGAACTATATTGTATAATACGCTATCACAATTAAACAATATAACTGATAATAATACAAGATTATGAAAATGAAATAAAAACAACGTCACTAATTTGCCGGTGGCAGGAAAAGTCCTTACATAAATTTAGTTTAATACTAAGCCGGTGGTGCTGTTTTCCTTCTACAGCTGAAGTTATACACTTACAGTTAACCCTTACCTGAAAGGCCGGCAACGCTTCCGCTTCTCCTGCGGTGTCGCGGTTGTCTATGGGCGACATTGATTGCTTTCCATCAGGCGACACGCTTGCTCGTTTGCCCTCCTATCCCATAAAAAAAAAGACTGAGGAAGGGTCACAATGTCGTAAAATATTAATGTTGAAGTCAGTTCACATTTTAGAAAAACTTTTGTTGATTTTTACAATGAAATTGAACAAAGCTTTTGAGGCATTTATATTTTACTTACATAGTATTTAAATTACTAATTTGGTAAACAGGTATTGTGTATTTATTGTTGGTAACTCGAACGTATGTTTAAGTAACAAAAAAAATATTGTATTCAATTAGGGCTCCACAAAAGCTGTTATAAATTTCAAAAACTACTATGGGTTTACACCTAAACGGAGAAGAACCGGAGAGAAAATAATAAATCTAAGGTTAATTTTTTATTTCCCCTTTTTCACGTTACATATACATAATGTTAATAACAATAAGAAATAGTAAAATTTAATGATCATAAAATAAATTACCAGGACGTATATTAACAACGTGAGGAAGATTAAAAAAAATGTTTGAATTTTCTTCCCAACTTATAAGAATAAATTTAATTCATCATTTTTTATTGAAATGGCAATATTTTGGAGAATAAATTTATTCAGTCTTATTCATAGTTTGATGTGTAAATGACGTAACACGTGAGTGAATTATTTGACAATTGGAGCTTGGCAACACTAGTTTGATGATTGATGCTTCACGTACCGATGTATAGAAAGTAAATTGTAATTTTTCTTAGTATAGCGAGTTTAATCGTGAAATGAATAGTCGTGGTTCGTGAGAAATGCTCTTGTTATTGTTTAGAATTTATCGCGAGTGCCAAATAAAGAGAATTTTAATGCGAAAATGTTGGGAAACCGCGATGACCGATCGTCATAACCGTGGCTGTTTATAGTGTTTTTTATGAGTGTATATAACGTTGATGGGCAGGATGCCGAGGGGAGAGAACAGGCCGAGCGTCCTGTTGTCTCGCGATGAGAATGAACAGGTGTTCAGCCTCATTGGACCCAAATGTCAGGTAGGTCAACATTCATACAAGTTCCGCGTCCTTCCTCGTGATTCAGACTATAGAGATTGCATATCTCTGCCGTATCGGCACATTATCGACAATATAAAACGCGATAAAAGTTGTATGACCTATAGATTTAAAAACTTGCCATATTTGTCAAGATATAATTCCTTCGTTATCTCGCTTTTGAGTGTAAAACTCGGAAAAAATTTATTTTCCTAAATCGAAGATAGTAAATTAAGTTAGAAGCCAAAACTTAATTTTTTTTCTACCTTGAAGACAATAGTTCTGCTTAGAAGAAGTTGTTTTGCGATGCAAAGTTTTTTTTCTCTTTTCTAAATTTTTAAAAATTAGAGGTTTAGGGAGAGGAGATAAGGATTTGACTTTAATAATATATATTCAAACTTCTGTACTCTATGCAACTATCAATACATTGTGCCATATTATGTGGTCTTTTTTCTACACATGTTATGTTCATATACATTCACAAAATCATGACATATTCAAACAAGATATAGCAAATACTGTTTAACATTAAAATACCAGTTGTTCAATTAGACTCATTCAAAGACAACATACCAAATATTCTAAATTGCGTCAAATGTAAACTGGATGTGTCTTAATTACCATACTTAATATTTTTGCCTAATTAATTTTCTAATAGTTTCAACAACTTTAATTTTTTTTTAGTTTATTAGTTAACTTGCTGCTAATTGTTTCAGTTCAAGTGATAATTTATATTACACTTGATGATTTAATTTCTTAATTTAAATATAGGTGATTGCTATCATTACTCTTTTTTTAAAGATTAGTTAAAAAAATGCTGTCTCAATATTTGCTCTTTCATCTATGGGAGATTGCACAAGGCCTATTTGACAGGTAGAACAAAAACCAACATACTGAAGATGCCCATGTAAGAAGCCGTGAGAATGACATATGAAAGGCATGAGTGATAACAAATAATGTACGCAAAGTAAACCTCAACTACCATTGTCAGTTACTTTCAGCGAGATTGAGGAAACCAATGAGACGGGAATTGAAAATATTGATATGAGTGGGGATTATAACAACACCCCTCATTTGTGAGGGAGGCCAATTACACATAGTGGATATTTACAACTCTATCTATAAAATATGACATACTTAAAAAGTTATGAATACCCTAAATAGTAGGAGTTTCTTATAATGATATATCCAGGTTAGATGATCAAATAAGCTAATAACTAGGCATCAATATTCCACCTCTTTTGCATGTCTGAGGTTCCTTTTAACTTATCATTAGACTTTTAACATGAACCATTTTTACAACAGTTATGTGGGAGAGGTTTGATTATTTATTATGTTTATATACCTCTGATACCTGAGCAGTTTTTCATTCCTAGAGGTTTTACCTTATTGACACTTAAAGCATTTAGTTATGCTTGATGTATAACTTGATATAAAAGAAGTTGATGAAATTACTCAACTATATGATGATTAAAAATTTATTCATTATGCATTTAGTTATTTATATTAATTTATTATCTGTGGTTCATGTATAGTGTTATACTTGAGTGTGACCTTCACATTAACCATTTCTCTTGTGCAAATTAACAGTAACATATTATAAGGAAATATAATGACAAATTTAAAAGATGCATAAAGCAAAAACGCTTTTATTGTGGCGTCATTGACAATATTTTTCCACAATTAAGTTGCATTTTTATAAAAAAGAGCAAGAACTTAGTTGCGCTCCTAATAACTGTTATTATTTTAATAATTTCTTAAGTGTGTTTTCCTCATAGTTTTTTTTTCACACACCACCACTTGGTGGATCTTTAGCAGTATTTCTGAACCAATATGACTTTGAAATTGTCCAAAAACATTTCTACACATTTCTCAAAGGCTAGAAATGCTTTTGTGGTGTTGATTGCTTTTCATCATTTCACTTGCTCTTTTACCTATCACTTTAAATTACATAATTAATGGAACATTAACTACTATACAGTTTTCTTATTATTTTGATACAACAATAAGCTCTTTTGAAGTCTGTTAAATGTGTAACCGAGTTCCAATTGTTTTGTTACATAATACAAATAGAAATCCAAAGCAGGCTCCACAACAATTTCTCTCTATAAAACTTCACACTGCCGTAAGTGGTGAAAGTGTTATATATGTAAATCTCCATTTAAAACTGCACTGCCTTGAATGACAACATTTAGACTGACAACACATTGTCATTTAATTCTATATGCACTATTTGAAAAGTTACATAATAGTATTTATAAAATTCATTTTATAACATTGTATGTATAATACTTTTCTGATTCTTCCTCGTTTACAATTGGGGGCCATCCATAAATTATGTCACTTGTTAAGCGGTTGGACAAGTTAGAGTGTTAACAAAGTGTGACATAGAGTAACAAGGGAGAGATCAGTCTTTTTGATACCATATGAATAAATTTAAAACTCTACAACTTTGTGGGAAGGATGCGCAAGTAAGAGGCTCACAAATTTCATACTGCTTCTTAATCCTTGGATCATCTTAAAACGATGTAAGACAGTAGAGAGGCTTGTAACAATCTAAAGGTACTTTGGGCGATGTTAAGAGGTTATCTTTGATGGCTATTTCAGGCCTAGTACATGGGATCTCGTGTAGGGTGTTAAAAGGTGTTTTGCCATAACTGATCGTTTGCGCCGAATTAAGAAAGGGGCGACCCTGGTGATCGCCCAAGGGCCCGGGTCCAAGTGCGTCGCGCGTGCTTACGCATATTAAATAAAACACTAAAAGAGATGATTAATCTTATCTATAATTTATTATAATTTTTAAAAAACTTTGAATTTTTTAAAATTCCTAAAAATGTAACTGAAAAATTAAAATGAAATCCGTACACATAGGTCGTCCTGCGGCCGCCGACTATAGTCGGCATTCGTAACGCAAGAGTTAATGACTCTCAAGACTTTTTCGCTGACCTGTCCATCATAAGCAATTTTAATAATATAACAATTTAATTATAATCAATTATTAAAGAATTCCACAACCATGACTCATTTTTACTATCGATCTTTTCTGATTCATCGCCCGTTTGGTCTTTATAATTTTTAATGAGACCAATGTTTCTGTTGTATGAATAATGCTTCAATCAATATCAATATCAGCCAGTGGCAGTCCACTGCTAAACATAGGCCTCACACAAGGCGTGCCACTTAGCCCGATCTTCGGCTACACGCATCCAGTCTCTGCCAGCCGCCTTGCGCAGATCGTCGCTCCATCTAACAGGGGGGCGTCACACACTATGCAACTTGCCGAGTCGCGAATATAATAAATATGTCGCGAATAATGCTAACAAGCTGCTTATTAAACTTTAATAGATATTGCGTCCTAACTAAAAATTATTGCAGTCATTATGGACGTACTCAGATATGAACAAGGCGATGAATGCATTTTACCACCCTAGAAGTAACAACGTCGTCTAAGATATAGATACAAACAACAGAAACTTATGAGCCGCGATCTGGCTATTGGTATATCTTCTTCCAGCTCAGAAACTAAGTACCGGCGACTGAGTGAACAATAGTTCGTTCTCGTCTCCAGGTCTCTGTCTGCCACATATTCCGAAGAATTGAAACGACTTAAATTTTCTTAAAGATCCACTTTTTAACGTACAGGACCGCGGGTTTGATTCTTGCATCCATAGGATGTTTATTCCTGTCATTTGTGTTGGAACTGAACTTATGATTTGGGATATCTTAGTGTGGCGCTCAGACTTAAGGTTTACTTTTTATTTTAATTACAGGATTAAAGCACAAATGTGTCTCGAGTTTGCGTTATAGCGCTTGTATGATTTAAACTTTATCATCCACTATATATTAGTTTATTATATAAGAAAATCTTCAACCATGTATATTTGAAAATCGAGAATAACTTCTGGAGTATCTTTATCATTCTCGAAATATGAAACCTTAAATTTATTTTTATCATCATCATTAGCTTACGCTAATAGTCGCTAATATTCGCGGCAATCCAATTTCTGAACATAGGTCTTCTCCAAGACAAACATAGGTCTCATGCCAGATCATTGTGCAGATCGGTGCTCAATCTGGCCAGAAAGTGCCCCATTCCACTCCAGCAATCATCTAAACGTTTACACTTCGGGTTAATTATTCCCAGAGCTGTCTTTGGTTCTCTCTTGGATACATTCGTTTTGCATTTCATCCATTAGAGAAACGCTAAGCATAATTCCTCTAAAATTCTTTGAGTAAATTTAAACTTGTGGAGAATGTTTAGGTCCTATCGATTATAAGAATAATAAGTTTATTTTTAATTTAATATTGTTTCAATACAGAGCCTTGCAACGGCTGTGGTGCAGCTCTTTACAACCGAAGGACCGGCGCATTCGGAATGGAGGAAGAAGGACACAGGCGTGCTTTGCCTCATAAAGGACAACAGCAGACGCTCATACTTCTTCCGCATCTATTGCCTCTACAGAAAGACCATGATATGGGAACACGAGGTCTATCAACAGATTGAGTACAAAAGCCCCAGACCCTACTTGCACACGTTTGAAGCTGAGGTAAGATAAATCTGCCCTTGTCGTTTGCTATAAAACCGGTGTTCCACTATACTACACATAATATTAGAATTAAAATAGAGCGCATCAAAACGTAACGTTCAGCTTTACATTTGATGCACTTTATTGATTGATGATTTTAAATATTTATATTTGTATGTATATAATCGTGGGTGCTAAGTGGGTGGTAAGTGATCATTTACTATTTGAACGGTTTGACTGATTGAGGTGATTTTCACACAATCTGTATTTTCGATACTTTTTTCGACACTGTTTTAAAATTATGACAAATTGTATATTTATGTTCTAAAATGATGCATCTTAACAATATACGAGTATATTCGTTTAGTGGGAAAAAATAAAATATCAAACATGGATCCGATTTAAACTAATCCTAACACTTAAGGAAAGAACAGACTAACGTTTGTTGGATCAAGTAGAGAAATGTACATGAATAAAATCATTATTAGGCAATTTTTTTAGTTTTACGTAATATTTCAAATTATTTATATTATTACTATTACACATAAATCACAAAAGAATCACGTGCCAAAACTACAAGCTTAACACGTTGACCGCCACGTATGTTTACAATAGAACTTTCATCAGGCCACCAGTGCCGTTGAAGAACCACCACCAAGCGCGCTGCTTTGGTGGTTTATAAAAATGGCGACAAAGATGATCGTAAATATTAGATTTTCGACGAAAATCCTTTGTAAGTAATCAAACCAGCGTCACCCGATTACGGTTGATACGGCCCGATGAGTACTTTTACCGTCACCCAAGTACGGGTGACACGGCCTGGTGTGAACTTTTACTGTCACCCGAATATTGGTGACGCGGCAATCAACGCGTTAATTTTCTTACATGCGATGGCGATTTTTAAGAGGAACTGCGATTTTATCGTTTCCAATCGCATAGCAATCGCGTTGAGGTGTACCAGTACCTTTTAGTGATTCATAATGGTTGCGTAAATAAATATTTAAAACATTTGACGATGTCATCAAACGCATGCGGTTATTGATGACGTTATCAGTAAACTAAAATTGCATAGGTAATTAATAAGGTAGTGAGAGATTACGAATGGCAAGTGGCATAAATTCCGTCTGTTGTATGTTTTGTGCCACAAAGATTAATTAAACAAAGACAATATATCCTCCGATATAATATTGAATAACTTATCCTAACCTGTTTTGTTAAGAATATAATGTTGTTCTGCTTTACGCGTATAGTAAATATCCACTTGTGCTTTATCCCTAAAGTTATATGTTTCATTTTACAAAATATCTCTTTTAAACAAACAAGTATTTTTCATACAAAAATTAGAATCACATGTCACCTGAACAAAGAGCATCACGAGCATGATGCAGTTCATTGACAAATTTCCGTTTTCTAGAGATCATTGATCCCTTCAGTATACGTCATATGTTCGAGCCGTTGAGTTCAAAACGTTTATTTTTATGGATGAATTTTAAATTTAGACTAAATATTTAATTATTTTGTTATGTTTTAACTTCAACTTTATCTGTGTATAATTTTATTAAAGAAAAATGATATTTGTATATAGTATCTTCTTGCAGTGCACTTTTGGTACCTATCAGACATGTCAACTGTTAGCATGCAGAGTTTAATTCAGATAGTCCAATGGCATTGAACGAAAAGAGGGACAGACGAAGATGGCGAACAAAAGAGCGCCGCTTTTGTCATGTAACGCAACCCTAAAATGGAGCTTCAATCCTTTACGCTGGTGCCAAGTTTTCAACGTATATACATAACAAAGTAACTGAAATAACATTTTAATTTCATCAAATAAAAATTTTATTTTAGTTTAGAAATAACATTTTAAAAATAAAAATCTTTAAATTTTATATTTTATTTTACATATTTCTTAATATAACCAACCGTGTGAACGGTTTGTCAAACGTAACGCAAGCTTTCGAATCCGTAGGCCCATTGTGGTTACGTCACTCGCATTATGCAAATATTATAAGGTGTGGAGCGAATATTAAAAAAAAACGCTTTATATTCTCGACGCGTACTTAAATTATATTAGGGCTAGTACCCACTGACGGGATTGTACAATGATGTAGAATGATGATATCATGCCCAGTTGAAAGCACGCACTGAAATCAACAAAATATATATTTATTCAACAAAAAGAAAAACAATTATGCGTCTAAAGCATGTGTAATTCAAGATAATTTGCTAAATATAAGCCATTATGGCGACCTAATCGACTCGTTAGCGGAGTTTCGCAATTCTTCAATTTCTGCATGTCGACAAATATTTATTCATTTTCATTTATTTGTTTTCCTCGTTGTTTTAAAATTAATACCATCGCGCCGTCTAAAAGCTTTCGGCATCATATTTTTTAACACTGTACTATAAATATTCACTTAAGAATTCCTTCCCATGTCGGCTCCTCAGTGGGCAACAGCCCTTACGTAAGGTACGATGGTCGCTGATTCCCGTTTTGAGGAATGCATCGATGTATTGGCAGACATAAATTGCCTTACCTTTGATCTATTTGGTCGTACAGAGGGTATTGATTTGTCGCCAATATCATTCACTTGATCTTAACTTCTGAGCCAAGCGTGCTTGGCTTCGAATCCCGCTCCAACTTGAACAAAAAATGTGTTCAGTGAAAATAGTTAGTTTTTGGTTTGCGAAGTCCAATTTTGTTTTGACCGTGCCCCACTGCTGGGCACGGCACTTACCATTTCTGGTGTAATTGACATTAATCGAACACGCTTTTCCCAGGCCGATTAATGCGATAAGCAGACTTAGTACATATCTGTAAGCGGAAATCGAACCCGCCACCCTTGACATTTACATTTAATAAAGTAATTATATTACATTTAATAAAGTAATTATATTACATTTAATAAAGTAAGGTAACCCCCCCCCCAATCTGCATTTTCGTTCCTGCCCTTTCCTTTCTTCTCTATCCTTTCCCTACCTCTCCGCCAATCCAGGGTCTGCCGTGCCAAAGGATGCGTGGCTAAGGGCGAGCTTAGTCGCAAGGGTGCCGACCGTCCCGGGATCGGGCTCCCCCGGGTACTATGGTGCCTTACCTCAGCATGCAGGGCTCTGATGGGGCTGACCTCCATCCTCCCTTGCGTCTCGTGGGATTCACTAAGACGAATTTAATATACCTAATTTGTTGAAAAATGACGGCGACGTGGTTCGCCACCCGTCACGTCCTGATTCTCACGAGAGCGAGAAGCGACCAATGGAGAACCGTTTCGCTGCGATGAATGATAGCGGATGGAATTCTGTGGTCTCTGCCAACCCCTGCGGGGGATAGGCGTGAATATATAAATATATAAAAAAGTTAGCTATATGAATTGTGTGTAGAATCCATCGGTAAAGTATTCCACAGGCGGTTTGCGTTCAGTTCCTCAAGGTTTCAAGGCGCGATGACACAAATATTTTACATTGAAAATACTTACATTTGTATATTTTCAGGACTACATGACCGCATTCAATTTTGCCAATGAAGATGAAGCAAAGACACTCAAGAACATACTTATTGAGAAGATCGAGCTGCGGAAGCAGAGACGGGCAGGTAAAATAAAGAATGTCCAGTAACTACTATTTTCAAATAACGATCATTAGACCTGATATATATATATATATATATATATATATATATATATATATATATATATATATATATATATATATATATATATATATATATATATATATATATATATATATATATATATATATATATATAATATATATATACAATATAATTGTTAATAATAGATTATGAAAATGAAATAAAAACACAACGTCGCTTATGTAAGTTGGCGGGAAAAGTCCGACCATACAATATAGTTCATTCAAATAATCGTTATTTGAAAATATATTAGGTAAGGTTGGAAACCCTAATTCTACCACCGGAACCATTACTACCTTTTTTACTGTCAAAATATTGTGACTCTGTAATAAGTGTGAGACTTCTTTCTTTTTTATGAGAAGGCTTGTTCTTATAACAATTGTGATGGAAAGTAGTTAGCACTTATGCATCACCAGAGGCATTGTATGAACGTTGCTGGCCTTCCACGCTTCGAATATCATCATAGGCGCAAAAAGCGAAAACGCTGTAAATGACCTGGTGTCAAAAAAAAATATTGCATATTCGGATCAGAAAAAAAATACTGCACCGAATGGTATGAGTTTCACAGCTTTACGATTGACAGAAAATTTTGAACAGCGTTGAAACTGACTGTTTTTGAGTGATCAATTTTTTTTTGTATGCGATAGGAGGGCAAACGAGCAGGCGAATCGCAGCAGCAATCATCGCCGCCCATAGACATCCGCAGCGCCATAAAAAGTCGGCAGTGCGGAAGCGTTGCCGACTTTTACACACATGCACTTCTTACTTTTGCACACTCTTACGACCCTTTATGTTATTCTGCACACTCTAACGACACCGAACGAACCGTTCCCACGGATAACGAGCAAGACGAGTCCTCTCAATTGTTTCGTCTCAATTTACGCTTCCCAGAAATGTAATGAACACTGTCCATGCAATATTTTACGCTCAAGGGAGTGCAAACACCTTGTAAAGTATTCTTGTTTTTCAATTTTTTTACCTTGTAAAATATTTTTGTTGTTCAAATCTTCTTGCATAATATGTAATATGGGCGCCGTTGATTACTTTCCACCAGACGATACGCTTGCTCGTTTGCCCACTTATCCCATGAAAAAACGTAGATCTCGGGTGTAAGCAAGTTGACCACACCCCTTATGATGAGTGTCAGGTGAATACTTTTAAACTAGCAATATTCGACCGATAACATAATATAAATATGGTCGAATATTTTTCTATTTCTGTCTAATTCTAATTCTGTCACCGGACACACATTATTATTACAGACAGGGATGACCAGCTTACCTAGACCCAAAATTTACTTTGTTGTGGGATAGGTAAGCAAACGAACAAGCCTGACGCTTAATGAAAAGCAACAACGTAGCCCATAGACAGAAAGATAGAGTAGAAAGTAGGTTTGTTTTTTGAAGGTCCCATAAAAAAAAACTTAACGCCGAGTTTCTTTGAAGGTGTGATACTTCCTTGTTCGATTCGTGCATTCCAGCCCATTCATGCCGTACCATAGCTCTATTACTAATAAAATTACAAAAAATCTATTCTTCCTCGATCAGACGAAAAGAGACCAGTCGAAGTATTTAGTAACTTGACGTTTGTAAGATTTTCTTATTTCAAAGAACTAAGGTCGTATTTAGGCGTCTTTTCTACGCGCTGACGATGTTTAGTGCACGCGCGTTGTTTTATGATTTCATCTCTCCGTGTTTATCGAACGTATTCGTGCGCGGTTATCGCATTAATAATACGAATGTTTACACAACAAATTGTTACACACAAACAGGCAGTACTGATCTGCGGCTTAACGAATTTCATTTCATCTATGTCACCTTAAGTATAGGGTGTCCGGCGGTAAAAATAGGTTTTCAATCTTAACTACTACTTTCAAATAAAGAATATTCGTCCATGTTTATATTTAGTTATAGGACGAACGTTCCTTGTTACTGAACGATTTCGAGTTTGTCGCATTAATAATACGAATGTTTGCCAACAAATTGTTACACATAACCGCGCAGAATTAGTTTTTCAATCTTAACTAATACTGTCAAATTACGAATATTCGTCCATGTTTATATTTAGTTATAGGACGAACGTTCCTTGTTGTTACTGAACGAATTCGAGAGTTTGTTGCATTAATAATACGAATGTTTCCCAACAATTTGTTACACATAAACAGGCTTTGCGAATTTTTTTAGCATTTATGTCACTTTAAGTATAGGGTGTCCGGCGTTAGAATTGGGTTTTCAAACAAGGCGTATCTATATTTAGTAAAGGTCGAATATTCCTTGTTGACGATGAGAAATTTTATGTCCGAATACTTTATTTTTTAAATTAAGTCCACTGTGTCGGTAGGTACTTGAACGGAAGGACACTCTTCCTTCCGTTTTGAGCGTAATTGTATATCGGGTCCATCACCCCAACGGAAATCACTGCAGCTGTGGTTCCGTTGGTTTCAAGTTCATTGGCTTTTTTGTAACTTCAATTAATAAGTAGTAAGTCACCAACAACACTAATGGAAAAGACAAACACCCAGAATCAGAATACAAGTATGTATTTATTCTAAGTCCGGGTTTTTGTCCTGTGCGAATAGTACTATAACGTGCCTGCCGTACTGCTACGGCGACGGGATCTTTATGGGGTTTTATCTTCGATTTAATTGAAATTATTACAAGTGAAATAGATTTATTTTTCAATTCACTGTACATTTATATCTTACTCATACTTTATTCACACTATAAATATTATTTACTTGTGCAAGGAAAGGCGATATGTGACATCCGAGACGTCAGTCGATCTTCTTGTTTTTATATAAAACAATATATTTCTTTTTTATATTTTAAAATTACGAATTTAAAAAGAAGCAATATAATATAAAATGTTTTAATATATTCAAATAAAAAGTTTTATTACATTTGTGATACATTTATCAGTGTATCACTATAGCACGCACGATCCTTGGTTTAAATAGCGAGTGATATATGTATATATAGGACATTTAAATAAAACATATATAAAAAATTATACATTTTTGTTAGAGCGACTAGTTGTATACCATTAATCCGCTTGGATTAAATCTTTGGTTAATTGTTGCTACGATCTTAAGGTTTTTTTATTTCACAAAAGAGGTAATGTGGTGTATTTAGGGCAGGAGCTGAAGCTTTTAAAACTTTTTTTTTTATAATTAAAATCTCGACTCCGTCTAAGAAAAGAAGTCTAGCACTGTTTAACAGTGTAATAATTGCTATATGTCAATTAATTTCGTACATTGCAGAGAGGCGACAGCGGTCCATGTTGGCGACTAGAGCCAACAGTTCAAGTTCCCATGGTTCCGTGGTGAGACAGAATGGTGTAACCCCACCACCGGTGCCAACTCTACAAACACTACCCGCGTTGCAGCCCGTTAAGAACACCAACTTGTCGAGTAAGCACACGCAAAAAAAAATCATTCATTATATTTCTTTTTTTTTTCTTTGCATCCCTTTATGCCAATTGCACATACAGAAGAGTGTAAGATTTGCCGTAGTTAGAGTTGATATGGCGAAAGAGTGCAGAAAGTGTGTGCTTCGTCCGGTGAGCGGTTGAGTTCCGGAGCCGCCAGCAACTCTCCACCTCCCAACCACTGTCAACAACACCAAACGCACACCACCACGCGTCCACAGTGTACACGATACGTAGGACACCCCAAGTTAGTTGGAGCGATGATCTACGCAGAGCGGCTGGCAGAAATCGAATGCTTTAAGCTAAGGTCGGCTAAACGTGCCTCGGGAAGGCCTTTTTTCAGCACTAAGCTGCTTAAGGCAGTTATGATGAAATTTTCATTCTTGAGCATAGTAAAGTTGTGAAGAAGTAAAACAGCACAACGAAAGAAAACATAGAATAAGGTCTGTTTGTGTAGTTGTAAGTATTTTACTTACATTGAAGTTTAATTATTTCAGGTTACACATTAAAAGGTAAAAAGGCGAAGTCGCGGAAGATAAGCAAGGCCGATATCGGATTTCCTCAAGACTTCAAGCACATATCACACGTCGGATGGGATGCTAACAAAGGTACATCATCTATTTACATTCCTTAAGAGGCCGGTGGTGGATTAATTGCTTATATAAAGAAATTTATCCTCCACCGGCTTCTTAGGTATTTTTTTTATGGTCTAGGAAGGTAAACGAGCAGGCGTGTCACCTGATGGAAAGCAATCAACCCCGACCAAAGATATCCGCAGCGCCATAGGCAGTGCGGAAGTGTTGCCGACCGTTAAGGAAAGTGCCATTATGGGGGGGGAGGTGGGAGGGTGTTGGGCCTCCGGAACTCAGCCGCACACCGTACGAAGCGCGGTAGCTAAGCTACCAATCTTTAATATGCTGTTATTTTAATTGAGACAGTACTTATCGAGGTTTATTGTGCAATTTTTGTTGCAAAATCTTCCACTGGCACTAATGGCCAAAAATCGTCGTGGGTGACACCCAGAATGAGTTTCCCTTCTTCATTATTCTTCAGTATGGGAATATGCGATTAGGGTTTTTTACCATACTAGGTAGTTAACCCTGAAATGAACTCTCCTCGTTTATTTATTATTTAAGAGTTTTTGCACAACATGCATTTGACTTAGATACAAAAAGAAGAGACACATTTAAAAAGAAACTGACATTTTTTGTTGTCGTGTATGTTCTCTTATGGAAACCTTAGGCAAACGGGTGAGCGAGTCACCTGATGTTAAGCAACGATCGCCACTCACGTATTCTGTGATAATATAAATGGGTCGCATTATCTTAGAGTAAGAAAGTGAATAATGGAAGGAGAAGAAGGGAGTAGTGGGACGGAGAGCAGAAAATAAAGGAATTAGATTTCCGGATCCGTGCTCTTACTATGCGAAACGCATAAAATGCTACCACTGGACGCCAATATTTTATGAGGGTTTTTATAATATATAAAAAAGGACTAAAAAATATAAAAAACTTTTCTTTTTTTAACAACCCATATATGTCCCACTGCTGAGCACGGGCCTCTCCATTTCTGGAGGAACGGACGTTAAACCCACCACTCTTGTCCAATGCGGATTGGCGGGGTTACCAGACTCGGAACATATATTTGTAATCCATACATATATTTATTTCGATGCGGGAATCGAACCCGCGATCATTAACTCCGCGAGCGGAGGGTCTGGTCGTCAAAAAAGTACATACATTGGAAAAATTATCCGTTGCCTAATAATTTACATTGGTCCTTCGAGTCGGATAAATGAACTATGCGTTTTTTTTATAGGTTTCGACGTAGACAATTTGCCGGAAGAGGAAATGCGTTCATTCTTTTCGAAAGCCGGTATATCGGAAATACAACTTCAGGATCAAGATACACGACAGTTCATATACGACTTTATAAACACGAATGGAGGTTTTGACGCCGTTAAGAAGGAGCTGCACGAAACTGCCAAACCTACCAAAAGTAAGACAGAAAATGTGTAATTATATTTTGATGGGAACCTGTTTGTAAAATGATACCACAGAATAGTATTTTTCTTAGTTGGCAATTACGTATAACAGTTATCCAACCAGTGTCAAAATATAATAACAACAAGTATCTAGAAATGTATCACTAAGCTTGAAAATCTATGTTATGTCTTTGTGAAATGCTGTGGAAAGTCTTTAAAGTAACGATACACGCATTTATTTAAGTTCAATGCACTTATACGCTTTAATCGAACTATATTGTACAATATGCCACAAAAATTAAACTGTATAACTTTTAATAACATGACATAATAACATGAAATAAAAACACCATGCTGCAGGTGTAAATTGACGGGATAAGTCCTAGCATTGTTTCTCTTAGTTTTAACTGATGAATTGACAAAATTTTGACATATCTTAGTGTCACAGATAATAAAAATTATTCTAATGAAAATTTTTAGTCCTATAACAGCTTAAATTTTGAATGAATACTTATAAAAAAATGTGTCTACGTATTGCAGGTGCTCCACGAGCTATGGCACCGTTACCCCTGCCCCCCGCGCCCGTGGCACCGCCCGCACCCCCCGCACCGCCGGTGCCCTCCCGTACGCCTGCCACGCCTCATCCGCCCGCACCACGTAAGACGTTTTTTAGTTTACCCATTTAAAAAGTATATAACCGCAAATTTAAAGTGCTAAAACTCTAAACTTCTTGAAGTCCAAAAATGGTGAAATTCATGTGACATAATTTATGGATGGTCCCTTCGCCATATGCAAATTTATTCTTTTCAATTCCAGTTACACTTATCATATTTAGCAGAACAGGTGTGCGTTGTTGTCTAGTTGTTTATGTAATGGTCTGTGGTATAACCGAGATATTTGTCTGTCTAGCGTCCCGAGCGCCTCCTCCCCCACCGACGCGTGCCGTGCCCCCTCCCCCGACGCTCACCGCGCCTCGCAATCCTCCACCACGACCTCCGCAGCGTAAGTCTAAAATTTCATTTATATTTATTTATTGATATTATGTATCAGGAGTTAACACGGTATCACAGAAAAAGCTTCCGCCTGGTTACGATCTGCAATGGCCTATGTCGAGAGCTCTTAACAGACTTCGTATACACTTGGGCCGTTGCAGACATAACATATGGAAAGGGGGCTATACCGCACAGCAGTGGGAGGGGTGTGATTTTGGGGTTGCAAGTCAGTCCATGGAGCATCTGCTCGACTGCTCACTTTGCCTTAACACCTGCGCATCCCAAGATCTTATCGAGACGAATGCTGCTGCCATTGCAGTGGCGAATAACTGGACCTGAAAATATAAGAAACACTGACACGAAAAAAGGATAAGTTTCAGGTCGTGGTTCATACAGATGCGGTATACTCCATCACTTTCATTTACCGAAAAAACAGGAGGGCCAACAACTCTGCAGAGAGAGTAGAGTCGTGCTACCACTTAATATTCAAACATGTTACAACAATATTCAGATTTCAGCAGTTTTTGCATTGTCACGTATTGTTTTATATTCTTATGTTTTATATAAGGCTTAATTATAAATATATAGTATGTTTATATGTGGGATCGATCAGAAGTATATTTATATGGGAGTCGTGTTTCTCCACTTGTGTTGCACTGCATCTCCGTGATGGTAGCAGAAAATAAGTTTCTCCGCTCAACGAGTGGAAGTTTTGGCTGAGCGATCGTCCATTTCCATTTGCATGTACTGTTGTTCATTATGTTATAATTTAATCTGTAATCATGTGCGTTGCTGCAGAGGGAAACACAAAATTAATCTATCTATCTACTATAATTTTTTCACTTGTTCACAGCAGTACCCCCAGCTCCGACCACGGCCCCGCCGTCAGTCCCGCCCCCTCCCCCACCGGGCGCTCCACCCCCGCCGCCCCCGCCTCCTCCCCCGCCTGCGCCCGTCGCACCCCCCGCCCCGCCGCCGCCACCGATGCCCGCGGACACGGCCGTTGGCGGGGACGCTCGCGCGGCCCTCATGGAGAGCATCCGCAGCGGCAACAAAAACTTACGGGTGAGTTACTACCTGAAGCTACTCTTCTTATAGTCCTATGTGCCCGAGGTGGGGCAGAGGGCGTCCACAGTGCTCCTCTATTGGGATCGCTCTTGAGCGACGCGCTTCACTTCAGGCCACGTCAATCCGATGGATTGCATCTTGGCCGCTATAGAGCGCTTCCAGGTGTGTTTGGGTCGGCCTCGCTTCCTTTTCCATTGAGGAGTCCATTCCAGCGCCTGTCTGGGAATGTGATCAGGGTTCCTTCGGAGATATTTATGGCCTATCCAAGTCCATTTGCGGCGCAAGAATTGAAGTAGAATCGGCGGTTCGTGACAAAGATCCAGCAGGCATTCGTTGGATATTTTTTCGGGCCAGAAGATTGCGAGAATTTTTCGACAACATCGGTTAACGAAGACCTGTAGCTGCTGCGTGATGTTCTTTGTTACCCACCACGTTTCGCACCCATACAGCAATACAATTTTGACATTTGAGCAAAATATTTTGAGCTACAATGAATTAAACGGATTATAGAAACACGAAGCTATACCCCGGCCGAATTCCGAAAGGAATATTTAATAGCAAAGCGTTGCCCAGCAACCAACAATCAAAAAGTTACGAACGAGAAAGTTCCACGACGACTCGATCAGAAACGCAAGCTTTTGAAAACCATCAAGCAAAGGAAAGTTGCTTATCTATGACACCTGTTTAGGTATCCTAGATATGAGCTCCTCCAACTCATAATTATGGGGAAAAGTTGCCGGAAAAAGGTACGTTGATCGTAGAAAAAAGTCGTGGTTGAAGAACATTCGAAAGTGGATCTTGAGAGTGAGAGTTTTCTGCAAAATTGTTTTCTGCACGCGATAGGCCACTTCTGCAATCTCGGAAGACTAACAATATATCTTTGTTATTGCGCTTCCTGTCGTGAACGGCGAAAGTCACAGGTCCATTGTCTCCCTTCCCTTCTTCCTCTCACATCAACCTTCATCGTTCTTAAAGGCAGGCGACACATTAGCAGAGTTTGGTGTTATCGGTTTCCGTGAGCTACGGTGATCATATATTTCCAGATCTTTTTTTATATATATATAAAAAAATTTAAACAATGATACATTTATCCAGCACGTGGAGACCGGATCCAAGACATCGCTGAACGAAGACAACCGGAGCAATCTGCTGAGCGAGATCAGACAGGGCGTGGAACTTCGAGCGGTGAGTAATTTGTTCAGTTCTTACTCGCTATTCGAACATTTTTACGGAGCTGCCTTTACGTAAAGACGGAACCCGATAAATAAACAAAAAGAGACTGGATGCGTGTAGCCGAGGATCGGGCTAGGTGGCGTTTCGAGTTAGGAGAGGCCTATGTCCAGCAGTGGACTGTCGGAGGCTGGTGATGATGATGCGCGATTCGTACCATCCAGCGTGAGCACTTTTCGGTTGTCTTCCGTAGTATACCTGAAGATGCCTCGTGTTGGGGCGAAACACGTGTCGTTTACAAGGTGGAAAAGTGGTAATGTGTGTTTGGTGTTATGTGTAGTGATTGGCGGGTGGACAATTGATGGCCGATTTTCGGTAAGTTTTTTGTTTAAATTCCAAATAAATCCACTTCATCCAGCACAAAAAACACACATTATTAATTGTTTTTCTTGTCGCGGATCTTAGCTAAGTAAAACTTTTGACTCCATTAACAACTCTCCTTTCTCTCTCGCTATTTGGGTCGTATTGAGGATAAATGAAACCACAACTTCCTTCTTATAGTCCAGCAATGGAACTTTCGATAACGTGTATCATACTATGGTAGGTATCCCGGTCAACGAGCAGTTCTGGGGAACGTGTGAAAGCGGTGGCCCCGGCGTGTGGTCTGGCTGGTGCACTGGCGCGGGCTCTACAGGAGAGGAACAGAGCCACTCACTCTTCTGACTCCGACGGCAGCGACAGTGATGCCACCACCAGCGACGGCGAATGGGACTAGCCTTGGAAGCTCTCGTGATATACAATCGAAGCCCAGGTTCCCAACATTGACGCATTTGACAAAAATCGAGAAAAACGCCTCACAATACAGTATACCTCCTATAACGCGATTTCATTTCCCTCGTATATAACGCGGAGATTTCCCAAGTCATATATTTATTTGTAGTATGAAATTTATAATGATTTGACAGTTCATAATCAACTTTATTACGTTTGCACATCTTGTTCTTATAAAATTAAATTATATTATTAAGATTTTGTTTATTGTTTTTGATGTTTTAGAAACATTAATTATACGTACAGTGATACCTCGTGTAACGCGGAACCAATCTACCGCGTTATAGGAAGGTTTATTGTACTAGCTTGAGGAATACGAAAAAAATTTAAGGGAATTTTTTGCTTTTTTTTGTTCACACACAAGACTAATTTCAATCTTTTTTTATTGTTGAAGCAATCAAAACAAATACATGTAATTAAATTTAAGAAAGACTATAAAAGTATTTGTAGTTCACGCAAGCTAGTTTTATTTGATTTTATTTTTTTGGCAAAGATTTGTTTGCTTGTGTAATATTTACGTTTATATCCAGCAAGATTAACCTTAATATCTGACTGAATTCTATTTTATTTACTTACAATATTTTTTTAAAACCGGAGAATACGCTAAAATAAGCCGTTTTACTTCGTCAATCTTCGATACAGATTATTAATGTATGGAGCATCAATGATTAGCCTTATTAATAATTATCAATATCAGCCCGCGGCAGTCCACTGCTGGACATAGGCCTCACCCAAGGCGCGCCACCTAGCCCGATCTTCGGCTACACGCATCCAGTCTCTGCCAGCCGCCTTGGGCAGATCGTCGCTCCATCTAGCAAGAGGGCGTCCCACACTACGTTTGCCGAGTCGCGGTCTCCACTCCAGCACTCGTCTACTCCAACGATTGTCGGTTCTCCGACAAACGTGTCCAGCCCATTGCCACTTCAGTCTGCTACTATGCCTATTAATAATTATAAAATGAGAATATTTATTTCAGTCGGAAACGTTTTATTTGAAGTAATAATTGTAAAATGACTATTTTTATTTTGTAAAATTGAGAATGATATAAAAATAATATTTCATAGTATCTCAATTACTCAACTGAAAATAAGTAAATATAACATTTACTTATTTTCAGTTGAGTAACCGTTTATTTATTTTTATTTTATACGTTTCAATGCGCACATATCATTAATAGTGCAGGCATATCCCCTTCATCCGGGTCGTTACAATAATAACCTATTTAAATTCTATACACTTTTACCGTACGAATTTTACGGCTTAGAAAATATTGTGTCAAAGCTAGCATTTATTTATAAGCGATTAATTTTTTCGATTTTAATTTTATTGTATATTATTGTTAGCTTCCTATGATAATTTATATTTGAAAAGGTTTATAAAATTACAAAAGATATCTGCTATTCAGCACGATAAATAAAAATATCAAAAATTACACTAATTACAAATTTTTAGTATATTCACGCCTATCTCCCGCAGGGGTTGGCAGTGACCACAGAGCTCCATCCGCTGCCATTCATCGCAGCGAAACAGCTCTTCATTGGTCGCTTTTCGCCCTCGTGAGAATCCGGACGTGACGGGTGGCGAACCACGTCGCCGTCATTTTTCGACAAATTAGGTATAATAAATTCGTCTTAGTGAATCCCACGAGCCGCAAGGGAGGACGGAGGTCAGCCCCAGCAGAGCCCTGCATGGGCTCTGCTGGGGCTGACCTCCGTCCATGGGGAGCCCGACCCCGGGACGATCAGCACACTTGCGACTAGGCTCGCTCCTAGCCACGCATCCATTGGCACGGCAGACCGTGGATTGGCAGAAAGGAAGGGAAAGGATGGAGAAGAAAGGAAGGGGCAGGAAAGGAAATGCGGATTGGGGGGGTTACCAGACTCAGAATAAATATTTATAAATCCATATAAATTGAATCCATTGACTCCGCGGACGGAGGGCCCCGCCACTGAGCCAATCGGTCGTCAATTTTTAGTTTTAAATTTAAAACAATTAAAAAGCGTCAAAGAATATTATATTACATTATCATAATACAAACGAGTTTAGAATATTATTTTGATTTTGTTACTGAGAATATAGGTGATGATAAACTGACACTGATTTTTTTTTTCTACTCAACAGACAAATCGGCAACAATAATTAATATATCTCAGTATTTCTCCTATTTTAAAACTGAAAATGCATACATGTATCATAGAGGATTAGCTACGTTTTAGAGTTTTTAAAAATATGTATATATTTGGTTTCCGGTGGCAGAACTAGTTTTTCAAACATAAATAAAAAATAAAAAAACTACAAAGGATATAAATAAAATTCAATAACTTTTACGAAGTAGGGAAGTTCGGGTATTATTTCTTAAAAATTATTTCGTCTATAAATAATAGTTAATACAAACTCTTTAAAATCATATTTGACATTGTACAATATAAAATAGTCATTATTTAATTCTTCCTCAATACCATTACAACGCTGTCACAATTTATGTATATCTTTGCTTGAAAGATTCCCTTTGGATATGAATCTTTGAATAGAGGAAAACTTTTATTTCAAAAGATATGTATGTAAACTGGCTATACTCGCCAAGTCGAGCTGGTCCCCAGACATTGACATGTCTACAATTAGTCGCAGATACGATGTTTCCGATGATAACTGGTCCTTGATCTTCAAAGGAGATTTACTACATAAATATATTTTTGTTATTAAATATGTAAAAGAAAAAGTGCTTTTTAAATAAAAGAATGTTATAGTATTTAACTTAATGGCGTTTTCTAGTTCGTTGAAGTAAAAAGACTTTGAACACGAAAGGAACTGAAAAATAATTTTCGACAATTGTTAACTCCCATTATCTAGCAGCAGCCATTGAAAGTTATTGTGCGTCTCTTTCCTTTACAACTGTGCGAGAGAGAAGGCCCCATAAGGTCATTGTCTGTAAACTAGTTGAAAAACTAATATTTCATGGTAGGTTAGTAATCCAATACTTTATAAATATTAATTTGAGGTTTAAAATATTTTATTTTATGTTTGGGTGTATATGTTAATGTTTCAATGTACATGTGTATATAGTTTTTCGGTAGATGAACGACTGAAGGACATAATAAATGTAATGTAATTTGTAACAGTTCAATAATAATAGTGATTTAATGTTATTTTATTTTTAGTTTTAAGGTATTGTATGTGATGTCACGCTAAGTCTTACATATGTTTACAGTAATCGTCTCTAAAAATATCATGCGGAACTTTAGAGGGAGGCTATCAGCTAGCGTCGGCTTGTAGAGCGCTGTCTCTGTCACACATACGAGCCTGTCCCAATGTTATCGATCCTAGCCGATTGTCTCTCTTTAACGCTTCATATGTCATTTTTACAACCGGGAACTGTATGTAATAATTAAGCATTATCGCCTTATATTAGTCGTAAGAATAGTTGGAATTAATTTGGAGGTTATGTTTATGTCATACAATGCTTAGCTTAACAATAATTTGCGCGCGTCTTTTTTTTTTTATCATAATTACATCACGTGTGGTCAGGGCTCTGTAAGTCATCGTCCATTTAAATATTTTTATCGAAGATTTACAAATTAATTAACCATTTTTATAAATTATTTTTATTACATACAGATGTAAATGATTCGTCCTATTTATTTTTCACATATTTTTGTTATATCTTTTACTATTTTATGGAATTCGTAATAATCCTAATTACTGTCGTTTTCTGTTTCTATTGCCTGGTTCCTATTTCTATAACATAATCAATGAGATAGCCGTTGTATTTCATTTGTTACAATTAATGTTAAGGATCCAAATAATACCTATATTTTTTAAATTACCTATGGATTTAGAAAAGAGCAATAGATATGAGTGATAGCAACATTTGAACGTTGATTATATGAAAGTTTATTTTCTCTTTATATATTGTTTAAATGTAATAATTTGTTAATAACATGCAGAATAATTAAGTGGTTGGTAAAGCTATTATACCTTCGGGTAAAAAGACGTCGATTTGTCTTAGAATATTTTCTTCAAAAGTTCATGAATATGCTGTCCTAAATATTTCGCTATTTTATACTTACACTTCTATCTTCTTGTGACGCTTTATGTAAAAAGCAAAAATTAAAGATATAAAAGCTTGCTAAAAAAAATTTTAAAAATATCTCTTTTGCATACTCAGCTGATTGTTTATAACTTGGCAGAAAATCTTGGTTCTTTGCTCCATGTTTGTTTGATCTGTGAGCTTTACACTGATATCAGAATTAAAAAAAATTAAAAAGACATATAACCATTTAACAATTTATATATTAAAATAGTAAAAGTATCACATTACTTATTATTTTATAATATAAACTTGCGTTATGCGCCTTGACCTCATACAGTACTCGTGATTTATGAGCGGCCGTCAATACTGTTTGATATAACGTTGGTCGGCATAACAAAAAAAAAAGAGAATTCAATAAAAAAAATGCTTTTGGAGTTGATGTTCTAAAAGGATTATGATCAATAAAAATACTTAACCACTAAAGGTATTCGCTGGGTCATCTTAAATATTTCTACCAAATCAGTAGAATATCAGAACGTGAGTTCACAAAAAAAAAGGTATACATACGCTCATGAATTGCAAGAAATTTATGGTTGATTTGTATCATTTAAATTTCAAATCAGTAGCTCAATTTACGGCTTTAATGACGGACGTTGATAAACTCTCATTGTGTACAACTGGGAGAATGTTATTCAACAAAAAATATATGTAGGTATATAAAGCGTGATTTTTTAAAAGTAATTAATATAGATAATGAATTTAATTATTTTTCGAAATATTTATTTCAACTTTATCCGGTATTCCAAATACCGGATATATTTGGAATAGCGTGCATTATTTCTTTCTCCTGGACTAAGTGGTCTTTTTGTATTCTATAAAAAAAAACAAAGTATATGATAATTTTGACAAGTGTCAAAGCTCATATGATGTTTTTTTAATAATTGCTGCATAGCAAAAGCATGAAGCGAGGCGTGTAGTCTTTCAGCCACAATTCAAAAAAAATCATCATGATTCCTCTCAGTTGTACAAATCGTCGGCTTAGTTATCAGAATTTGTAAGTCCAAAAATTTTACAGAAACATCAAAAAACTGATTATTTTTTCATACCATTCTTAACCGTCTTAATGCTAAGTCTTAATGCTGTTTGTTTCTTCTAAAAGTGCCAGATGCGCGGTAGCGACTCTCGCGTCAGAGTGTTGGAAAACATGCATGTACTTTTTAACTTTTTCATTTTTTAATTAATAAATAAATTTCTTAAAAGAAGGGTAATTAATTATTCTTGGCATTTTTCACATATATTGCAAAAAAATGTATGGCACTAAGACGGTTAATTTAGGTATAAAAAAAAGATATTTTTTGACTTAAATACGCGCTAACTGTCGGGTATTTAACATTATTCGTTAGATGGCATCAAAGTTGAAAAGTAAGAAAAAAAAGTTTTTTATTCAATAACTAATTCTGATAATTAGGCCGAAGGTACTCAACGACGGTTTAATACATCCGTGTGTAAATCGCAAACAAAGCTACAGCTGTGATGTGACCACACGTTTATCGCTAAACGATGAGCCTACGCGTTTGTTAAAGGCCATTTATGTAATTTAACGTAGCATTTAACTTTGTACATTGTAAAAAGACGCAAAGCTATTTTTATATAATGTCTAAATTTACGTTTTCTGTTGTTGTTCCGGCGCGAAAGGTTGTGCGGGCACTACAATTACTAACCTTATAGCGTTATTAATACCACCTGTAAACTATGTTGACTAAATAAATGATTATCAATTTTAATTTTTTTTTTTTATTATTGTTCCTTTCCTTTTACGAAACACACTGTAACCTACATTCTAGAACAGTTATAGTAAAATTAATAAAAAACCATCAATTGAGAGCCGGAGGTTCAATTACTTATCCTTTATTACGATAAAGGCTTATCGTAATATATCCCAAGAGCGTCGGGTTTAGCAAGTGTCCATGAGCGGTGGTGAAAACTCAGTTGACTTGCCTATTTATATAAATTAAATTTGTACTCTAGCATAAAAACACATATCACTAGATTACTAACAAAAAGTTGTTGTCGGAAGATTTTCTTATTTTAGTTTGGATAATTAGATATTTGTAAGTATATACACTATCATGTTAACGTCGACTGTACGAAACTCCTCGAGCAAAGCATAGAAAATAGAAACCAACTGCAAAAAGAACACTCGCATAAATCGTCTCATTCTTTTTTTTTCGTGTACATATAGTTGTAAAAAGGTAGGCTTAATTCCAGAAGGCATTCTCTGTGAGTCAACCTTTGGGTCGTTGGAAAAGATTTTATGACATTAAAAATGAGTGCGGAAATTAGCGGACAACCACCAATGAAAAATTAAATGTCAGATAACTAATATGACACAATAACCAAAGGGCGATAGTTCAATTGGCACCCATAATTGGATGGAATTCACTTTTATTGTAACATAATAAACCTTGGCTCAATTGGAAGGTTAACACTAATTTTACTAATATTAAAACATCAAGTTTTAAGACTATTTCTTTTATGGCGGAAAATTGAAAGGGAACACTTGAAAAGGCAAAAAGGATGGTTGTTGCAGATAGATAAGTTTAAAGTAGCGGTACTCTATTTTTTTTCATAGGGGGCCACAAACACGTCGTGGCGTACCGGGCCGCAAAAAAAAGTATCAGGTAATGACTTCTTAGGTTTTGACACATTATGTAATTAAAAAAGTCACGACCAGCAAACAAAACGACTCGTAAATGCAAGTATGCAAACCAAGGTAAGGGGATTCCTGCTATCTCCTCACTCGATAAGGAACTAAAAACTCCCAAGGCAAAACATCGCTAATTCAAACACTTGATTTGTCGTATTTACGAAAATACTAAAATTATATGTCACTGTGATACAATTAAACGTCTGCTGTAAATTAAAAAATGAATAAATTGCAGTGAATTATGGCAAATTACCGTATCAATAATAGCACTGCACACCGCGACGCGGTAGTGTTATGTAGGACCTATTTACTCATCGCGCTCTCAAATTTTCTTATGTAAATAAGAAGACCACGGAAAACTTACCTTGACCAAATTGCTGAAGTTTTTAAGAAAGGCCAGATCAAGAGTACCCTTAACCGGCGGGCTTGCATGAGGAGAATAATGAGTGTGGTTCCTCCACACACAAGGGAGGTATGCCGAGATCGTAGCAGATGGAAATGTGGTCTCTGCCTACTACTACAGGCGTGACGATATGTATGTATGTTAAAGTAACACCAGATGGGCCAACGACAGAGGCCCGGCGGGCCGCAAGTTAAGCTTGATAGCTGATTTAAAGTATATTTGGCTCATTTCTACTTGCGAGTTTCTTACAAGGCTAGACTGGGATCAAATATCAGTAGATAGAAGCGTCTACCTGAGTAATAAAACCTATCTCCAATCTCCAGTCCAAACGCCAAGCGTAGGGATAACGCAGTTGAATTTTAAAGCAGCATTAATAATGATGAAAGTTTTCAAAAGTGTAGAAGAGAATCCTAGCACAAAAGGATATTTTATAAATAAATATAAATGAGTAAGTCAGAAATGTTTTTGAATTACTTTAAAAGAATACAAGTATTATCTTATCGTATATTTTCAATAATTAACAATCATTTATTTTCCCAATAATGTAATCCAACTTAATGCTATAACTATTACAGAACATTCGTCAGAAAAGATCAATGGCATGTATTTTATAATATGGCAGCCCAATAGCTGGTGAATATGAAATATTTACAACAAACCATAAAAAGTACTATAAATGCCTTAATTGCGGCAACAACAAGCCCATGATATAATTTATAAAACTAATAAAAATTCTAGTAATTCATAAAAAGATATAATACAATAGTTGGGGATTATGTTGCCATTTGCTAAAATTACAGTAATAAGTAATAATATAAAAAAAAATTTAAACACGACACTAATGTTATCTTATAAAATAACATTAAAATTGAATCCTTATATCAATTTAATTTATATTCTAATTATTAAAATTACATAAATCACACATCACATCTACAAAGAATATTGGAAAAATATTCTTTGTTGGCAACAAATTATATATATTTTTTTAAATAATTTTTGTCTCAAAAGTTGTTAGTATGTGCAGACAGCTACATTTCATACGTCTTAAACTCCGTGAGAACATCAACAACAGAACAGCGTTTATCCATACACAGCATTACCTGTGTAACTCGCGCCCTTAAACCTTTCTCTCCTACCATATTACATACATATACCTACCTCCCCTTGCACTTTCATATATGTTGAATTTTAAGCACAAGATGCTTTCCCACTACAAGTATACCAAAAGTATACCAGGGAGGCTAGGATCCTCTGTATCTAGCCCGTTTGTATCACTTTTATTCTAAATACATTTATTATAAACAAAACGTGAAAATATATAATATAAATATAAATTATATTCTTGTAGTTCGTTTATTGATGGCTATCACAAACAAAATAAGTAGAAACATACTTTATGTTCATATTGTTAATGTAAAAAAATACAAATTTAAAAAAATTACACGAAGTATATCGAGAATGCAGAATGCTTTAGGTAAGCAATTCTTTGCCCATCCTAACCACGATCTAGCAATATGTCTATAATACGTGAAAAATATATGTATATATTGGCAAAAACTATACAACATTTTGTAAATATTAACATTTTACAACTCTCCAAATAAATATTATTCATTCATCCTTTTACTTATAAACTAGAAGTTAAATTGAAAAAGTACAAGCCTTTACTATCATCTCTCCTGCTTTTCAAAGCTAGAGATGTCATGATCAGTGTAAACAAAGCATTTATAGTTTGAAAACATACGAAACTTTGGTTGCACCAAGCCCAAGTACGAAGCTATCCAAATACTAACACAATCATTTGCTAATTAGAATTAGTCTCTAAATACAACTCTACGGAACTAGGAATGTCACTGTAATTATTTTTCCATATACCTCTCGCTGGGTTCCACATATCAAAAATATCCATCCACGGATTAAAATCTCAATCATCAATTGTTATTACAGTGACGATTTGTTCACCATCCAATGACTCATCATCTGTGAGACAGACAACGCTGTTCGACGCACTAGCTTTATTATTATCTTCTTTATTCTGATACAATGATAGCACATCTGATATAATAGGTGTATGTACCATCATATGCATTGTAGCATCTGTCGAATTTTGACTTTCTTCACCTCGTGTCTGACTTTCGTCGTCTTGTAACTGACTGTCATCATCCCCCAACTGGCTCTTATCATCCTTTACTTCCGGTATTGCCTCATCCAGCTCAATTTCCTCTTCATCGTCACTCCTACCGTAAAACTTTTCATCATCTTTCTCGTCTTGTGGGACGTAGGTGTTAATAAGTGTGACGAGATTTTCGTCACAAGTGAAAACTTTAGACGGTTCCAGGTCCTCTTGGTCACATTGATGCATTGAAAACACTTTGTACGAGGTGAAATATTTATTGCATTGGTGACATTGATTCTGCAAATGAGCGCGGTAGTGATTGTGCAGGTTGGGAAACTCCTCGCCACACACAACGCAACATTCAGCCTTCACTAAGGCTCGGTAGTGCATCTTCTGTTTTGACTTGTGCACATTCTTCAAATGCTTCACAAAAGGGCCGTACCGCACGAACCTCTCACCGCATTGGCGACATTTTATCGGCTTCTTATTATACTTCCTGCTCCGGTGAGAGAAAGCATGTATGTTAAATGCATCGATAGTTTTGAACTTGAGAGGGCAGAAACGACAAGATATTGCACCGGAGGTTCTATGTATTTGATCATGCTTACGTTGTGAATTCTTTTTGGTTACCGGCTTGAAGCAGAACGGGCATTCTTCGTATTTGGGGCGCAGATCGCTCACATTACTGTCGTCTACTTCCTCGTCACTCTCTATGGCACACAGGTGATTGTCGAAGTCGACATGTGAGTAGAAATACTCGCTGCACTTTTTACATCTATTCTCCTCATGGTAAGTTAAATGTTTGTGTAGGTTAAAGAAAACTTTGTTACAAATATGACACTTCTCTTCTTTAGATTCCTTAGGCATTACAATCCAATCTTTGTCGTCACCGTGGACGTCTCTCATGTGGTAAATCATCTCCCGGAACGCAACGAAAGTTTCATCACAGTGCTCGCATTTTGTGGGGTTGTCGATGTTTAACTGCGAGAAATGGTGATTTTTATGTTTGTTATAGCCCGTTATGGTGCTAAACTTCCTGTTGCAGTATATGCAACCATAGTAGCCGACGGTGCGATGGTATACCTTGTGCGTATTGAGAGCATAATCATTTTCAAACACTTTGAAGCAGTAGTCGCAAACAATTTCTTTTCTGCCTTCGGATGCCTCTTTACAAACTTTGATATCGTGCTGCGTGCGCAAGTGACAATCCAATTTCACCTGCAGGTGGAAGGCTTTGTAACAAATATGACACTTGACTCTCTTTGGATAAACTTCAGTGTCACCGATCAATTTTTTCTTCTCGCAGCTAAATGCAAGATGTCCCTCCAAGAATCTGAGGGAACTAAAGTAGTCAAAACAATAGTTACACCTAAGAGAGTTGTGGTAGTCAATGTGTCGTTCGAAATTTCCTTTACTGGCCAAAATTTTAAGGCAAATGGAGCACTGCAACTCCTTCAATGGCCCATTCAAAGTTTTCTCAGTTTGTTCTGCTATCCAAGTCTCATTGATGTCGTGTACGTCACGGAGGTGGTGATGTAGATCATAACCCCTTGTGAAACTCTCTTCACAGTGCGTGCATTTTAGCGGTTCATCTGTGTACTTTTGTGTTAAATGTGATTTTATATGCACTCTGTGGTTCTTAAGAGAAATTGTCTTTTTGCCACAAAATTTGCACTTGAAGAACTCTGGCTTCCTCAAATGTGCCTCTTCATGATGCTGTAATCTACGCTCGTCTAAAAACACTTTGGCACAAAGTTTGCACGAGAAGTAAGTTGGTGGCGGAGCATCCGGGTCCGACTTGATCATCTTACTCTCAGGATGCATTCTACGCAAATGACGTATGAGTTTCACCAAGTCTGGATAGAACCGTGTACAGATTGGACACTTAACTTTATCTTTCCGCAGTTTTTCTAATCGTTTTTTGTGTGATTGGTTATCAAAATTATGACCTTTAACGTGTTTTTTGTGGTAATTTTCGTCTATGAATCCTTTACCACATATATTGCATTTGTACGGACCATTATCATCCTCATAATGAGTTCTGATGTGAAACTCTAATCTTCTCTTGTTAGTGAATTTGATGTTACAAATATGGCATTCGTGACGGGCCCCGAACAATGATGTCTTTGACTTGTGCCATATGACATGGTGTTTAAGGGAAATCTCCGAGTCACACACTTTACCGCAGTGGTGACATGTGTGGGTTCCATCAAAAATCGTCTTATCCATAGTATTTGGTAGCACATCGCCCACAATCGCGTTATTCGCGCTCTCACCACGCTTATAATGTATTGCCATGTGTGATAAATAGACCTTTCTGAACTGGAAAATCCTCTTACAAATGGAGCACTCATAGTCTTTATTTTTGAACCGGGTCTGCTTGTGAAAGTTCATGTGTGCCTGAGCAGCTCGCAGGTGTTTACTTTTACGGTTACAGATGGAACACGTTAGGAACTTGGGGTCCAGATTGGTGTCTCGGTAATGTTCGCGCATATGAAGACGATAATGGCACTGGAATCGGAATTTCTGGAAAAAATCATTATAATTTATTTATTAAACAGAAAGAGAAAAAAAGCTATATAAAAATTATTAGGACAGATGGCAGATAGTGTAATGGGCTAGTCTCCGCAACTCTACGTCTCCCCAGCTTCTCAAAGAACTACAGCAGCCTCTTCAGTTTGCCAAAAGAACACATAAATATTAGGACAAAGGCACTGCTTATTTCAAGGTGAAATATCTTATACGCATAAAAGTATCTATTAAGTGACCAATATGGTCCTTTCCATTCTTCTTACATATATTATTGAAAAATAAAACTTACCTCTCCACAAACAAAGCACTCCAGTTTTTTCTCTATATTATTGCCAACATTAGTGTGCCAATTAACATGCCGCTTTAATGATATCAACGTTGGCATCTGCTTACTACAAATTGGACATGTGAACCCGCTTAAGTTGATCAATGGACTTGATTTCTGCAACGGAACCTCTCCAAAGTCGTTGTGAGTCTGGACTACATCCAGTGGTTCCGCCTTTGTCACAACGACTTCACAAAAAGCCGCCAAATCGGTTTCCTCTAATTTGGGTGCCTGCGGTTGCTTTAATCGATGTATCAATTTGATATGATTGGCAAGTCCACTACAACTCTTAAACTGTTCACTGCACTCCACACATGTATACAGATTCCTCGGCTTCATGTTCTTAGTTATATGCTTTTGGTTATGCTCATTTATCGCGCTCACTTTCATCTCTAAGTCGCATATTAGGCATCTGACCAAACAATCTTTTAGATTTATTTTCGCTCGCTTTGTACCAGAGCTCATATTGTGTTTGGTACGCTTGTGCTGGATAAGCAGTCGTTTGTATGAGAACTGCTTCTCGCAAATATCGCATGTGTTGTCATCACCCTCATCCTGGCTAGATTCAGACTCAGACTGTCGATATGTCTCGCTCAACAGTTCCGTCGACGTGTCGTTATCTGGAGGCTCAGTTTTTATTTCTAACTCTCTAGATGTGTGCTTCTGTTGATGTGTAAGTAGGGCTTTCTTATATGTAAATTGTTTGTCACAGAAATTACATTTTAATGGGCCACTTGACACATGCGTATTTTTATAATCTGAGGATACCGATGCGACATCTTCATTATCACTGTCCCTGAAACAGATCAATACTCAATCAAATCACATTACATCACCAATACATTTTATAAGGCACTAAATAATAATTGATTTTACGATAATTATTATTTAAATTTATTCATATTGATACAGCGGTAAAAATTTGAAATTGTTTCCCTTTTTCTTCGGGATTTTTAATAAACGATTTCAAAAAATTCACAAAACGATTTTACACGACAACAGATGCGTCCTGGATAATAGGCCCTGAATTAACTATTTGAATTTTATACATTTTTTAAAATAGCGATTATTGATTCACCAATATCCAAGGAGAGACAGACAATGTATAAATAGAGAAACTGTTTAAGTATCAGCAGGGCTTGGTTTGAGAGAGAATTTTGAAGAGATCAAGGAAACTATATCTGGCGAATAGAATACTGTATTAATATCCACAAAAAAGGCGATATATTGGAATGCAAAGATTACGGTGGCATATCTTACCTTAGTACAGGGTACAAACAAACTAAGACCTTACGTCGAGCCTTCACTTGGGGAGTGTGTTGGGGGAGAATGTGGTTTCAGATCAAGTTAATCTATCAAATATTCTCTTTAAGACGAATGCTTGAAAAGATCCTGGAGTTTATGGCTGCCTATGACACCGTAAGCAGCGAGTTTCTGCGAGTTTCTTGAGCGAGATCGGCGTCCCGCCAAAATTAGTGTCCTCGACAAAGATGACGCTAATAAGATCTGAAAGCGTCGTCGGGATCAAAACTTACCTATCAGATCCCTTCAGGACATACTCAAGACAGGATGGCCTCATACATGGAGATGCGCTCTCCTGCTTATTAATTTTAAGTCTACCCATTATACGTAGACATCATAAGCAGAACGCTATCAGGAGTAAAATCTACATTTTTTGCTCTTGAGAAAACTGCGAGGGAAGCCGGACTTCTTGTAAACAGGGCAAAAACCTAAACATGTAAGCGTCAAAAACTACACATGAAATCGTAGAAAGAGTAAAATGGACGTAAACTACACCGTCGACTTCGAAAGCGCATTTGTTTATTTGGGATTCTTAGTAACAAGAAACAACAATGTATCAGCAGATAAGAACAGACGAATCCTTGCAGCAAATAGATGTCTCTTCGGACTGATACGCTATTTTCGCTCAAAACTACTCTCGAGAAGCATTAAACTGCTTCTGTATAAGACTTCACCGAGACCCATATTGACTGACGGCTCGAAAGGTTGCGTGTTGACTAAAGAAGACAAAAAAATCTCTGCTTATCTTTGAGAGAAAACTTTTAAGGCGTATTTTTGTTCCTGTGGTGGAAAATGAGCGATGGCGTACCACTAACTGTACAACAACGAGCTTTATGAGCTGTACAATGAGCCGAACGTCATCAAAAGCATCAACAATGGACGCTTTCATTGGGCTGGACACGTAATACGGATGGACGAGGTTGAAGTACCCAAGCGCCTGCTAGACGGCAAACCAAATGGCCGTAAAAGCCGCGGAAGGCCTAAACTCAAAGGGCTCGATGGAGTCGAGGACGATGTAAAGGCTGAAGGAAGAACTGGAGAAAGCCAAACTAAAATCCGATTGGAAAAATTTGCTGATCCAGGCTAAACCCCACCCGCGGCTGTAATGCCTTTATGATGATGATTGTTATTCAAGATAAAGTCCATTATCACTTCGAAATAAAAATAGAAAAGTTCAATTCTCATAACAAAATATGATAATTGAAATCTTATACACCGACGACTGATTGGCTCAGTGGCGGGGCCCTCCGCCCGCGGAGTCAATGGTCGCGGGTTCGATTCCCGCATCGGAATAAATATTTTTATGGATTTATAAATGTTTATTCTGTAATAACTCTGGAATCTGGTAACCCCCCAGTCCGCATTTCCTTTCCTGCCCATCCTTTCTTCTCTATCCTTTCCCTTCCTCTCCGCCAATCCACGGTCTGCCGTGCCAATGGATGCGTAGCTAGGGGCGAGCCTAGTCGCAAGCGTGCCGATCGTCCCGGGGTCGGGCTCCCCCGGGGACTATGGTGCCTTACCTCAGCATGCAGGGCTCTGCTGGGGCTGACCTCCATCCTCCCTTGCGGCTCGTGGGATTCACTAAAATGAATTTAATATCTAATTTGTCGAAAAATGACGGCGACGTGGTTCGCCGCCCGTCACGTCCTGATTCTCACGAGGGCGAAAAGCGACCAATGACGAGCCGTTTCGCTGCGATGAATGGCAGCGGATGGAGCTTTGTGGTCTCTGCCAACCCCTGCGGGGGATAGGCGTGAATATATAAAAAAAAATCTTATAGTTTGACATACATACATACCTAAAATCTTCATCGGCTGCTCCTTCTAGTTCCTCAACATTCGTGTGCGCATTCATGTGCGTCGCAAGATGTGTGACTAGTAATTCCTGACTAGGTAAATTTTTGTTACATATACGACATTCAAAACTTTGCTGTTTGGGACTATGTTCGGTCTTCAGGTTGGGTCGAGGACTATAATGAATATTTTTGATGTGCGCAAAATAAGAGCTCTTTCTGGACATAATCTTGTGGCATAGTAGACACTCTAATGGAGTGGAATCGTTCCTTTTAGAACATGAAGCATAGTGTGCGCCATACACGTAATAATCATCAAACGGTGTTTGACAAAAGACACAGGGGACCGCTACTTTTCCATTCTCCACTTTTGGCACGAGTATATCGCGCTTAAGAACCGCTGCATGAACCACTCTCATGTGTTTTTGTAAATTTTCTATGGTTTTAAACTTTGTGGTACACATTTCGCAATCTATCTTTTTGGGTGTGATTGGTGTGGTCAGAGTTGCATCAATGGGTTGTAGACTAACTAGCAATTCCTTCTTAGGTGATTTTTGTTGTATTTTTGGACATGTTTCGAGATGTCGTTTTAACATAATCTTCAATTTGAAAGTCTTTTCACAATTCACGCAGTTCAGTTTCTCATCATCCTCAATGGCCTCTATAGGACTATGGTTAGTTGAGGGTGTTTTTAGTATATCCACCACAGCATTTTTGCCCAGTAATTTGCGAGAATGTATCTTGGTATGTGCTGAAAGGCTCCTTACAGAAGCGAATGCTTTATCACATTGCTTACATTTGAACTCATTTCTAAGTGGCTCATCTGAATCTGTTTCGGCTGAATATTGCGATGCACTGTTGTCCTCATAATCGGAATCCATAAGTGATGTATTTCCAGATTGCAACCTAGGACGCTTGCAAGATGTTCTTAGTTCTTCCACCCTTTTGATGGCACTCACTCGAAAATCATGAGACTGACTGCTTACAGAAGCATTATCTATACTTCGTTTGCGCGTCCGGTTAATAGGTGTAACCATGCTATCAACTGATGATGAAAGAGGTTTATTATGGTTGGATATGTCTGTGTGATTGGAAAATGCAGAGTCACTACTCTGTCTATTTGGTGGTGGTGGAGTGATGCTGAATCCTGTAACAAACATGTTAATTTGAATTCAAACATAACAATATTCAAAGAATAAGCACAAAATCTTGTTAGTTCTTCTATTTTTTAAATGCTAAGAGATATTTACCTGGAGGTGGCACATAATTTCGTCTTAATTCTTGATCTGATCTCTCACATTGTTGTTTAAATATATGAGCACTGCTGAGCTTCTGGATGCACTCTGAGCACAGTTTGTCAGGTAGTCCATCGCCTTCATATATCTGGTAAATATATACAAAATTTACAATATATGAGGTTTCTTATAAATAAACTTTTAAAAAATTATGATCATCAAAAGCCTGCAGCAGTCCACTGCTAGTCATAGATATTCCCAAAAGTTGCACCCTAGTTACATTTTTGGCTTCACCCATCCAGATTCTGCCAGTGCAGATCACTACTTCATCTAGTCATAAGGCAGTCCTACACTAATTTGCCCAACGGCAGTCTCAACTCAGGCATTTGTCAGTTTTCTGACCAACAAAACCAGCCTAATGGCTGTTCAGTTTTTTAACTTTGAAAATTATGTAGGTGACTATTGTTCGCCATTACATCTCTTCACAATGAATGATATTCAATAGGGAAACTACAAATACAGCCCCCTCTACAGCTCTCTTTTTTAATAAAATAAAAGAGGAATTTTTAATAAATAATAAAATTAGGAAACTTAAAAAGGACTTAGGAAATTTAAAAAAGTACAATATCTAAGTGTGCTTATAAACACTATCTTGTTGAATAGCAATATTAATTCTTTGTGTAGGTAAGCTCTTGGATCACCAGTAATGTCAAAGTTTAAAGATACCTCTGAACATACCATATTATGTACTCTAGCTAGGGAGACAGAAATTATATCAACACTGAAAAGAACAAAAATGAATGGTTCAATTAAAATGCTTGAGTGTATATTATTTTCACAGCCCATATATACAGTTAGACTAACAATCAGAATACATTATAACATGATTTTATTTCAAAGTTTGAGAAATTTTTATTAAGGAATGGGTTTATAAAAATGAGGTATTTTATAGAGGTCAAACATGAATTTCACCATATACACCTAAAAATTATCCATTAGTGAGAAGTTAAAAAAGAATTTTTTGAATTATTATTACTAATAATTAAGCTGACAATATGTGATACATTTATCAATGTATCACTACAGTACCAAAACACCGAATCAAATAACACTTATTGATTATGATCCCTTAATCCCTTATGCTGATGTGTGTCACTCTGACTTATCTCAAGATCATCTTAACACTCTCCTAAATAATTGCTTCAGAAACATCTATGGTCTAGAGAAATATGACCATGTATCTCACTTTCAATCTCATCTTGACTGGCTGGCTATTCACCAATGCAGAGATGTTAGAATACTCTGCACCCTTTTCACAATTCTAAATGATCCTTGTGCTCCAGTGTATCTGAAACCAAAGTTCCAATACCTGGCGGTTTCTAATAACATATATCTCCATTCCAAGGATAATCCAAAATTTCTTACTCCTTCACACTGCACTGACTTTATCTCTAAATCTATCGTCTTAATGGCTATAAAGCTCTGGACTGACATTCCTCTTGATATTAAAAAAGCCTCAAACAAATTCAATTTTAAAGACAAAGTCTGACAATTTTTGAAGTCCTGTTCATAAGGATGTGAGAACTAGAAGTAAGGTGAATTTTTCTTTTTTAAATTTTTTCATTTATTATTTTATTTTCTCATGAGTTACTATATACATCTGTTGTGCAGGCTGCACCACTTTCAAATCAATCTTCTCTGTTTCGCCCGCAGCTTGACTGGTAGAGAATGCCCCATGGCATTAAGTCCGCTTTATGTACATATTGAGCAAAAAGTTTAAATAAATAAATAAAATAAACCTATATATACATATGAAAAAAAAAATCAAGACAGAAAACATTTGCCTAAACAGTAAAGTTTATAATAAATTTGTGTTATACAAATAAACAATATTTCAAGTTGTAAAGAAATTGTTGCTATTTGTTTTAACTATATTTTTATATAACATAAATGCATGATGAGAAACTAGCAGGCTCATTATGAATATAACTTTATTATTTATTTCAAAACACTTAAATTTAAGTTAATCTATTTATCACATTATTACCATATTTGTTAGGAAACATTTTATAAATGCATACATAAAAAAAACAGCTGAAGTAAGAGGAACGCAAATGAACGAATAAGTTCGTCCAATAAAAATAATCATAGAATGAAAGTTTTTTTAAAAAATAGAAATAAACATTTTTCTATTAAGTTCCCTATTCAAATCCCAGTCCGCCATGTGAAAAAAAGGAATTTAAAGGTGGATTTAATATGCAAAACATGAATACAATTTTTATTAACGATTTATAAAAGGTATCATGAAATATTTTTAGTTAAGATTGAAATGTAGTATTTTCTGTTTTGATCTCACCTTAACCCGAGTGCATTCCATCACCATCTCGGCGAAAGACAAGTTGTTGTCCATCGTAAAGATGGAGTAAAAATCGCCAAGTTTGAGGCAAAGCCTACATTTTCCGAGCTTGAGGGCCATATTGATTTCTTCTCAAATATCTTCATGACACTACAACATCACATCTTCTAAATAGCCGATTGAGCAAAAGAACAAAACGAGGAATAACTAAATTTCATCTCTAACAGTAAGTTACAAGAAATGAATAAATTATAATGTACTATGATAAAATAAAAAAGCCAAAGTTTAGGATAACTCGCTTGCCGGCACACTCCATGGTGAGAACTTATAAATTTCAATTGTAGTTCTGTGTTGTCAACGTCGAAAATTTAGTATTTTTAGTTTGACCATTTAACAAAATTATGAAAACGGTTACCTACTGACGAAGCTTGAGACCCTCAGATAATGATTTTCCTGAATATTTCCCAGTAGAGTTCTGTAGGGTATTTCTGAGGATAAACAACATTCGGGGATAGATCGTCAAAGTCAACATTTATCAGGGTAATTTTTCATCAGGGGATTCACTATTTTCTCTGACGCAGCTTAAAATTCTATTAACGCGCGTTATCTTAGTTTTTAAATTTATATAAATATATTTAACTAATGCAAAAGATTTTTACGTCTGTTAGTGTAGATGCTTGAATCAAATTTGGATGTTAGTGCATGTTAGACTCCCGAAAGATATCTGATGTAAAAAAAATTCAACAGTAGAAGTTTTTTGAAATTTCTATAGTTGTGTATGTTGCATTACATCTCAAAGAAATCAATAAAATTTTGCACCTGGTGTGCATTGCAGTTGAATTTTAAATCGTCACACTGCTTGATTAAACGCAGTGTGGTATCATCAATTTTGTTTTTTTGGTCCTGCGTGGAAAGCGAAGGGTTAATTGTAATTTGCTCTTGCTGAACGAATAGAAAATTCTCGTTACTTGAATTTAAAAAAGAAATGATTTCGTTCTTACACCAAATATTTCTTTTAAAAATTCAGTGTCATTGAAATAAAAACATCAATGAATACTGGAATATTAAGTTGAAAAATTTCGTTTCACTTCTACTAGGCTAGTTACTAATTATTTAAAAAGCATACGTCACTATTGTGAATTGGCGCCAAAAGTCCTCTTCTGTTTTGGCATAAATGCTATCTCTGAAGTGCCAAATAATAGAAAAGAAAATCGTTTCAAATGAATTGTTTACATTACGTTCAGAACTGCCATAATTTAGCAATGACTTTCTTTCAATATAATGTAATACATAACACAGTAATACTATAGAAAGGCAGTAATGACTGGTTTGTGCAAAAGACTGATAATTGATATATATTAAAACAACTATAAATCTTCGGTTATGTATGTAGCAGGCAGTAATCTGTTTGGGCAATGGTTTTTGGATGATTATTTTTTTGAACAGTTCCAAGTTGTTTCTAAAATTTGTGTTACAAGTAATTTTAACTTAAATAAAGCTCAGTTAGTTTGGATGTGTTGGTCTTATAATATATTTAAATTAAATAAAACATTTTATTTATCTGGATCGTGGCAAGGAAAGGAAAATAAACTAATAAAATTAAGCATCCCTGATGAATGCGAGCTAGATTCCAACCTAGTTCTAGTTGGTAATGATTACAACCTTATTATATTGGATAAAAAACTGCTTACTATGTGGATTATGGATTTCAAATTAGTAAATAGCATAAGGAAAATTAATTTAGTCACTGAATATCCTGTGATGGAAAAGGGGGTAAAGAAATGCCGTAAGGATGCAGCAATTGTGAAAGTAATCGCAACAAATAATTCTTGTGTTAATTTAACTGATGAGGGAAATGTATACATTGGCATGCTACCAAGCTATGTAGACACAAGTAATTGCATTGGAAAAGTTTGTGATGTTGTTTGTGGTTATGAACATTATGTTCTCCTCACAGACGCTGGGAGAGTGTATACTTGGGGAAATGGCCGGTAGGTATAACTGTTAACATTTTGAACATTATATATATTTTTTAACCCTTTCCTACCGGGGTATAGATTTTTAATGAATTTTCGCACTTTAACTGTATTATATTAATAGGGTAGATAAAAAGAAAAGTACAGACATTTTTTAGAGTTTTATTATACCTAGAAGTACTATTTCTATTACTTAGACCTATGAGTACTGTCAGGTAACAACTACTTTATGTAATCACAATGTTAGGAACTTCAGAACAAAACCAATGAGATCAAATATTGAATTAGTAACGTAAACAACAAAACATTTTTTAATTGAGGTAATAATCATGCTAAATAATCAAAAGTATTAACAGTTACCTATGATATAATAATACACAGCAAAGCAAAGTGACTGAATGTCCAACATGTTGTAACTTGCTGCTCCCATCACTGAGCAATTCCTTGTGGTAATTCAAATATGATATGATATGAATATATGATACACACTTTGATTGTCTTATGCAAACAGTGCTCTAAAGGATCAATAGAAATTAAAAGCACAAAGTGTTTTCATATTCAACGTAATAGACGAGAAAGTAGGTGGTACTTATTAGTACCATCAGGAGGGAAAGGCTTAAAATCAATTCAAGTGTATCACATTTTTCCTGTTGAATATCTCCAATATGTAGGCTTTTGGTATCCGAGGGAGCAGCATCTGATAAAAATCCAGCAGGGGAAACCATCAAGCTAAATATTCAATGTCGTTATTCACACATTCGTTACAACTTTGTTTTGTTTCTTGCATTACAATAAATAGTAAAAATATAAAAAAATCATAACAATGAGAGATAAGGCGTATTTTTTGAAATGTATGACACCACAAAGCAATAAATTGACTTTTATAGGAGTTTAACCAATCTGCAGCCTGAACAAAAAATATCCATAAAACGATGGAACTTGTTAATGTGAACTTTATAAATCTGAAGTATATACTTCACTTGCTAGTAATTGACTTTATAGTATAACTATTATAAATATAATTCATTTTATAGTATAACCAATATTTGTTAAATGAGAAACTTTGAAGTATTTTTGTTATCTTTGACCAAAAGTTTCAGAGTAATGTAGCCTGAATAATAACATAAACATACCCTACATAAAGTATTTTCCTATAGTATATACCTATACCTATACCTTATCTTTGGTGCCTTAGTGCTGTATATTTATGGGTAGAAGTGGTTGCTTACCATCCCACACCCCACTTGCTGAGACACAATGAATGTTTATATTTTATTGTTTGAATTTATACATCTTCTTTCCATTTGAGGCAGTCCACTGCTGAACATAGGCCTCACTCAAGGCGAGTCATCTAGCCCTATCTTCAGCTACATGCATCCAGTCTTTGCCAGCCACCTTGCTGGCCATAGCTACTTCAGTCTGCTAACTTACAATTATTATTATTTTGTACATTATTTTCGAAAGCACTGCCGCTTCAGGTTTATTTTTTTACACACTTTCATATTTCATAAAAAAACTTATTTCTGTAAATAGTTGTAATTGTTATCTAGTAATCTGAATCCAATACAGTGATATTCCGACTTGCGCCATTGATAGCTTGTATTCTTGAGGATAGAGATTCAAATGGAAAATGTTTCAGTCACAATACATGGCATACAAAAACCTTTTTCTATATGAAGAGATTACATGAGAGAAAAAAATATTTGTCTCATCAGATGCCTGTGCTCAAATTTTGGAAACCATCAACAACTTCTAAGTAATTGACGTATTATAAAAATGTTGTATTACCAAAATAAACATATTTGTTAGTTTTGTTTTGGAGGTTTTCTAATGTATGATTTCTGGTGTATGATTATTTCTGGTGAATATTTAGTTAGACCCATGGTGTTACTTCGGGGTATTACTGTATTAAGAAGTAAAAATTTTACTGACAAAATATCTGAATCAGTACTCTCACCCATAAATAAAATCTAGTCATGATTCTCATGATTGAATTTTGGTTAAACAGAAATGCTTTACTTTTGAATTGGAGTATTGCAGAAGTAACAAAATACTTGTACATATATGTGATTTGTAGGAATAGTATCTAGTGGAGCTAAATTGATTACTTAAATATTACAGGCGCCTTCAACTAGGTCATGGTGATGTTCTAAACATGGACACACCAACTGCAGTGGAAGCATTGGCTGGAATTAAAATTATAAAAATTAGTGCTGGGGGATGGCACACATTAGCTTTGAGTGAATTTGGAGACCTTTATGGATGGGGTTGGAATGATACCGGTCAGTTGGGAATTAGATCAAAAGAAGACACTAATGAAGCTGCAACCTTGGCAAGTTTCTCATTGCCAACTTTGGTAGACATTTATGATGAAGATGGAAAGGAAGTTGACCTAGATGTCATAGATATGGACTGTGGATCTAGACATTCAGCTATCTTACTCGAGGATAATACAGTGTGGACATCTGGAAATAACAAATATGGGCAATTAGGACTTTTGTCAAAAGATTATCCTACAATTAGCAGTTATAAAAAAACCTTTCAATGTGATAAAAATAACTTTAAACTGAGGTGTGGACCTTGGTGCACTGTTCTTGATGATCAGTCAGTCAATTAAAGTATGTGAAAATTTATAAAATTAAATTAATATTAGAATTAATTGTTTCACATGTCTATCATTTCTCCATTGTGACTGATATAAGTATTTGCTTCTATTGTTATATACCTTAATATTTCTAGTTGTTGTCATAATGCGTCTATCCTACAATCGTAGTTGTTACCTTTGTTTTATTTTTAAGTGAATTATATTCTTTTTGAGTAATAAATTTTAAAATCCATTAAAAAAATATTTTTAATTTCCTATTGCTGCCATAAAACCTACCTGAGAAGCACCTCTCGATCGCAAAGGGTTAAAAGCATTAAATAAAATACATTTGAATGTAAAAATCAAATTTATAAGGATACTTCCTATAAATCATTTTACAAAATATAACCATATAAACACAAATACAAATATAACAATAGACAAATTTACTTACACTAAAAAATATTCAAGTCTTACCAAAAGTCTATAAAACTTTAACATTGGTATATCTAGTTAAAAAAAAACAATATAAAAAATAAACTTTTTCTTAATTCTAATTCGTAGTGTGAAAGCATTAAACGCTAGTCACACCAGAAACGAATCAAAACTAAGCTAAGTTCGTTTAGCTCGCACATGTAGTTACCGCGTCTTCTTATACTTTGGTTTACACTATGAATTAAGCAACTAAAATACGTCAACGATGAGAACTACGCAAGATGACGATCTCAGAGAAGTGAAAAAAGGCCACCGCGCGTAACAATCTATCTAGTGTTGAAGTTTGAAGTTAGTTTCCGGTATGGACCCATTTCGTTTGTCTCGCTTAACCCCTTTTGTGCCGGGCGAAAAAGAAGTACTTATACGAAAATAATCGGCCGAGTTTTACGATTTTACTAGAATTTGTAAGAACCAAACGAAAAGCAATATTTACATAATTCAAAAAACAGTGTATTACGGACATAAGAGAGAATAAAATATTTATTTTATTTCAAATTCCACAACCGCACAACTCGCCGTAAAGAAAAATTTCATCCCCACCATCAGCTACCCTCGGCGGTCTATCCGAACCGTTACTACATTGGAACCTTCAAAAAACAAGCCTATACATACCTAAAAGGCCGGCAACGCTTCCGCGACTCCTGTGTTGTCGCGGTTGTCCATGGGCGGCGTTGATTGCTTTCCATCAGGCGATACGCTTGCTCGTTTGCCCTACTATCCCATAAAAAAAACTGATGCTAATTTGTCTATATTCATTAAATATTACATAAATAACAAAGGTGTAAGTGATAAAGTAAAAAGTCAATGCAATCTTATTTCGTGCTTTCAGCTCTCAAAGAGTTCTTTATAAATAAGAATTCAATGAGCTGTCGACGGGTTCCGGTAAGGACGGGGTCCAAGGACGCCGCGCCGGCCGTCCGTGTTGAATTTCTACTGTATTGCTCTGCGTATAAATAAGCAGTCTCAAAGACAACTTCCACAGGACATAAGGATAGTTAAACTGAAACATCATTTATTTTAATTCTCTCATAATTAAATAAGACTATTTATAACGTATTATTAATTTATTCCCATGAAGGTGAGAAGCGACTAATGGAGAGCCGTTTCACTACGCTGAATGTGAGAGAAAGGATGGATAAAAAGATGGAGGAGTGTGGAGGAAGCAAGGAAGGTGTGCCGGGATCATAGCGGATGGAGATCTGTGGTCTCTGCATATCCTTACATGAAACATGCGTGACGATATGTATGTATGTATATATTAATTTATTATGAGATAGAGGTCTCTCGCAAAGAGAATAGTAAAGCGCTACAAGGTGCGGGCCGATATATGGGGCTCTGGCACTTTTCGCTAGTGCAGCGAGGGCCGATATATCGGCCTCCGGCACTATAAGGGTTAAAATCGCTTACCTCTCATTGTTGAATTACACGAACACCTTATTCACGGTGTGATCTACACTTACTACTTAAATGAGTGAAAAACGTGATATTTTCGGTAAGTTTTTGGTTTAAGTTCCAAATAAATCCACTTCATCCAACAGGAATTACAACACACATTATTAATTGTTCTGTTATTGTTTGCTTGTCGCGGATCTTAGCTAAGTAAAACTTTTGACTGGCCACATAATCATGACTATAATTTATCTACATGGCTTTTCTTCACAAATTAGTAAATCTACATGGCTTTTCTTCACAAATTAGTAAATCTACATAAATATAGTCACGCCTGTTTCTCGTAGGGGTAAGCAGAGATCACAGATCTGCTACGATCTTGGCACTCTTTCCTTGTTTCCTCCAAACTCATCACACTCCTCATGCAAGCCTGCTGGTACTCTTGAATTGGCCTTTCCTAAAAACTTTATTAATTGGGTCAAGGTATGTTTCTCTTGGTCTTTCCCCTACAAACCCTTCCATCCTCACCTGACTCAATATTGATGTTAGCAAATTAAAAGCTACTAAACATTCAACATTATTTTTGGAGTTATTAAATCAAAGTAGACATATGCTGAAACAGAGAATGCATTTTGGTAAACATTGTATGAGAAGCCCTCTAACCGGATGAAGCTACAATTTATGCAGAGCACCTGACTGAAACTGGATGCGTGAAGCCGAAGATAAGGCTAGATGGGGCTTCTTGGAAAAGGCATATGGACTGCCGCAGATTGATTTGACAATGGTGATATCACATAAATACTTAAACCAAAATTGTTGTACTGTTTTAAATGGACATGAGATTTATGACCTGTTCCGAAATAAATCTATTTTCACATATGGATTAATCTTCATGTTATTGTACTTTTCTAGCAAAAATATAATAAAATATACACTCGATATTAATATACTATATTAAAAAAGATTGCTTAAAAAAGTGCATATAAAAGACACACAGGAACAAGTTTGACTTTTCCTGGTGCAGTATTTTTATACGGATTTATTTACATATGAAAAGAAGAACGATTGTGCATAAGAATCTGAAACATTTATACAAATGTTATACAGATTTTTATGTGACCCTTTAACACACTAAAATGTTAATAAAAATGATTCACTTAAACGACTTTTTACCTATTATTATTTTATGATTTTCAATTTTTTTTTACACAAGTGTAATGTATGGGACTCATAAAAACCAATCAAGTAAGCCCAAACTGGAATGGATTACTAGTAAAGGTAGTTTCAGTATCAGATCCTTATTACCTTATAACGAGAACTCAATGTGTTTGTAAAGAATCATACAAATCACTTAGTAGAAATAGTTGAAAACGCCATCGCCACATTTCAAATCAACAAAGAAATATATGATCAAACTACATAAAACTGTTTAACTGCAAAGTATAACTTTTGATTAACAAAACTACTTATACATCCATCCTTTATTTGTGATATTTTTATGCTCCACAATAGCTTTCAATTTGACTTTCTTTTCAACAGGCTCAATGCTTGAATATTGATTAAAATGCTACTTAATATGAACTGAATAAAGAGTTTCATTGTCAAATTGTTCTTTGCATTCTGGGCATTTTAAATAATTAAAATGAGTCTTTTTGGGACATGAGTTAAAATGTGTCAAATATCTACTGAAATCATATTCTTCCACACAATATTTTGACAATACACATTTCATATTAGTATTGTTCTTTGTTTCATTTTGAACCTTTTCATATAGATCCCTAATGTGATCACGTAAATCTTGGGCAGTGTTATAATTGATGTTACACTCTCCACATTTATAATTCCTTTGTACAGTACTCTTCATGGGTGTATCTTGTGAGGTATCTATTGAAACTGTCTGAGAATACTTTCCACAAGTCTGAAAATGACGCCTCAACATGATCTTCAATTTAAATGTTTTGTTACACCTCTGGCAGCACACATCCTCTTTCACAGCATTATTAACAGTTTCATTGTTAACTGTAGAATTCAGCTCATCGGATGGCTCTGACTTAGTTTCAGTTTTATCTAAAGCGGTTCTATAATGGACTTTCATATATGTTTTAACCCTATTTTTACTGTGAAATGGTTTACTGCACAAATTGTACATTTAATAATTTTTTTTACATCTTCATCCAAATCTGTATTTTCCTCATTCCATTCAGTTTCATTATTTGTAAAGAAATGAGATGTTTCACTTGGGAGAACACATAGGAGAGTTTACGATTCCCACAGTTATTATCATTAGAAACTACTTCAAACTTAATATTACTTGTATTGATACTGATAAACCTGTAATTAGATATTATTACATATTTTTAATATAATTAAACAGTGGCATCTATTACATACATTAAATTTTATGATTAATAAACAAAAATAATTCTTGATAAATGACAAAAAATTCAATAAAATCTTATATTGTGCCTTATACAGGTGACCTCATTAAAGTATAAAAAATATTTAGCCACTCTTAGTTTATACCAAAATTGTCTCTTCTTCTCTGTTTTAATTTACTATTTAGTATTCTTTTCGCAAACACATTTCATGACAAGTCACCAACACCATAAATGTAAAAAATTTTACCTTGTTGTAACACTATATTGTGCCTCAATTCATAATCCGATCTCTCACACTGCTGCTTGAAGATATAAGCACTACTTAGCTTCTGGATGTACTCTCAACAAATCTTATCGGGTAGTCCATCTCCTTCACTTATCTATCTGCATCTATCTACAATAAAACATTAATAATTGACAATCAATAACATTGATAATTATAATAAAAGCTAACCTAAGGCCTATATTCAGTAGCAAAGGTTCGAATTTTTGTGTTAGCAACTTGCTATTAAATACAAAAATTTTAGACTACTATGCACTTACAAAACTTCTATAAATAGATATAACAATCTGAAAGCATTATCATAAATATATCCTTCATGCATAATGATTACAATTTAGAAATAAGTATCCTTATTAAAAATAATTATTTTGATATCCTTAGTTTCTATTCTGCCATTTTATTTTTCATGTTATTAATTTGCAGTAAAAATTAATCTTAAATTGTATGCATTTTTTCTTCAATTATAACTTAACCTCTCATTAGGATTAAGTATGGGTAATGTTTGAAAATAATTCCAGGAATGAGCACTGATGAGAAAATATTGGGTTTCCATTTTTTATATTTTGGTTCCAAAATAAACATTAGTTACAGTCCCTTACCTTAACTTTTGCGCATTCCATAAACATGTTAGCAAATGATTGATTGTTATCCATTGTATATATTGGGTCGAAATCTCCAAGTTTAAGACAAAGTCTGCATTTTCCAAGTTTACGAGCCATAATATTATCACTTAAAAATTTGAATTATAAAGAAAATGATACACTATAAATACGTTCATAAATAATAAGAAACGGTACTAACTTATAATAATTATAGATTATTTGTAAATGACAGAAAAAAACTACCTTACTTAGAAGAAGAAACACATCTAAATTCCTTACAATTAATGCACGTATTTTTAATTGTGATATCAACAACCAAGCATCACATTATGACTTTGACCACACTTACACTATGTGTTATGTTAGTTATTCTTATTATATATCATTTAAGAAAAGCTATAAATATGTACCGCTAAGAAGCGGTAACGAAAGTGTTTCGAGAATGTTTTGAATTACAAGAACTGAAAGTAATTATGACCCATAGTAGTGTTGCCAACCATATATATAGTTAAATCTGTTGAGGGTTTATATATCTATTCAAAATCCGTGTGACTCATTTGAGAAAAAATAATCTATGTACGATAATTATGCTGGACTAACATATACTTCTTTTTATACCTCTTATTACCTTTCATCTGTTCAAATACCACTGTATTTTAACTCTATAGAAGCATATCTGCGCTGTATGTTTGCAGTACGTACTACATAAAAGTTTTAATTAGTATGTTTAAATATATCATTCGTGCCCCCAGTCTTTATTATTAAATCGATCAAACATATTGCCTGATTGACACAAGTTATGACGTGAAACTAGTTTCTTATAACAAAGTGATATTTAAACTGCATTACATGTTGTTTTTTATTTGAAATGCTGGTGCCTAATCAACAATGTTAATTGCACCAATTTGACTGTAAAGAACTCTGAATTCATAAAACTTAACCAAACTACAGTTCATATAGAACTATCCCTATCAAACAACAACTTATTACAGGAGATTCGTCTACCAAAAGAAAACTTTTTGCAGTGTAATCATATATGATTAGTGATTTTCATTATCATCATCATAAATTCCGGAATCTAGAGAAATAATCGTAAGTTCGAATAGAGAATATAATCACTTACGTAGCAACAAGTGCTGCCCTCGCGTCGAATGTTTCATGTCAGTGCGTTTCATTTCTGAAAGTATGGTTGAAATTTTCAATCCGGGATTAATTTTGTACGATATTTCACATACCGATAGTACATATCGATATTTTATGATGTATCGATTCGTATTGAACACTCCTAGCTGGCAGCACCGTCTTTGTTGATTTGCAATGCAATAGGTTATAATTATATTAAAATTATAGTAAATATACCTCTGTTCTATTCTTACTCTATATGGTTTGTGGTTGTAGTGCATTTAAATGAAAAAGTATTAAGTGATTGTGTATGTTTACTAAATAAATCTATCCGTACTAATGTACTAATTGATTTTCACGTACTTCAATATATTGTGATTGTAAAATAAATATTAATTTAAGAAGTAATAAAGTTATTAACATGGAAAATATTGTAACACAAGCCCGACAATTGAGTGCTAATCGTTGTTACAGTAAAGCTTTCGATTTATACCTTTTAGCGTTTGATAAAAATCCAGATATGAAAAATATTCTCGAACCGGAGTTTCAAATAGTATTACTTAAGCTTAATGAGGTGCTTACAACCGCTGGAAGGATGGAGGATATATTTCATAATTTCAGTAGAGCGATAAATGCTTTTCCGGATAATGTTTACTTAATGAATGAAATAGGCAAACATCTTTACAAGTTAGGGTATTACACTGAAGCATGGAGTCACTTTTACAGAGCACTTAAGTTGGATCCAGGTTCTGTGAAAGCCGAGAAAAATATGAATTCTGTAAAAAATTTGCTTGTTGAAAGGTGGCATTACAGAATGCTTAATGATAAAATTCGGAATGAAGCATATCGAGCGGCTATTCACGAATCTCTTAAACCAAAGAAAGACAGTGTCCTTGACATTGGTACAGGTACTGGACTTTTAACACTATATTCTCTTGAATGTTCACCCAAGAAAATCACAGCCTGTGATGATTCTGACATAATGGCCACTATTGCTCGTATTTTAATGCATGAAACTGGCATCAAGAATGTTATAATTTTGAATAAGCTTTCAACTTCAATGACTCAGAGAGACATTGGTGGGAAATGTACTTTGTTGATTACTGAAATGTTTGATGCTGGTTTATTTGGTGAACATGCGTTGCAAACATTTTCTCATGCTTGGGAGAACTTGCTGAGCAATACTGGTCAAATATTACCTAATAGAGCTGAATTCTTTGTGGTCCCCGCTGATTGTAAGCATCTTAATTTAAAATACCAATTAGGAGATGCTGCTAAAACACTTTTGAACATGTTAAAATTTCATATCCATATATTAACATATGATGAAACTTATGATTGTGAAGATGTGCATTTTTTTAATGACATTAAGTATATGTCTGAACCTCAGTCTCTTATTAAAGTTGATTTTAATGATTATGATGATATTCAAGACAAGTTGTATAAATGTGAGCCGTTTAGTGTGGAATTTAATGCTCTTGAAGATGGAGAAATCAATACCATGATTGGATGGTTTAACTTGTATTTAACAGATAATATAACAATAACAACAGACCCAAAATCAGAAAATAGATGCAACGCATGGCAACAAGCTGTATTTTTTGATAACATACCGAAAAAAGTAAAAAAGAATGAAACTCTTGTGTCTCAATTCATTATGAATGTTGGAAAACTTACAATGTTATCTGAATGTAACAGGGAAATCATTAGGATATCTGCAGAAACTTTGAGATTTTTGAATGACACTAAGTATGTTAAAATGATTACCGGATGCATAGGAATGGCTTGCGTGTACCTTGGTCAGATGAGTGAAATGTCTGAAATTAATATTGTAGATTTATGTCCGTTCCCTATATTTGGTTTGCAGATGCTAAAACGAGGAGCTCAATCCTTGGTCTGTAGTGCTAAGACTGAAAGCGATGAAAAGTTCTTTGCCAAAGTTTTCCAGTGCAATGAAATAGACTTATCTAAAGTAACCATATTAATAGGAGAAGATTGGACACAAGAATCTTTTAAGAATGCAAAATTCCATGTTATTTTTTGTAACATATTTGAACCCTTTGGAGAAATTGACCTGAGGAAAAAAGAAATAGCACAGTATTTAAAAAATTGTCACTTACTGCAGGGAGGACTGTTTATGCCATCTAATGTTACCATAATGGCACAAATTGTAAGTAGTGACTGGCTGGATATAAACAACAGAGTGTATGATGAGAATGTAAGTGACTACAAAGTGGCAAATCAAATGAATAAATATCAAGTGTCTCAGAATTTCTGCATTGATATACCGCACCTTGAATACACTCCAATTACAGAACCTGTTAACTTGGGAATATATTCGGATGACATGAGGTCTGATGTTGTTAATGTACCTGTGATCAATGATGGAGAAGCTAATGCTATTTTATGTTGGTACAAGATAGAATTAATGGAGGACTTAGGGGAAATATCCACAGACCGATCAAACTGTTTTATTGATAGCATTGCATTCTTGGCACATCCAAAAGTACTTATGACTCGGGATAAAATTGCTAACATTTTACGTTGCATCGATCCAGATGGTGCATTCAAACTCATGATTGATGTTGAAGCTACTTAAATCCTAATAGGGTACTTCCAAATTTTATTGGCTATTGGAGATATTTGTAATGAAAAAGCAGATACCTCCAGAAAATTTCTACAATTTTATAAATGGTATGGTGGAAACATTACCACTGCTTATCAAGCATTAAAGGTTATTGTCGCAGAAGAAAATATGTAGTGATTAATAACATAAACATCCTCAGATGTACAACATGGAAATGAATTCTGAGACCTGGAAGAAATGGGAATAGTCTAAGAAATTTTAATAAGTTATCACACCATGTTTAATAAATATTTACTTTAAAATTAATCTGAAATTCATACCTTTATTAATAAAACTAAAGGTTTAATATTCTAGAGTCTCTATATTATATTTGTGTGAACAATAAAAAGTATATGTTGTCTCATAGTGAATTTGTGATTGTTGTGATTTCTTTTAATAAAATAAAATATACTAACTTTTATTAAATATGTGTATTGCAATACTTTTTGAAAACATTGATAAAAAAGAACAAATTTATTCCAATAAAAATGTGAAAGAAAAATGTTATGAGGTTAAATGTATTGTTTAAATATGTTGTGATTGTATAGTAGTCAATTTTATCTACTATATCGATTCAACATAGGTTTTCTTAACACATTTAGGCGGCTGTGAATAAAATGGGGTAATGTGAAAGGTCTAAGTGACATTTTAATAAAAAATAGTTATTACAATATTTAGCTACAAATTTATAGATAATTTAGCTACAAATTATTTTTGTGATTTTAGTGGTATTTTATTAAGCGTTAGATAAAAGTATAAATGATGAACTATTTGGTTCAGTGGCCAAGCCACCGGTTTTCGAGTCAGTAGTCAGTAGTCGCGGATTCGAATTCCGTATTTGGATAAGTATATATGTATGGCTTAAAGATATTTATTCTGAGTCTGTGTTCACCCCAACTCTGCATGGGACGAGGGTGAGGGATGGAATAATATTTATTCCTCCAGAAATTGGGTGCCAATGCTCACCATTGGGACACAGTTTCGTAACTCTTTAAAGGCCTGAACTTAGCTCAAACATTTCCAAGAAAATACACGTAAACTGTCACTCAATACGATAGTATATTATAAAAGATAAAAAAGGTATTAAATGGGTTTTTGTATTATAATACTCTCCGTATTATATCATTTTTTTTTGCTCATCAACAAGCTCTCTATTCAAATATTTATATTGTATTAGTAAATTATTTTGTTATAAACTTTAATATTACATATCTTAATATAAATATTATATTAGGTGCACAACTAAGATCTTAATGTTTGTCATTACATGGATTTTTTTGTGGCGTCATATACTTTAGTTGCGTGAAATTGTCTGATTTTGTGCCAAATAATTGTCATTTGCGGGAAGTGATACTTTTCTTACCTCATTCAAAGAAAACGGCGGCTACAGCGCATCGCGAGTTAAAGAAAGTTTAAGGAAATGTTGCTCTAAGTGAAACAACGTGTTGCGATTGGTTCCGTCGCTTTAAAGACTGATTTCGATGTTGACGACTGTACACGTGAAGGAGGGCCGAAAACATTCGAAGACGCTCAATTGGAGAAACTGCTTGATGATGATCCGTGCCAAACGCAAGAACAGCTTGCTTCTTGTATCAGAAGCTACCAGCCAAACCATTTCTAAGCGATTGCATGCGTTGGTAATGATTCAAAATCGAAGAACTTGGGTTCCTTAAAATTTGAAGCCAAGGCACACTGAGAGTCGTTTTTTCGCATGTGAAAAACTGGTCCAGCGGCAAAAAAGGAAGGGTTTCCTTCATCACATCGTGACGGGTCATGGAAAATGGATTCATTACAGCAATCCAAAGAAAAGAAAGTCATGGGGATTGCCGGGTTATGCTTTTACGTCATTGGCTCGACTAAAATTACACGTTGTGAGGGTTACGCTGTGTATTTGGTGGGACCAGGTCGGTGTTATTTATTATGAGCTCTTGAAACCAAACGAAACCATTACCAAGGAACGGTATCGACTTCAATTGATGGGACTGAGCCCAGCACCGCAGGAAAAATGGCCACAATTCGAGCAAAGGTACGAAAAAGTGATTCTACTACATGACAGCGCTCGGCCTCACGTTGCCAAACCCATTAAAACCTACATGGAAACCTTCAAACAGGAAGTCATACTCCACCATATTCCCCAGATATTGCGCCGTCCGATTATTACTTGTTTCTTTCGATGGCACATGATCTGGCTGTTTAGCAGTTCCGCTCACATGAAGACATCGAAAAATTGCTTGATTCATGGATAGCCTCTAAAGACGAGCGCTTGTATTGTAACGGTATTCGATCTCTGCCAGAAGGTTGGGCAAAAGTTGAAGCTAGCGATGGGCCATACTTTGAATAATATATATATGTAAGCCTTTTTGCACAATGAAATTGCATTTTTATAAAAAGACAGCCAGAACTTAGTTGCGCACCTAATATTTCTAGGATTACATATACAAAGTGAATGAATATGTGTCGTGTAATTGTCTGTTCCTGTTTGTTGTAAAATAAAATTATATATTCTACTCAGAAAATGATTTCTGATTTTTTATGTGTAACAAAATATGATATACTAACAATTGCACAAGCTTCTACTATAGATACGTATGTCATATACTCCCGGTGGGAGCATACTGAAAAACAAAGTTCTTATTGAAAACCCCCTTATATGATGCGGTACAGAAACTCCCACCATCGTCGATTCCGAAAGCCAATTAGGACATCAAAGACATCAAAAACTAGGTAAATAAAATAATGTATTGGTTTCATAAATTCATTTAATTCTGTGATTTGCACACATTACATTAGAATTAGAAAAAAATATTTCTCTATGACCTATGTCTATAACAGGGGAGGCCAACTTGTTAGCCCCAAAATCTACTGCTTACTAACTAGACTTTGTGTGATTTACCAATTACATAAAGGGCGATCCATAAATAACGGCATATGAACTTCATGATTTTTGGACCCTCCCACCAGTGTTTGTTACACCTGAAGTTGACATTTAGAGTTTTACTACTTTAAATGTATGTATGTGGTGCCACAAAGACTCATCTGTTGTCACTAAATGTCACATATTGTAGACCCCTTACTCCACTTAAAGAGTAACGTAATTTATGGATGGCCTCTGATTAGTACTTCTTTATAAACTTAATCGATCTCAGCCAAAAGTTCTTTAATCGATTTTAAAGAAGTTTTGGCAGAGTAAAAGAAACATTATCAAGTATTGATATTATAATATTTAAGGGAAAACACATCAAAATTAAGATTGTTAAAATTATATTTTTCCTTGCCTTTTCGGGATCAATCGGTTGGCTACCCCTGGTGGGTCAACACACATAATTAAAACAGAATCGCATAAACGCATTGTCAAATGCAAAATCTATAGAATTGTAATAAAATAAGAGAATCCGAATACGTTTGTATTGGGTTGGCAATTAAGTAATTGCCGATTTTAGTTATAGACGTCTCTCACTCCTATTTTTATGATATCCGCAAATGTTATACATGTCTGATCTTCTTATACATGTCAGCAGTCATTCTTACATTTTTGGGAATTGATGTTACACCCAAAATATAGCCTTGACCTCGCGCCGTCGGATTACCCCTTATTTCGATCCCTGGACAACTCCCTTCGTGGTAAAACTTTCAATGATGAAGACGCTGTAAAATCTCACTTAACTCAGTTTTTGGCCGAAAAGAATCAGACGTTCTACGAGCGTGGAATTTTCAAGTTGTCAGAGAGATGGCAAAAGGTCATCAAACAAAATGGAAAATTCTAAATATACATTAAAGTTCATTCAAAGTAAAAAAAACTTTGTTTTTCATTGAACAAATCGGCAATTACTTAGTTGCCAACGTAATATCAAAGTAACTAGAGGTCATTCTACCGCTCGAGCTTCCGCGATGACACCTCTCGCTTGTTCCAAAGCTTTTCTGTAAAAAAAAAACAAAATTAATGGATTTTTAAAAACTTATCGTAAAATAAATTCACAAGTTTTAATAAGAAAAGGCTGTGCAGTTAGTCTTATTATTCAACTGCAGACTTCCAAAATAACTGGCATTAATCTTTCGAATACCGAATCCTCCGAAATTCTAAGAAAGGCAAGGTCAAAAGTACCCTTAACCGGCGAGTTTTTATGACGAGAGCGATGAGTGTGGATATAGCAAAGAAAGTGTGTCTGTGGTCTCTGCCTACCCCTACGGGAAACAGGCGTGAGCATATGTATGTATGTGTGGGGTATTCTAACTACTTCATACATATTCACACAAATCATTGGCTGGTCAATTTAAAAACTTGCACATGCAACAGCCTTGAAGTGTGAATACCTTGTCACCTGGACGCACTCTTCTTTTTGCTATTTCTTATTGTGATTCATTATAATACGTTATATTCATCAGATATAATTCCTCTGATCAGAGTATAATTTCTATGACCCACAAAAGATTAATATATACACAAACGAGCACAATCATATTTACTTCCTCCCCCACACATGTTAAATATGTATTTAAAATGGTTGGAGCTTTGGCAACCGAGATCGCCATTAGTTATATATGTACGTGGAGAAAAAGTGGTATAATTACAAATGCAGTGGATTATCGCTATGCAGTCTGGTAAGGGCAAGCTGCGCTAATGCTGCCAGTCTGCGCAGCGCTCGCGCCCGCAGCGTGCCGGAGCGCGGGAGACTGTCGGCCAGAGCCGCTGCTGCGGACGCCGCCTGCATGCCCGGTGCTGCACCCGCAGCACAGCACAACGTCTCTGAGGGCATACGTACTACTTACCACTCAATACAATAATTTTGTACATTACCTATTGTAGGTGTCGTTGTGTCTAATTAAATATTTGTGTGCGACAAATATCGACAACTCGAACAAGAGTAAATATACTGAAACATTCAATCCACATGGAATTTTCTGCTTACATAACCGTACTAAGATGTATCACCGTCACATAGCCGTTCCAATTAGCAAACTAAAGTGGCAATGGGCTGGTCATGTTTGTTGGAGATCCGACAATCTTTGGAGCAAACGAGTGCTAAAGTGGAGACCGCGTCTCGGTAAACGTAGTGTGGGACGCCCCCCGGCTAGATGGTGCGACGATCTACCCAGGACGGCTGGCAGAAACTGGATGCGTGTAGCCGAAGATCGGGCTAGGTGGCGCTATGTCCAGCAGTTGATTGATGATGATATTAAAAGGCACAAAAGAGATAGAATGAAATTCTCTCTTCGTTACACAGCACACCCATCTATCGTCATGCCTCTGGCGGCCGTAAATTGAAAAGAATACCGCAACCATTAAGCAAATGTGCCCCCACTACTGTTGATGCAAGAACCGTGTATAAGACCGTACTTTTAGTTCTTTAACTCACCAATGAGGGATAAAACCAAGGGGTCGGCATGCAACATTGGCGGTGGCGCTGACAGAGCGAGGGCGGCTCGGAGTAACCTCACCCCGGCGCCGAGACATCGTCGCCAGAAAGCCCCACCCGCACCCTCCAGCACCCTGAAAATTATGAGATCGTAATGTTATACACTCTCCAGTACGATGAGTTTTTCCGAAACTTTACTACAATTCTGTGGAACCATCTAAACCAGCTATACTCAACCTGCGGCCCATCAAGAAAATATCTCAAAGAGAGGCCAAAGACAAAGCGAAGAGGAAGAAGATCGTTAAGGAGGCCAAGACCCATAAAGGGTTGTAGCGCCGCAGGAAGAAGTAAGTTGTCAAAGTGCTGTGGATTGTGTTAATAAATAAAAATTATAAGAATTATGCCGCCAACTTACATCACTGACGTTGTGCTTTAATTTAATTTTCATAATTGTATATTATTATCAGTTATATTGTTTGATTTTGGTAGCGTATTATACAATTTTAAGTCGACTGAAAAAGTTCACGGAAGGTTATGATAGAAAAGCCATTATTTTATGAAGACGTAATGTGATAAGCGGTCCAGTTACAGTTCAAGAGATTTGATGTGATTGTATTTTACTGGACACTGGCATAATAATTTAGTAGTGGTAGAGTCACGCTGCAGACGAATACTTTGTCTGTGTGTAATGGGCCGGCTCGCCCAGGGAAGTACCACATTGCTGCAGAAAACCAGCTTCTGAGCGGTAGCTCAATTACCGCGCTTACTCTGGTGAGCGATTGAGTTCTGGAAAACCATAATCCCTCCTATAATATTTTCCTTAAAGGCCAGCAACGCTTCTGCACTATCTATGGCACTGCGGATGTCTATGGGTGGCGTTGTTTTCTTTCCATCAGGTAACACCTACACCTTCAGGTATCTTCTTACTCGTTTGCCTTCCTATCCCATAAAAATAGTTATAACTAATGGCCATCAAAGAAAATAAAATAAAAAGAAGATGTTGGACAAACTTTGTTTATACGAGATACATATGTATGTACATTGCGAAAGTTTGTGAGTATGGATGTATGTTTGTTACTCTTTCACGAAAAAACTACTGTACGGATTTGGATGAAACTTTACAGTAATATAGGGTATACATCGGAATAACATATAGGCTACAATTTGTAATGATTTTATGTAATTTTAATATTGAGTAAAAAAAATATATTTATTTAAAATGATCTGTCACGAAACTTAATGATCAAATTCCAAAAAAAATCAGTCATCAGGCAAAAGCTATTATAAATATAAATGTTATATAAAAGAAAAAGTTATATTATTTTTTTAATGGATTGGACTGCAACAGTCTTTGAAGATCGACTCACTGCGGTGGTAAAGCGGGCAGGAACACGTCGGCGTTTAAGGCGGCCGCGAGCCGCTGGCGGACGGCGACCGCGAGGCGACGCAGGCACGTGCTCGCCGGCAACTCGGCCGCGCGCAACAGCACGTGCCTCAAACGCACGCAGGCGCGCACGCACAGCGGGTCCCACGCATGCTCTACCAACTCTATACCATAGACAAACAAAAAATACTATTACATATTTATCTGTTGGATTCGAAGATGTTAATGCTGGTAGCCTATTGGCTTTAACAGCTTTATCGTATTCAGGGCCCGCGGGCTGAAAGCCCAGTAAAATATAATTGGGAATCTGCGCAAATCGCAGACTCCATCGGCCTGACGCCGTGTCGGAGGTACACATATGTGTGTGTGCTGATTTTAAACTCGTCATGATTCTACGTTAAACATGTAGGGGAGGATTGAACTTTAGTAACTATAGTCCCTATTAGTCCCATAGACCCTAAGGTCTAGGGGTGAGAACCGACCGGGTACGTGAGAGAATCTCGTGTAAGCGGCCGGTGTAGAAGTGTTCCCTACTCTACGTGCTCGGCTAGAGCCGGGGTGCGTGTGAGTGTTGGTGTCGTGAATAGATCCGAACGACGCTATTTCGTCGTCCGGATCGTGTAACACGTTACGCGGGCGTCGTCTTTTCGGGCGCGCGTTTAAATCGGGTGAATAATTTACCGATTGTACCACCAGTGGATACGGATGGGATTCGGATCTCTCAAAATGTTTCTTAGAGAGTGTTTTAAAGTGTTGTTTGACGCTCGGCAAGTTAAGGTCGCAGTGGAGGTCGATATTGCGCTGGAACCACTGAGCACCGGTGGCTCGACGAATAAAGCGATTTTGTATCACTTGAAGTTTATGATTTTCTCTATGAGCTGTGATTATCTTTCGAAAACTCCTCGACGCAAAACAGAGAACAGATACTAATTAAAGAATGCTGAAATAGCAGACTTTTTTGTGATCCTAATATAGGCCAAGGATTCGCAACCACCGTGTTGCGGCACATTAGTGTCGCTACCACCGTGTCGCGACACATTAGTGTCGCAAGCCCCTGTTAAGTGTGTCAAGAGACTTACAAATACGATATTTGGCATTATTATTTGATTATATTACTAGACTTCCGTTTATTATGTATATAAAATTATTATAATATACAAAAATTATAATAATTTTGTATTATATATACAAAATATATATTATAATATAAAAAAACAAACAAAAAGAAAATAATTTTAATCAAAAAAGTGTCATAAAATGGTTCTTGCTCAGCATATGCCGGGAGCTCTATTGAAGCACCTGGCGCTGGTTTTCAGCAAGAACCATCGTGGTCAGGTCGCGGACCACAGTGAGGACATTCATATTGACACACACACATACATCCATATATATACTTCTACTCATACTCATATACACATACAATACAATAACATTAAAAAACTTAGTTATGTAATAAATTATTTTTTCATAATTCTTTTTATTTTATATTCTATTTATCTGTATTACTATAGTTTTTCAAATAAGGCTTTTCGTTCGTTCTTTCTAAAATAGAATAGTCGAGAGTGATACTGAAAAGCTATGCTGAAATCAAACTTTTGTTAAAAAAAATTAAAATGACAATTTTTTATGGCTAAATAGACAAACAAGAATTTGACGCCATACATTCGTGGAGATTAAGGCAAAACTCTTAATTTGTAGAACGACTATTATCCGCCAATTTTTATGGCTTTATTTTTTTATTGTTATAACCCCATCAGGCTTACGACAGTCTTATTCGTTAATTAACACGATGAACTACATACAGGTGAAGATGATGCCACAAATTATGTTTGGATAACCTTTTGTTTCTAATTTACCCGATTAAATCATATTATGGTTGGCTATTATTATCTCGTGTTATTTAGCAATTGAGACCGCGGGAATCCCCTTTCCCTGGCTCCCATAGTTAACATGTACGTGTCGTTTTATTTGGCAGTTCAGTTCTTATTTTTTGCAGCCCGCGACACCAAGACAACACGTGTTTGTGGCCCCTATGAGAAAAGGTTGAGAACCACTGATAGGATATAGATGTTAATATTTCTAATAGTGGTAAAGCCACGCTGCAGACAAATACTTTATCAAGAATGGCATAATATTTGTCTGTAGCATGAATGAGTCGGCTCGCCATGGGAAGTACCACATTCCCGCAGAAAACCGGCGTTTGAGTGGTAGCTAACTTAACGCGCCTCGTACGGTGAGCGGCCGAGTTCCGGAGGCCCAATACCCTCCGCTTCCCTCTATCCCTCCACTTCCCACTCCCATAATGACACTCTCCTTAAAGGTCGGCAACGCTTCCGTAATGCCTATGACGCTGCGGAAGTCTATGGGCGGCGTTGATTGCTTTACATCAGGTGACACGCCTGCTCGTTTGCCTTTCTATCCCATAAAAAAAATATATTGCGATACTGCGTGTGGTTGTGGCGTGTGTGTGTGTGCGATGTGGCGTGACCTATGTGTACAAAATCTAATAAAATTAACAACAGTTGGCAACAGCTTTATATTGTTACCTACGCACAGACAGATCTGACGAATATGATGAATAAATAGTATTTTTAATACATGTTAAATCTAAACCAAATTCATCCAACATTATCGCACTCGTTAGTTTTTGATACTGAACTTATTTATATTGAATTTTGCGCTGTTTGTCAATAGAAGAGTCTAAAATTTGAACACATGATGGTGAAAGGGACACCAGGCTGGAAAGGAGAAGCAAATATATCACACACCTGTTATCTTAGGCAACACAACCTTGTTCACAATAGTTGGCACGAGGAACAAATCCGCATCATCCCTTACGGAGTTTTCGGTCAACACTGGCTGCTCCGAATCGTCGTCAGAGGACAGATCGGAATCGCTCGACAACTTCTCAGAGCGAACGCCGTACATCATGAGACATCTGTAAAAAAACTGGAGATGTGGAAAACGATCCGATATGGATAACAATAATTGAAGGTAGTATTATGCTCACTTGTACCAATCCATTCTTTCATAGTCCTCGTTATCTTCATCGGCTAATGGATTCCATAATATCAACTGTAACATAAAAAAAATTAACAGATGTTATAAATGTAGATGTAGGTGGACGACCAATTGGCTCAGTGGTGGGGCTCCCTGCCCACAGAATCAATGGTCGCGGGTTCAATCTCGGCATCGGAATAAATATATGTACGGCCTACAGATATTTATTCCGAGTCTGGTAACCCCGCCAATTCGCATTGGACAAGCGTGGGGGGTTATTGTCCGTTCCTCCAGAAATGGAGAGGCCAGTGCTCAGCAGTGGGACATATATGGGCTGCAGAAAAAAAATGTAGATATATCTTATTTTTAATAATTGCCTATATAAACATCAAAATCTTTCAGAGATTTCAGAATACGGCATTACTAATCATAATAAACGTCGGGTTGTTCGTATTCATCCGGCCGCTGAATTCCGCTACCGTAAAACCGTTTACCGTAAGTGCGGTGCGTTTTTCTAGAAACTTCTTTCCAGGCACAACAACCAGCTACAACTAGCGGTGTTTCCTTCAAAAAACAAGCCTACTCTTTTCTTAAAGGCAACGCTTCTGCGATGCTTTCGATCGGGTGACACGACTGCTCATTTGCCTTCCTATCCCATAAAAAACCTCCAAATCAAACAATCAATATTATTTAAACTGCAACTGACTGATTGACTGACTGACTGACATGTTATTCGGAAAACTGTAAGAGATGGAGGGTACGTTTGTTCTAGGGTAATGTTCGGATAGAACTCGAGGCAAACGAATTATATTCAAACGGTTTAAAATCTGATCCTGGTAAAAAATTGCTCGACGGCGGAAGTAGTTAATAATCCAAAATGGCGGAAAACAAGATGGCCGCCATACAAAGCTAAAATCGTCATTTATGGGCCGATTTCCCTGAAATAACGTAGAAGCCCGAACACTCCGAAATATACATGTGGGTGATTAACTAGAAACACCCACAAATTATTTTAAAAATAGATGTATACGGGGTTTAATTCAATTATTGAATTAAGATAGGTGCGCGCGCCTTGCACGGTTTTTCAGATTGTAACCGACCTTCTTTTTCAACACGAGTGCCGCTTATGGATCGGCCGTTTTCGTTGCCACCTTCATACTGGACAGTCCGCGCCAGGCAGGAATAACCGGTTAAGCACCGCGAGGGTGTCGGGCGTAGGGAATTCACGCAACTCTCGAGACGGGCTTAGTGAGCCAGGCGCTGGATGAGCCCCGGCTGAAGGAGTACTTTAAGAGATCTCGGGACTCATCCTTGGTGCCGATGGCGGCCGTCGTGGGGTTATATTCGGAAGACGCGCACACGCGGAGTCCGACATAATCCGCCGTCCCCCCTAAGGCGTTTTTTCCCCACGTAAAAAAAAACTGCGCGAAGTTCAAGCTTGAACATACGTGTGTCTCAGAAACTTCAAGACGGTGTTTACCTGGTGGCGTACATACGGAGCGAGCAGACGCGGCAGACAGTCGGCTATGTACGCGTCTGTGTAGAGCGTGGGCTCGCGGCGCCGCCAGTGCGCGATGCGGGCGCACACGCCGCGCACGCCCCGCCACGCGGGTAGCGCGTCCGCGAACAACTGCGCCGACAGCTGTCTGATCGTCTCTGCAACAACCATCATTCAGTTACCTAGCGGAAGAGGCGGACTAAGCCCGCCAAAGGCCCCGGGCGGCCAAGCTGCATGAAGCTTTTAGTGTTCTTTTGTTGTTAGACAGTCTTGGCTACGAAATATCAGGGAGTGGACCGGGATAGCAAGTGCTCCAGAACTGCTGCACCATGGGAAGGAGCCACGCTGCGAACGAATACTTTGTCAAGAATGGTATATTTTTTATCTGTAGCATTAATGAGCTGGCTCAACGGGGAAGTACCACACTCCCGCAGAAAACCGGCGTCTGAATGGTAGTTTAGCGACTGCTCATCGTCCAATGATCGGTTAAGTTCCGGAGGCCCAACCCCCCCCCCTTACGACATATTCCTTAAAGGCCGGCAAAGCTTCTGCACTGCCTGTGGGGGCTGCGGGTGGTGGTAGGGGCTGCGGTCTATGTCTATGGGCGGCGTTGATTGCTTTTCGTCAATTGACACGCCTGCTCGTTTGCCTTCCTATCCCATAAAAAAGTCTTAAAAAACAATTTTTCTCTTTTCTGCCATTTGAAATCGCAATATAACTAATGGATGGCGCCATTACTATGATTAGCGGTAGAAGCTATGATTAACAATGCTTCGTGTTCAGATTCCAGTATGATCGTATGATCAAATTTTTGTATTTTAATTGTAATTTTATTTCGGTAGATTATGTCCCATTTTTAGGTACACCCATGCGAAGTCGGGGCAGGCAGCTAGTTTTTTATAAAATAAAGAAAAAAGCGCAATGTTGCATAGGCCCCCAAAATATGTCCAAACGTGGAAATTTGCACTCATTAATTAAATCGCGACGAAAAGGAAGAACAAAGTTCGAACCGGTCTCCTGAGCGAAGTGTTGTAGCTCGCGTGGTGGTAGCTCGTCGTCACTGGAGTCGCCTTCGCGGTGTGAGGGCGGAGCTCCGGCGGCCGCGGCGACAGCCTCGCGCCGCAGCCTACGTGCGCGCCTCCGTCCCTCGCGCTCCGCTGCACGTCGGGTCTTCTCCTCGCTCTCCACTGGCTTTGCCGCTCCCGGTCGAGCTTAACAATATTTTCATTTATAGCAACACGATACGATGTCTTTACACTTTCGAACAAAAAATGGTGACAAGTTCGAACACATGGCTGGTGGGGAGGAAAAAAATCCAAAATAACGGAAAAATGATGGTCACCATACAAAGCTAAAATCGTGATTTATGGGCTGATTTCGCTGAAATTTAGTAGAAGCCAAGAACACATGGCTGGATGGGAGAAAATGAATCCAAAATAGCATGGTTTATCAAAAGCACGAAATTATTTTTTTAATTTTAAAAAAAAAAATAATTTAGCAAGAGCACGAAACGCTCGGGTAAGCTAGTCTACAATATAAAAAATGTACCAGCGAGTGCGAGTACGTCTTGTGCTTGATCGCGGACGTCCGCGCGTCGTCTCTCGATGAGGAATTCGCAGCGGCGTCTGTGCATGGTCAACGCTCTAGCTTCTAAAGCCTCCAATTGGGGCATCTAAAAAATTAAATAACAATTACTGTCCTATATATAGTTCCTAACGTTTTATGGACTTTTTTCGTTATGGGATGGAAGGCAAACGAGAAGGCGTGTCACCTGATGGAAAGCAATCAACGCCGCCCATAGACATCCACAGCGCCAAAGGCAGCGCGGAAGTGTTGCCGACCTTTAAGGAAAGTGTCATTATGGGAGTGGAAATGGGAGGGGGATGGGGGAGTGTGTTGGGCCTCCAGAACTCGACCGCTCACCGTACGAAGCGCGGTTGCTATGCTACCACTTAGACGCCGGTTTTCTGCGGGAGTGTGGTACTTCCCCGGGCGAGGAAGAACAAAAGCTATTGATTTACTTCATAACAATAAAATACACATTTTACACGGTTAGATAAAATTTATATTAAAATAGGAAATTTTATAACGCAGGAGGCGTTATAAAATTTCCTCTATTTGTCTTTGGACCCATTATTACCAGATGAAAATCTTCAGGGTCCATTAGGGGGCGGCAGAGCCCTCGTTGGGAACCTATGGTCTACATACATATAGGCAGCTCCGACTTCAAATGAAGATTCAGATTCATATTTATTCATCATTTATTAAAGAGCTCTGGAAACAAGAGCTAGAAGATGAAGGTTTTAGCTGTTCGACAAAATAAAATTAATAAATTAAATTAAATCATTAAGTAGGAACTAAATCTGCAGGGGTACAAGGGGGGTAAAAGGGCGGTACTATCATTTGCAGGCATTTATATTATGTATGTATAAATATATATATATATATATATATATATATATATATATATATATATATATATATATATATATATATATATATATATATGTATAAATATGTATGAATTACAAATCTGAATAATGACCGAATGTTACAGCACGGGCCTGTCTAGAGCGACCTATGCTCTATCCAATTTATTGCACCTGTTAAATGCACTAAATAAAATAAATATTTACCAATTGAAAAAAAACGCAGCGTTTAATAAACGCTTTGTTTGATATGGGTCACATTAAAACACTACTCACTTTCTCGTCCAGACACTCAATAAGATCGGTTATAAACCCGCGGGCGGCTTGCGCGCGTCGGTAAGCGGCATCTAATTCGCCGCACCGCGCTGTTCGTGATTCGCGTATACGCGCCGCGTTTAATAACCGCTCGCGAAACTCTTCCTTTGTTTTCGCTGTAACCTCCCGGTCTGCCTTTAACTCTTCGAGCCTTGAATTTTTAAATTATATTATAAATTATAAGTATACTCAAAGTAGTTTATTTTTTTTTCATCAATCAAGTCATAAAAAATTTCATCAGGCTATACTCGTGTGCCTCTTTATTCCATAAAAATAAAATTTCCTTATCCTCTTCAAGTAGATACAATTATTTCTAAAAATGAAATAAAAGACTAAAAAAGCATATAAACTTTACTTAAATTCATATAGTCGACATTCTTTTTAGAAAAAGGTTCACGTACCATGGAATTGAGTCCGTTTATAGCCTCTATTTAAATAATTTACTGGTTCCATTTAAATTTAGAATTTAGGGATTATAATGGGGTTGTCTGGAGGCAGAATTTAGGATTTCAATGTAAAGCGTTAATTTTAAACAAGAAATATTCTACCGATAATATAATTCAAATATAATAAACTAGTCCTTGTTTAAAAGTAGTCATTAAGGGTTTAAAATCTAATTTTACCACCGAACATCCAATGTAAACTAGAGATGTCATCATAATTAGATTTATAATTTTTAAATAAATATTGGCCTTGTACCGTTTCTTAAGTGCATCGAGGAGTTCCTGCGCTGAAACAGGCGGAGGCTGGCCTGGAGCAATCAAGGATCGTAAGTGTGAAGGTGTTTCTCTTAGCTGTGGTTGAGGTGGAACCACTGCGAACGGGTTCAAATCCACATTTCCATCGCCTGAATAAAAGAAGAATATTATGGTAGTGATAGACAAACGAACAAGTGGGTCACCACATACGGGTTTGCATCCACCGCCCTGCATGAAAATTTGTAGTAGTACGGGTGATATGCATGAAAGACAATCACCTTCTTTAGGGTAAGGATTTAAAAGAGGACTTAAAAATAATATAGGGAGAAGGAAGATGAAGGGTAGGAGTTGAAGGAAGGGGGAAGAGTGGGTAGAAGGAAGGGGAAGAGTGGGTAGAAAGAAGGGGAAGAGTGGGTAGAAGGAAGGGGAAGTACGGACATGGATCTAACTATTAAGTGATGGCAGTATGACCAACTCAAAATAAAGTCATTAATTTTTACAACATTATTAGAACAATATGCTAGACTCGGCAATCATTAATTTTCCTGCCTAGCATGTCGAATATGAGCAATCTTCCCGACTTGGGAATAACCATTGACCAGCAGTGGATTATTATAGGTTTTTGATTTATTATTTTATTTGATTACTGGGTCACCTGATGATAATAAATTACTACTGCCCTTGTACACCTGCACATGGAGAATACATCAGATGGGTTACCTACCTTTGATTATGGTATAATTGATGAAAGTAGAAAGGGAAAGTAAATAAAGAGTGCAGGAATTGGTCCTTCTGAAACTTGCAACTAATTTCAATTTTCTATTTCATTTATCTACATATTATATTTATATCAATGTAAAGCTACAATAATACTTATCTATAACAGAATAAACCATTCATTCTCATCAACCTATAGTAGTCCAAAGCTAGATGTTAGCTGTCACTAAAATTGACTTTTTTCTATTGCAGAGCAGACAAATCAGTATGCGGATCACCTGATGGTGTTTAGCGTCGCTTATAGACGTGGGCAACGCTGTAGACGTCACAAATGCGTTGCCAATCTCTTTAATGCTCCAATTGCTGTGGAACCCCACAGGTCATGATGGGGGATGTCAAGTTATAAATTTAAGTTTAATAACTCTAATATTCACCTTGTATATCAGGTAATGTGGGCATGGCCTTCTGCATTTGTTGTTCCTCCCATTCATCTACGTCGCTACCCAACTCTTCTTCAGAGACTGCGGCTGTACCTCCTGTAATACCAAATACCTCTTGTGTTATATAATGCTTTAAAAAATAAAATTTTAAAATTTGTATGTATAGATATTTACTAACTTTTAGGTTTGTCACTTGGAAGTTCTAAACCGCGAACTTCTATTCTGCCCTCTTCATCATCATCGTCACCTGAGCCATCATCATGGATAAGCCGCGAACCGGGAGCTGAATCACTCTGCACCGGAATGAAGTCACCTAGCTCGCGTGCCTGTAAGTCGTAATTTACTGTTGATATTGATGTACTTAGAAATATTTTAAGATACATTTAGTTAGCATTGCAATGACAACATAGCTATAACATTATAAGACATTACATAAAATTTAATTTTAAGTGTCCTAATCAATAATTACAATTCTAAATTTTTCAAAATAGATTCAGAAGGAATTCTTTATATCATCTTATTAAAACTTTGGAATTAATGCTTTGGAAAGAAATATGCTCTAAGAGAGAAGAAACTGTGTGAGAAATTGTTTTCATCCATTTTTGCACTCTTTTAAAATAAAGTATGATATATATAGTTAGATACAACATTTAGTCCAAGGTTGATTGACCATTCTGGTAATCTGCAGTAGAATGATAAGTTTTCTGCACAGCTTTAGTAAAATGTATAAATTTATTTAATATTAAGGCTAGAGCATTGGTTGGGTAAAATGTAATACTGAACATCACTTTCTTCATTTAGAAAAGAAGTCACTTTTGAATCAGTTTGTTCAACGTTACCTGGTATGAATAACAAAACAAGAAATTTTGGTCAAAGTATTAATTCTGCTGTGTGCTGCGTCTTGATTTACTTGATTGTCCAGTCAGATGTCCACTACAATGAATGTAATGCAACAACAAAGGACAGGAAGTCGGTGACGGCCATCTCTTAGTCCCTCACCTCTCATACCTGCTGTCGGGTCTTGCGCGCTGCGTGGATGAGTGCCGCGTCGGGAATGTGCCCCGGGGCGACTGCGAGTGCGGCGCGTACCGACTCCGCGCGGTATCGATGGAACCCCCTACTATCCTCATCATCTTCTTCTTCTTCAGCATCATCATCGGAAATATCGCCAGCTCCATCTGCAGCTAGAGCTTCGCGCCCGGACAATATCAACCCTTCTAGGGTGACTTTTTTCTTCGATTTTGGTTTCTCATCTACTCGATTGCCATCTGGACCCTCCTAATTTAAAATTTCAATTTTTAATTGAATGAAATAATATATATATATCAGCCCGCGGCAGTCCACTGCTGGACATAGGCCTCACCCAAGGCGCGCCACCTAGCCCGATCTTCGGCTACACGCATCCAGTCTCTGCCAGCCGCCTTGCGCAGATCGTCGCTCCATCTAGCAGGAGGGCGTCCCACACTACGTTTGCCGAGTCGCGGTCTCCACTCCAGCACTCGTCTACTCCAACGATTGTCGGTTCTCCGACAAACGTGTCCAGCCCATTGCCACTTCAGTCTGCTAACTTGAAGAGCAATGTCGGTGACTCTGGTTCTCCGGCGAATTTCTTCATTTCGAATTCTGTCCACCAGAGAAACCCCGAGCATAGCTCTCTCCATAGCCCTCTGAGCGACTTTGAGCTTGGCGAGGAGACGGACTGTCAGTGTCCACGTCTCGGCACCGTAAGAGAGTACGGGCAGGACGCACTGGTTGAAGACTTTTGTCTTCAGACTTTGTGGTATGGGCGACGAGAAGACTTGACGGAATTTCCTGAACGCTGCCCAGCCCAGCTGTATCCTTCTGTCGGCTTCTTTCTCGAAGTTGTCTCCGTCTAATCGCACTATTTGGCCTAGGTAGACATATTCCTGGACAACTTCGAGAACTTCACCATCGATCGTGGTCGGTTCTGAATCGTGGTCGGAATGAAATAATATACTTATAATTAATTGAAATGTAGAACTTGCAGAAATAGTGGTTTTATACTAATGACATGAATATTAACCATGTCTGTAGTTTGTAAATTAATCAATTTGAAGAAGTAATAGCACTCAACTAGTAGTTAAGATTTGAGCTTACAGTGTATGGTGGGTATAGTATATCCATTCTACTACTGCACTATTGATTAGTTAGAATAGTAAATGAGAATTTTAGAGAAAACATTAAGATGAGATTTGAGAGAACTCATTGTTAGCCTTCTTCAAAAAATATAATGATACAAAAAGTATATTAATTGCAATGATATGTATTTCAAACAGGTATTCTATTAATATCCTAAATGTTTCCCCTATAGGAGACTAAAATAATGAACAAAAATGAGCCTTTATTTTCTGGTAAAGATGTTTTAACCGATTATTTAGTGGTAATAACTGCTGATTAAAATCTTCATATACACAAACTTTACCTCTGGTATATTATTGTCAAATTTGTTTATATCACCATCAGGGACACGTTGTTTATCTTTCTCTCGACGCTTAGCAAGTCTTTTACTCTGTGAAGACTTTCTAACTTTGAATACTTCACCATCATTCTCTGAGAAAAAAGAAAAATGCATAGGTATCTAATGCAAATAAGTTACACAAATGACCTAAGTAGTAGTTTTTATAAATAATTAAACAGGGATTACATGGCATATCACGATGAACGAAAAGACACTAAACAGTTCAAATTAGCAAACTGAAGCAATGGGCTAGTCATGTTTTACAGAGAAGTAACAACCATTAGTAGAGACTACATGTTGTAAAATTATAGTATAATATAAACCAACTGGTATGGTACAATATAGACCAATGGGTTCAGTGGAGGGGTCAATAGGCCACAAAGCTCAATCCCCACATCGGCATAAATATATGTTTGACCTACATCTGAATAAATATCTGATAACCTCACCAATCCTAAATGGACAAGTGTGGTTGGTTGACTTCTTCAGTAACTACTTAACATAATTTCTTGTGGTTTATATAATTTCTACTTATGAAAACAAACACACTTTTTCGTTCTAGGTTATTTTTAAAACCAAACATGTTCTTTGAAATGATTTGTGTTATAAGGACAGATAACTTATTTTAATTGTTAATTTATTCATAGTAGTTTTATATATAAATGTTAACTTCACTTACTAACTTGATATAAAATCAAAAATATATTAAAGAATTTGTTGATTGAAACAGACTTCATAATTCTAAAATTTCAACAAGTTTGAGATTTATCAAGCCTTTTGTGGGTTGTTAATGGCATTCACGACACAAGTAACACTAGTGTGAGGCCTCATAGCCTTAAACATTTTTTAAATAGCCAAAGGTATACACTAGGATATGTTTGTTACTCTTGCAATCATAATAAACGTGGTATGCAATTGCATAAAGTTTTAAACATGATTTAACTAGAATAGTTGTGATGTGTGTGTATATAGAATAGTTGTGATGTGTGTGTATATATAAAAGTTGCATATAAATGATAAAACAATTCTTCAGTTTCTTTTTATTAACCTTCATCAGCAAAGCTCAATAGTGGTGTATTCTTAATAGGTTTATTTTCTTTCCTTTGACTGATGATCGGTGGTGGTGGCGGCTCTGGGTCCCCGTCATCGTCATCATCCGCACAAAAAACGCGTCTTTGAATTTTTTTCGGCTTACGAAATAATGACATTGTAACGAAAATGATAAATTCACTTAATAATTACGTGCCACTGGTTTTTAAAGAGTTATTTTCATTCAAATTTATCCAATTAGTACTGATTTATTAATTTTTAAAAAGCAGAATACAGCAATTCATGACGTTCTATGACAGAACAGAACAGACTGCAAAATGTTTTAGTTGTTATGTTACATCATTTACTATGACTATGACTATAAACATTACGCCTCCATGCAAATAAAAAATTTAAGAAATAAACATTTATTTATCAAAACATAAACATAAACATATAATATATATATATATATATATATATATATATATATATATATATATATATATATATATATATATATATATATATATATATATATCTATATATATCTATATATATTTGTAAAATCAAGAAGGAGGAGAATTAATAACATCGATAATAATATATTAGTTTATATTTGATTAAATTAAATTATATTTGATGCGACTCTTACATTTCATCGTCCAATAAATTTTTTATATCTTCAAACTTAAGTGACATTCTATAACAGCATTTGTATAATTATATAATTCTTATTATATGCGGCATTGCTTAATTAATCTACAATAAGTTTTTTTAAATATTTTAATAGGTTAAGAATAATGTTAAACAAAATTGTACTAAAAAACTAATAGCTATAAGAGTAAAGATAAAGCTAAATAAACAGGTATGACAACAATGGTTAGACAATTTATTGTAGCTACTTACAAGTATAAGCAAGAATACGCATGAGCAAGAATATTTATTTAGCTATAGATTTATTACTAAATGAAATTAGGATAGAATCATCTCTATTGGCACTTAGAGCCTCGATATGTTCGTAATGACGTCATAGCGAGGGACCTCAGGGTGGAGAGCATCCGCGAGTTTATGCCCGAGCTTCTAATTCGTCTTATTGCCTAGGCTTAGTTTTAGTCGAATAATACATTTAAAAACAGCGTAATATCACTATTAACAAAACATATTATTTAGATTTCTACTAAATACCTCATGCTGCACAGAGTAGTATAGTTTTGCCTAGGAAGAATAAATTGTTCTGCTTTCCAAATTTAAATACAATACAATATTTATGATGTAGAAAACAAGAATTGTTGGGGAAATTTAAACGAAGGAAAATTTTGTATTATTGATATGGCAACATCAGAATAAATTCCTTCTTGTCCCGCGACACGCACGAGTGCTGTGCGTTTTGCGTTTGGTCTTGGTAAGTGATAGTGAATCTAAATCTTGTTTAATTTTAATAATCCAAAAGCAAATTGCTATTTTTATATATTGTAATTTCGGTATATCTACGTATATAATTGTTTTTCTTTTTATTTACGGAATTGATTTGTTATCTTATGTGACATGAAACATTTTCTTTCCAGTCCTTAAATTTCTTTGAAGTCCCTACTACACAAACCAAGATGGGTAGGGAGGACAAGGCTACTTGGAAGTCAAATTACTTCATAAAAATCATCGTAAGTAATTTTTTTTTCGAAGTATTGATGGTTCTGATTCATGAAATGTAACTATAGTTCTCTGGTTTCGCTTTCATACTAAATCAATTTAAATTTATCCATGTGTGATTAAGGCACAACTTACATATTGCACTGGCCAAAAATTCTTCAAGTCTTCAAGAGTCTTTTCCTTCGTTTCGTACGTTCAAAGGTACAATTTTGTGCCATCTTAACATATTTTGAGGTTATAAAAAGATACTTATATCATCAAAAGTAATTAAATTGTATGTAAAACGTTAATACAGTAATAGAAAATCTTTTAATATTACTCAGGTTTGAAAGTTTTTTTATTATAATAAATAAATATTTCGATTTCAGCAACTATTAGATGAGTACCCAAAATGTTTCCTGGTGGGTGCCGACAATGTGGGCTCTACACAAATGCAGCAAATCCGTATCTCACTACGAGGCCACAGTATTGTTCTCATGGGCAAAAATACAATGATGCGCAAAGCTATTAAGGATCATTTGGATTCGAATCCAGCCTTGGAAAAGTTGCTACCTCACATTAAAGGCAATGTTGGTTTTGTTTTCACCCGTGGTGATTTGGTTGAAGTAAGTAAATAATAAATAATTTTGTTTTTTGCTTGTTTATGAAGACAAAAATGCTTCAATATTCAATAAATTTAGGTAGGGGGTAATGTGTAATAAAGTAATTGTTTTTCAGGTCCGAGACAAGCTGTTGGAAAACAAAGTTCGTGCACCGGCTCGTCCTGGTGCCATTGCTCCTCTTTCTGTTGTCATTCCTGCGCACAACACTGGTCTGGGTCCTGAAAAAACCTCATTCTTCCAGGCTCTTTCTATTCCTACCAAGATTTCTAAGGGTAAGAATTATGTGCAAAGTTTTTAATAAATAGTTTAATAAATTAAGTTATTACTAATAATCATCATTAGTTTCCTTTCATTAAGGATAATCATCATCACTACAATGTATGACAAAGGCATCTTTCAAGGTGCATTACTTATAGCCCTATTTTCACCTATACTTCTAGTTCCAGTGATCATCCAGAGAAAAATATCTTACTGTTTAAAAATATTTCTTTGCATAATCTTAAAAAAATATACCTTCAGTGATGACGAATTTAGCATTATGTCTGTTCTAATACCAAGGAGTGTAATGTTAACTTTTTGGCTTCGCTTTCAGACTAAATTAACTTCTTCAAATTTATCCTAGTGTGATTGGTGTAACTTCCACATTGCACTGGCATTTTGGAGATACATAATTTTTTAACAACTTATTAAAAGTTATTAGCTATGGGGCTCTGTTTATTACAGATTACATATACATATTTCACCTTTTGTCTACTGTTGTTATATTGGTATTTCTAAATAAAATTACATAGGTAGGATTGTATTGATTACATTGGGTGTAATGACAGTTTTTTTATCAGCTCATGTCTTCTAGGTATGGGCTACTCTTATTTGATTGCATGGAGATTAATTAAGTCACCATGCTTGTTCAAAGCAGATCAGATGAATATTTAACTGGACTTGGGATAAATAAGTATAGGCCATATGTATATTTAATTCATTGCGGGAATTTAACCTGTGATTATTGTCTCAAAAGTGATTGCTTCTCTCTACTGAACTATTTATATTATTATGATAGAGTGAGTGTTGATAAAGAAATGAAATGTTGTTATGTTCATTTTAAGTTGTCAGCAATTTAATTATATTTTGGGTGATTATGATGAAAGATGTTTTCCTTTTAAACAGGTACCATTGAAATTATCAACGATGTGCACATTTTGAAGCCTGGAGACAAGGTTGGGGCCTCTGAAGCCACACTCCTTAACATGTTGAACATCTCTCCTTTCTCATATGGTCTTGTAGTTAAGCAGGTAAGACATTTTATAGATATTTACTTAGCTTTAAAAATTGGTTATCATGTGTTGTAGTAGTAGTTCACTTAGTGTTTGCATGTGTGGTGATGTATGCTTACCTAGGTGACACATTTGTCTTTATCTTAGCAAAGAGGCTAATATGCTTGTCTTTTTATGAATACGGCCAATTATCAGTAGTATATAATTATCAACACTTTTAAACCAACATTGGGGTATTGGGGTACCATTGTAATATTGCTATTATATAATTTTACAAGAATTTGTTTCCTGTTCTTATTATCTGTTTTAAAGGGATAGGCACGCATATGGCTAGATTCTTTAGAACTATGTAGTGATATTTCATCTCTCATCATTTTCTATTTATATTACAATGGGGAGTACTCTGAGGAATTGTTCAGAATACTTTCGGCTGCTAATTTTATTACCGTACAACCTGTCACAAGGAATTGTTTCATCCACACCATTTGAATAGGTGGCTATCCAGTATGGTACGTTTTTTAAGAAATATTTTTCCATGCACCCTTACCCTGTGGACCCAGCTACGTCCAGCGGTGTTTCTAAACCGATATGACATTGGAACCATCACAAAAAAAAGCTTACACTTTCCTTAAAGGCAGGCAACGCTTCTGTAATATCTTTGGCAGATGTGTATGAGTGGTGTTGATTGCTTTCTGTCTGGTGACATGTCTGCTCGTTTGTCTTTATATCTCATAAAAAAAGCGTTTCGCCTGATTGAAGCAATCTACATCACCCATTGGCATAGGAGATGCATTGCTGGCCTTTAAGTGTCTTCTAGATTTGTTTTTTGAATGTCCTAATGTCATATCGGTTCTGAAATGCTCCAAAAGGTAATGGTGGTGCGTGGAAGTTTCGAGAAATATGCACCGTTGTAGATTGCAGCCACTTATCAAACCGGTTGAATGGATAGTTTGCAACTTTGCAGGAAATATTATTCATACATATTTTACATATTGTTTTATGCGTATATTGAAAAATATATTAAAATATGTAAATCCAAAGTGTTGAGTACAGTCTGCATATATACACTTGCAGTCTGATAATTTACCTTTGGTAAATAAATATCTTGTGGCATTTATAAGTTCAGTTTAGTTCACTGAATGTTAATCCATAAGTTAACATTAAATGACTAATTTTCTTTTATTCATTAAATATAATAGTTTATCACTGATATTAGAGTATTGGCCATCAATAACTAATATATGCTGCATTGCTCCTATATTTCTTTGAAGACTTTACCTTGAAGTGGTTTTAATCCTACTTCCTACTAATATTATAAATGCGAAAGTTTGTAAGTATGGATGTATGTTTGTTACTCTTTCACGCAAAAACTACTGGACGGATGTGGATGGAACTTTACAGTATTATAGGTTATACGTCATAATAACATATAGGCTACAATTTGTAATGATTTTTTGTAATTTTGGTCGTAATATAACGATACATGTCAATTAAGTCGGAAAAAATCTGGCCTCTGAATGCTATCTTGGCGTATGTGTCTAAACCATTGGAGTTACATAAAGATGATGTACCGTAGGATTATTTGTCTTGAATAGTTCTAAATAAAAGTCCACAACAGCATATATCTACTTTTTATGTGGAAGCCACTATGACCAAAATTGTGAACCATAAATTAAGTAAAAAAATTATTTTTATTTAAAATGATCTATCAAGAAACTTAATGTGGCATACCAAATTCCACGCGAGCGAAGCCGCGGGCAAAAGCTAGTCTAATATATATAATTAATTTCACAGGTATATGACTCTGGTACCATCTTTGCTCCTGCCATCCTGGACATCAAGCCAGAGGATCTTCGTGCTAAGTTCATGGAGGGTGTAGCTAATGTGGCTGCTATGTCGTTGGCGATTGGCTATCCGACCGTCGCGTCTGCACCACACTCCATTGCTAACGGATTCAAGAACCTGCTTGCAATTGCTGCTGTCACTGAAGTTGAATTCAAGGAAGCAACCACCATTAAGGAGTTTATCAAGGTATGTGTACATTGAAAATATTAGATAATGATTTATTCAAGTTATAATTTTTCATTTAATACTACTTTTTATAGAAACATTTCTTAATTATACAATATATATACAAAAGTTTTGATACAACATACTTATTGGCAGTAGATAAACATATTACTGCTTGTATTTGCATCGTCTATTTTGGGAAGCATATTTGTTAAATGTTAAAAGTTAACAATTATTAACTTTTAACATACCATCTTAATATGTATCTTTTAATACTTAGGATTGTTTTTACCAAATTAGTTGCCAACTTTTAATCAGTGTTGCATATTTCTTAAAAATATTTCATAAAAGAATCTTGGAAGTAGCATTATGTCTGTTCTAATACCAAGGAGTGTAATGTTAACTCCTTGGCTTCGCTTTCAGACGAAATTGACTTCTTCAAATTTATCCTAGTGTGATTGGTTTAACTTCCACATTGCACTGGCATTTTGGAGATACATCTCTCTTCATAATTGAGAGTTTTGTCATAATTGCTACACTTGGTATTGCTGATAGTTTTTATAACTCAAATACATACCGGTATGTGGTCCCATAGTTGCTTCATGTAACATCAATGGAAAGAAATTAGATTTCGCAATCTATAGCAAAATAAAACCATTCTAAAATAAAGTATATTACATTACAGCTTATAACTGGCAATGGACTTAGAAAAGTAAACAACATATTTTAAAACTGAAGTGAGCATAGGTTTGTCACATTTGTTGTAACCTCATAGTTTACTCTGAAATTCTTTTTTTAGGTTTAGTTTCATTCATACCAGCTGGTTGAGTGGTATTCTAGTATTTTATGATATGTTGTATAATTTTATGTTGGAAACTATGACATGGTGATGTCATAAACATGAAGTCATATTTCATTTTTAAACAATGTAAGTAATATTACAGGATCCAAGCAAATTCGTTGCCGCCGTCGCAGCGCCTGCAGCCGCTGCTCCAGCAGCTGACAAGAAAGAAGAGGAGAAGAAGCCAGAGAAAGAAGAGTCTGAGAGTGACGATGATATGGGCTTTGGTCTCTTTGACTAAACTGCTGCATAATTCCAATTCCGTGGCCGACTGGCATCCACTGTTTGTTTACTCCTGCATCACCGCCGGGCTGGACACCCATATGGCGGTATGCGCCGTTACACTATAGTGGATGTTTGTGAATAAAAGCTACTTTGAAAAAGCTTTGTTTTATTTATTACTGTGGCTATCACCTATCTTAGTGTAGTTCCTTAAGTCTGTAGAAGTAGGTAAATGACTAAAGGCTCATACATTATAAACGCAATACGACGTCGCGTCGTGCTTCAACGTGGGCTTCGTTTCATGTGTACGCCCTCCAAGAGTCGCCTGATGGATCGCTGTCCACAACTTGAGGAGCCTTCACAGTGGTATTACAACGAAAAACGTGTTTTTCTTGAAAAAACTAGAAGTTGCTTGATTTTCTCCACCGATGTACCCAGCCATTTATCACTTCATTTGGCTAACTAGATAGCTATATCGGGGACTTAGGTTTTGCCGCTTTTTCTCATAATTTCAAAATGATTTCACAATTTTAAACGATCTTTGTGCTCCAGTGTATCTGAAATCAAAGTTCCAATACCTGAGGGTTTCTAATAACATCTATCACCGTCATGTTTTAACGCCTTAGGTATATTAAGATAAAGAATACATAGTGAATCCCACGAGCCGCAAGGGAGGATGGAGGTCAGCCCCAGCAGAGCCCCGCATGCTGAGGTAAGGCACTATAGTACCCGGGGAAGCCCGAACCCGGGACGGTCGGCATTCTTGCGACTAAGCTCGCCCCTAGCCACGTATCCTTTGGCACGGCAGATTGTGGATTGGCGGAGAATAAGGGAAAAGGATAGAGAAAAAAGGAAAAGGCAGGAGAGAGAAAAGATGGATTTATATAGGATGTTAGGGATATGATACTACCGCAACGGAAGACGAGGAGTGATACGGTAGTAGCTTGGGAGTCCGGGGTCGCACACATTTGTAATATTTTTTTTTTTGCGTTTTTAACGTTCGCTATATGATTTTTCAGATGGATCCAGCACATGCGTAGTTAGTTAAAAGTAATAATCATTTCAATTGAAACAAGCATAATTTTAATTAAAATGTGCATTTGGGGCTTGGGGCTCGTAGCATATGCTACTTTTGCTACGGTGGCTAATTCGTCACTGATCTCAACGAGTTTAATTTCGTGAAGTAAATGGACCGTCGGGACTGTCGTCATTATTCAGAATTCGGCATAGTAAAATACATCTACGGGCTCTGAGGTGTGGGCAAAGAGAAGACTTGCCAAAGTTTCCTATACGTCATTAATAGGCCAAAGTTTCGTGCATTAGTCAGAAGATAAATAAAAACAACATGTTTCCGTGTCAAACGATTTATTTCTTTGGTTTTAATCCTAAGAAGTTGCAACTCGCCCAGCTTCGTCATTCCTATTACTAAAATTTAACTTAAAATACAAAATATCCCTAACCTCTCGATGTGTACAGCCGAAAGAAAGAATATACATTTATATCACAAATTAATGTTCATAAATAGGTACTAATTAAACGATAGATTTTAGTTCTTATAGACGCTTTAAAAACAAATGAGGCGTAAAATAGCAAATAATCTAATATTTATATACATCGAATACTTAATTTATAATTATCTTTCACTAATACTAGAATAATTTGTAACGTTAGTATAATAAACTAGTATTATGACAATATAAAAAAAATTACACACACCGTGTCCACAAGTAAATGTAGGCAAACTTTAACATATTAATCAAAAATAAAAATCATCTTCGGCTTTCGTAATAAGATCTCGTTATTGTTAAAAAACAGAAATGTTCTTCGTATTACAGACCCAACCAATAATCATATGACAATTTTTTTTTAACATTGTACAGCTCTTGTCTTTGTTTTCTGTGTATGAACACAGATAGCGTTGTACAGAGACAATTGTCTCTTGATCACGAGTTTATAGTTTTATAAATCTTTAATCTTATTACGTTAAATAATGACAATTTAATTTATTGGCGGCGATGGATAAATTTTTACAGCCAAGATTAAAATTAAAACAATATAATTGGTAGCGAAAGTTTATGTAAATAAAAGCATTTCACAGATGTAAACTGGCGTTAATTTATACATAATTTGTCAAGTTTTACATAGTGTTATGAACATGGCGTGCGAGCTCATAGCTAAGAATACTAAATCAAAATGATTTCACACATCGTCCCCCTATCATTAAACAGTTGATGTCGAATATTGAAAATGATCGAAAATGTTTTAACTACTTTTTGTAATCAATGAAATAGGCAAAGAATGTGAAGTTTTACCAAAATAAATCAACATACAATTATGAAATATTTTGTAATATATTAAAAAATGTAAAATAAATATTATTACAGTGAGTGTAAAAAGTATTCGTACACTGAGCTCTTTTAGAAAAAAATACCGTATCTTTATCGAAGAATGTGACAAATAAATAAATATTATCAATTCATCTTCTCGTTCTTTCAATGTTATGCATTGAAAACTTATGTTCCTAAGTCCATAGTGCTCCGCCATCGCATTCCATCTAGAGCTACGCGCTTCTTCTATCACCATACGTCGCCATGTTTGCTTGGGGCGGCCGCGCTTTCTTTTGCCTTGGAGGTACCAATCTAGAGCTTGCTTGAGGGATATGATTGGGCTCCCGGCGGAGAGTGTGGCCGATCTAGCTCCACTTGCGACGCTTAATCTTCAAGGTTATGGGGATTTCGTTGCAGCGTCCCAACAGGTCTTCGTTAGTTATTTTCTTGTGCCAGTGAAAGCCGAGAATGCTGCAGAGGTATCGGTTTACGACCACTTGAACGTGAAATACGGTGGTGGTTCGGTAAGGGTGTGGTGCTGTATGAGTGATGTAGGAGTCGGAAAGTTACATGTTATTGAAAGAACAATGGACCATAAGATGTAAATTAACATTTTGAAAAAAAAATTAGCAGTGGGTGCGGAAGAACTTGGACTTGAAAGTGATTATGAAATAAGACAATGATCCAAAGAACAAGGCTTATAATATCGAAAATTGGCTATTATATAATATACTCGGCCAATTGCATACACCTCCCAAATCACCGGACTTAAATCCTACTGAACATTTGTGGAGTGTTTAAGAAAATTCAATCAGGGCAAAGACACGCTTCTAATCGCGCTGAGTTTATCGAAGTTTTACAAAAAAAATGGGAAGAAATTCATTCAACCATCACAAAAAGTATTGTAGATTCGATGCCACGAAGACTGCAGGCATCAATTGATGCGAAAGGATACCCAACAAAATGTTAATTTCATTTTTACTAAAACACAAATGACTGTGCGAATACTTTTTGTACTACCCGCAACCACTTCATTTCGTTAGTTTTATGTTTTGAAAAGTAAAAAAAATATATTTATTGGTATTTTCGTTCAATGTTATCTAGAAGAGAAGAGAAGACCTGATAATTTTTATTCTTTTATCATTTACTGTTCGATACAATAACACTATTTTTTGTAAAAAAGCATGTGTACGAATACTTTTTATACACACTGTATATATTTTTCTTTTATATTTTTATTTTAACGATTATTGACTCTTAAAGGTAATTGAAGGCGTGTTTAATGTTTTTAATAGACGTTTACACTTGTTTTGATACTATTTTTTCATTTAAAATGAACAAAAAAATATATATATGTGAAAAGGCATATAACGTGTCTATTTTTCAAAGTGTATTTAATATGTAAACAATCACAATAGGTTATATCTTTTAAATAATGTATTCTTTTTCCTTGCTATTTATTAGGCTTACTTAAGACGCCAGTGTCAAATAAACAAGTATCTCGGAATATAAGGTATTTAATTCACGTTACAACTTGATAAAATTATAGCTTTTTTAAACTTAACTCCACGATATATGAATTTATTTCATTCACAAACACTACACTCGTACATCTTATTCGTATTTCGATTAAACAAAATGTCACCAATTTACACATCAATAAAAGTACATGATGTATTTTTTTTAATGTTGTCGACAAAATTAGAAAAAAGGTAAAAAAAAAATAAGTCTACATTTGAAAAGTTGTCAAATTATTTAATTAGTAATTAATGTTAAAAAAAAATATTAAGATTTTAGTGCACTTTAAAAAGACTTATTTCAAAACACTAAACTCGGTCAATATTTTAAACTGTTATTATTTTAATTATCTTCGAGTCAGATTAATTACTTTTTATATACATGAAGGTCTGCATCGTTGCCAAAATTTCACAACCTATACCAATTGTTAAATTCATCCTGTTCAATAAATTTAGTATAATATATATAACAGTTATATTTATATTAACAATTGCAAAGAATATGAAAATCAAAGATTTATTTATGTCAGAGAATATTCGGCGGAAATACAATGGCTACCACAATATATTACTTTTCACGTTTATATTTTAGTGATGTCTATTCTCACTGAAAATTAATTTTTATCATTCGATTATTTTTAAATGAAAAGTCCATCGAAATAAATCGGTTATACACTAAAATGGGATGCGTGGTTGCACATCCCAATTTTTATTTTCATTAATAATGTTCCAATTTGTCTTTTATGCTTATCTGTATGTCCGGCTAACGTATTAAAATATTAATGTCTATTATTTATGGATATTATCAATTTCTTATTGCGTTAAGTAAATTGAAAATATAAGTAAAATACATGTTTTAAAACAACAGGTGTTATGAACATTCGCCGTTGCATTTTCGAGATGGATAATATATTAATACGAAATCGTGACCCTGACTGATTTTCAGTTTATCTATATTTTTCACTGTTGAAAGTATCGATATTTACTTTAACTATCGATATTAAGATTAAACGATCGATATTAAGATTAAACCATCAATATAATTTTCGTTTAAGTTTTGTCACAGTTGTAGGTATCGATATTTACTTTAAACTATCGATATTATGATTAAACGATCGATATAATTCTCGTGTCATAATTACGATGTTAAAATATATTGCTTAATATCGTGTATATTGTTAGACTTAACTGTTTATATAATTCGGGAACCTGCTCCGTATCATTTTATCTAATTCGAAAGATTAAAAAGTCAAATTAAATAAATAATTGTCCAATTCATGTCGGCATTTGATGATCTTACTCGATTCATATATAATCATATCTATATTTTCATATGTCACCATTTGTAACAGATAATGCTACGAACGATTTCTTGTCTGTGGTACATCAAAGCACGAACCGCGTTCATAAGCTGACATGTTGCGGATTGACGTCAGCGTTGACCGGAAGAGCTGCTACTCCTGTCGAAATAATATATCTAAAGTAATTTCCATCCAAATTATATATAATTATTAAACATTTTCAGAAATTATAGAAATCGAGATATGGATTCTTTGAATGACTTGCTTTTTGCAACCATGATTGCCAAAAAGCAAGCGTGGTGAAACGTGACAACTGGGAATTCTTCCTTGTGTTGAAGTAAATGAGGGTGAGCTCTTTGTTGGACCTGGACGACGCTGGGGTTCGCCGTGACATTGACCTGTACATGGTCCTTCGAGCCGGATCATGTACAGGTCAATCTGGATGAGTGGCAATTCAGTACGGTGCTACGGTAAGGTGAACCAACTACCTCCAAGCCTATTCTTTTTTTATAGGCTGGCAACGTCTATAGCACTGCGGATGTCTGCGCCTGTTCGTTTGCCTCCTTATTCCATAAAAAAGCCGGGATTAAGTTAAGCACTTTCCAAAAATTAAATACTGATTTCTACAAAAGGAGTTTTTATAAATTATTGTGACTGTTGACAGATGCAAGATATGATTTAACATTCTCCTTAGACCGATAGACAGATTACGTACCAATTTCCCCATGTGAGTCAGTGCTGTTAATGGACGGCTCGGCGGGCCTCACACGGGGCCGCTGCGAGCGCCGGGCGCGTCGGCTCCTACGCTCGCTGCTTACGCCTTGCAACAGCGGCCGGGCGTCATCTTCTACACTGCGTGATGTAAACAAAAATGGACATTAAGATGAGATGCACAGAGTTTAATGTTTTAATTTGTAAATCTAGCAGTCCTATTCACATTATTCATCATCATCAATCAGTAGGAGCCAAATCAACATGTTTTAAATATATATATATACACACACACATATATATCACAGGACACCATCAAAAGCCTGGTGGAAAGCATGCCAAAACGATTACATGTTGTAATTACTGCAAGGGCAGGTCATACTCGTTATTAATTAATCGTCTTTTTTATGAAAGTGCCAAAGAAATACTTGTAGCCTTAATTTACTATACCCATAAAAATGTCCTTTTTAACACCGATTTCTGTTTACATTGACTAAAACACCGATTCTTTTTCGTTTTTATGTTTTTTATCAATGAAGTAGTTCATACATAAACATTGTTTTATATGGACAGTCAAAAGTTTTACTTAGCTAAGATCCGCGATAAGCAAAACAATAACAGAAAATTAATAATGTGTGTTTTTCCGTTGGGTTTAGTGGATTTATTTGGAACATAAACCAAAAACTTACCGAAAAACGGCCATCAACTCTCCACCCACCAACCACTATACACAACGCCAAACACACACTATCACTTTTCCATCTTGTACACGACACGTGTTTCGCCCCAACACGAGGCATCTTCAGGTATAGTAGACTCTACCTTATATTCAGTTCCTCGTCTAAGCGAGAATAAATAAGTGGCTAGTCTGACTTATATAGGTCCTATTTCGGACAAAACTGCGAAAACCCTAAACAACAAAGGGATCCAAGTGGCGTTCAGAACGGATAATGCAGTAAAAAACATTTTTAATGTTAAAGATAAAGTGGACCGACAACTTAGATCAGGTGTCTACAAACTTATCTGTAGTGAATGTAACGCAGTTTATATTGGTCAAACTGGCCGTAGCTTTAAGACTCGATATAGTGAACATATAGCCGCATTTAGAAACAAACATCCCGATAAGTCCCATTTTGCCAACCATCTGCTAACCTGTGGGCACTCTCTGTCCGACAATCATTCGCCAAATATTTTACACATGTGTAAAAAGGGTTTGAGACTGGGTGTATTGGAGCAGCTGGAGATCTTAAAGAACAAGAAAAGTTCGTCCCAGATACTAAACGATCAAATAAATATTGTAAATTCCCCTCTTTTGAATATATTCTCTTAAAAAAGTTTGAAATTCGTTTAATACAATAAAATGAATTGTCATATTTACTAAATAATAAGTGGTGACGTAAGTTTTGACACACCTGTATCGCCCACATGTTGTTTTCTTACATTGTGGGTGGGGGTTGTTTATATAAGGCGCCCGTTGTAATGGCGGGTCACTTTTCGGTTGTCTTCCGTAGAGTCTACTATACCTGAAGATGCCTCGTGTTGGGGCGAAACACGTGTCGTGTACAAGATGGAAAAGTGATAGTGTGTGTTTGGCGTTGTGTATAGTGGTTGGTGGGTGGAGAGTTGATGGCCGTTTTTCGGTAAGTTTTTGGTTTATGTTCCAAATAAATCCACTAAACCCAACGGAAAAACACACATTATTAATTTTCTGTTATTGTTTTGCTTGTCGCGGATCTTAGCTAAGTAAAACTTTTGACTGTCCATATGGTGATGGATTTCCGCAAAGTAACGCCTGACTCCATTAATAACATTGTTTTATAGGTTATTTACGATTAATTTAGTGTTATTTAATTAGAAGTGAAATACACAATACAAAAGGCAATAGAGACGTGAGCAGATTGGCCTGAACGATTAATTTATTATTTTTTTATACTCACTTCTCTTCGTTGTTCTCTGTTGTTGTCTGTTCAGTTTCCCCGGATGGCTGGGCACTCTAAAATAGAAGGCAATCGTCAGAGTTAATGTTAAATTTAAAAAAAATAACGCAGTTATGTTGGTTGCAGTAAGGTGGTAAGTTACCTCTGTGTCTACCGTCCTAGGGGCCCTTCGTCCTCGCAGCCTTGCCACATATCTCGCTGCACGTGTGAACGGATTTTCTGGCTGTTCTTCGAAAGTACCACCCTGTGAAAATAAAACGATTTTCTGGATTTGACACGTTATGAATCATTAATATATATGTCGGCGTATGAGAACTAATATTATTATTTAATTATTTTATGCAATAGACAAAAAAATTCTTATACGACCTATTTGGGAGATTGCCAACGCATCATAGTGTAAAACGTGTCTATGGGAGCCTATGATTAATTTATCTGGTGACACACTTGAGCCTGATCTTTAGCTTCATGCATCCAGTTTGTGTCAGACACCAGGCCCAGAAACGTTCCACACTACGTTTATCAAGACGCGGTCTCCACTCCAGCACTCGTCTGCTCTAGCGGTTGTCGGTTCTCCGAAAAACGTGACCAGCCCATTGCCACTTTAGTTTGCTAATGCGAAAGACTATGTCGATTCTCTGGCAGATTTCTGCATTCCAAATCATATCTATCAGAGAAACGTCGATTATAACTCTTTGAGAGACTCTGAGCTTGTGAAGCAGACGGAGTGTCAGTATCCAAGAATCACGAAGAAGCTCCAAAAAAAAAAACAAGCCTACACATACCTAAAAGGCCGGCAAAGCTTCCGCGACTTCTGTGGTGTCGCGGTGGTCTATGGACGGCGTTGATTGCTTTCCATCAGGCGACACGCTTGCTCGTTTGCCCTACTATCCCATACAAAAAGCTCCATTGTCTCTCATTTGTAATTTCTACATTATTTCGAAGTGTGGCGCCAACTTATTGAAACCATGTGCATGCGGATATTGTAACATCGTCCTTTTTCCTGTGTGGTTACTTCCTTTGGTCTTTTTTCCGGATACGACATGTATGTATGTGACACGGGCGCGAGGTGGTAATCCGCTAAGGGAGCGGCGCGTACCTCCGTGTTGCGCTGCGTCCGTTCGTTGAGCAGCGGCTCGGTGTCGTCGCCGTCGGTGTCGGAGTCGGAGTGCGCGCGCACGCGGCGCTCGCCCGCGGCGAACACGCGCCGCTTGCACACGGGACACACGCGCCGGTTCTGCGTCAGCCACGGGTCGATGCACTTCGAGTGGTACGCTGCGATACCGCAATAACACAATTATATAATTTTAATGCCTCAAAATGTAATAAACAAACAATACAAAAAAAAATCTTTATTGACCCTAATCGGTTGCTAGCTTTTTATACGTGATTCTCGCTAGGTTGTAGCTACAGATACAGTTTTCATTGACTTTATTCATTTTTGGGCTCAATATATTAAAAAATAATTGGAAAAGGCAATGATGTACAACTGGAAATGTCTGCTGGAATTGCTCTGTTACGGATATTTAACTAATAAGGCAATAGTGCCTGCATTTCACACAGCGAGTTTCAACATGTCACCTCCGACGTGACTTACGACCGCATTGATAAAGTACTGTGTCAGATGTGACTGATAAGGGTTAATAATTTATTTCTATCATCCTGAAGATGATGTATTACCAACCTACACCAAATTATCTTTTTAACACTGTGTGCATCCTATCGTTAGTCTGGAAGAAATTGATTATTTTTTCCAGACAACCGTAGGCCGTTTGCGCTATTAGCGAATGATTGCCACTTGTATTATATATAAGTATTAACAATCAATAATTGTAAAGCTTTATTTTTGGTATACAATAAAATATCTATCTAAAAAAAACATGATAAACAAGTTAAGCCAAGTCTTCTTAATAAATATTAATAATCAACGTCTTTATTAATAAATATTAATAATCAACTTTGTTAAATTAATCAACTTTACGTATGGTAAAGTTGAAAGCATGGAATAACACATAACCTAACATCACATTGTGACCAATAATACTTTGACTCACGTCTTTTTCCTCGTTTACTGCGGACGACACATTCTATTCCATGATAGTCAATTGTGTAAGGCATTCAGCGTTGCCATACTCGATTAACAAAAGTATCTCATGTAAACTATGAAATAAAAGTATATGCACACTCTGCGTACCCGCACGCCCACTTTTCCAGAGCGTATGTATATACGCTCTGCGTACCCGCGTGCCCACTTTTCCAGAGCGTATATATACGCTCTGCGTACCCGCGCGCCCACTTTTCCAGAGCGTATATATATACGCTCTGCGTACCCGCGTGCCCACTTTTCCAGAGCGTATATATACGCTCTGCGTACCCGCGCGCCCACTTTTCCAGAGCGTATATATACGCTCTACGTACCCGCGCGCCCACTTTTTCAGAGCGTATATATATATATATATATATATATATATATATATATATATATATATATATATATATATATATATATATATATATATATATACGCTCTTCGTATATGAATGGCCATTCTTCAAGGGCGCATATATACGCCCGTCAGAGCGAAAGGGTTAATTGTATATCTATCTTTTGTACACTCACCGTGAGCACAAGGTAGAACTCTCAACCTCTCCCCCTCCTGGTAGTCGTCGAGGCAGATGGCGCACGTGTCGTAGGGGTCGCCTTTACTGAACTTGCACGTGGGGATTTTCTTCAGCGAGCGGTTGGGAAGCCGGTGGCGTCTCGCTCGCCGCCGGTCCTTTATGCACTTAACTATCTGAAAATTAGATGCAAAAATTTGGTCATTAACCCACTACATGTTTCAAATACACAAAGTTTTCTGGCCGGACATCATGATCTCTATGACGAACTGTGGAGAATAAGCAATGAATGTTATGTCACCGCTGTAAATTAAAGTGGATAGGGAACACTCTCTGACGCCAAGCCACCCATATCCCCAAACAAGTCCTCGATTGAAACCCGCAGGGAAAACGGAAACATGGTTTAGTTATACCTGATGCGCAGAAAATCGGCCTCTCCTGGCGCGAAGTAAAGCGCGTGACCTCCAACAGAACGGAATGGAGAAACATCATATCTGCCCTATGCACCAACAGGGAGACTTAGCACCCAGAAAAAAACCCACAAAATTTGTACAAGGCAGATTCGCGAGGATTATTATATGCAAATGTAGATTATATACGTTAGAGCCAAGCAAGCAAACAAATTAAAGATAAATACCCATTATTCACGTCAATTCTGTATCTACATACTGGAGATACAGAATATAGATGTCGCTACCGCTACACTTTTTTTAGTTTGTATCGCGGTGTCGTGATTATATTAATGTAGTGTAATGTACTAGTACAAAATCAAAAAAATTGCATTGTGAAATTAGCTTTTTATTGTGTTCTCGTACAGACAGATCTGAAGAGTTATAACCCATAGATTATTTAAAAACCTAATTTATCTTTGTATTTTGTTTATACCCTTAATTCAGAATAAATAAAAGATCTATATATAGTCTTAGATTATTATTTTAGGCAATACAGTGGTTGAGAAAATGAGTGCACATGTCACTTACCATAAATATAAGTATGACCACCAGGCAAAGCACGACAACTATTGCGAACGGTACCAGCAGACTGTTGATGTTGTACGGCAGATCACCGTTCACCATTATATAGAAACTGAAAATGTTTTTTTAGATTATTTTAGCACAGGTTTATGTGGTTATTCGTTTAAGGAAATGCAATATCAACGATATAAGCCTATAACAGTTTACTGGTGAACAGAGGCTTCTTCAAGATCAGTCAATAGTTATCATGTTATCATCTCAACACTAAGAAGCACTTTTTTGTTGGACATAGAGGCATCTCCTAAGGCACGCTAATTAGGTTTACCTTCGGCTTCATGCGTAGTTTCTGCATACCAATCCAAAAAGAACAAGAGGCAAACCTTTAATTTCACTCTCCACTTACCCCCAATTGTCAAGGGGCCCCTTTCACGCAAGACGAAGGTTTCGTTCGTATACTATTGTCTACTTACCTATTAGTATAGTACAGATACTCCTCCGCGAGTAGAAGTCCGGCCCTCTCGTTCACAAACACGGACGGTATTACTATGCCCTCCGGGTTCTTTGCGGACATCGTCTCTGAAAACGAAATCAATACAATTTGAATCGCCAATTACCTAAAATTTTGAAGATAAATAAACCATGCTGCAGGGAAAATCGTATCAAATTTATTTCATTTCTGGAAGACGTTAACCCACCACGCTTGTCGGATGCGAATTGGCGGGGTTTTCGGACTCGGAATAAATATCTGTAGGTCATACATGTATTTATTCCGATGCGGGGATAAAAATCGCGATCTTTGACTCCTTCGGCGGGGGTGGGGTGGGTGGACGCCACTTTAACCTGAGGCAAGCACACATACGAGACGGGGCCTGAATGCACTGGACGCAGAATGGGGCGGGCGGGCAGTGTTTTTGTGCTCGCTTGGGTACCGTCATAGAAATAGTTCGCTTATGTATATAAATCTTCTTCCATGAGTGCCTTTCCGACTTGCGAAGGCTGACGGCTAATTCAGCGCAACTTTCCTCCTCCTTCGCGAGGTTCAGCAGTTCTGGAGCACTCGCTATCCCGGTCCAATCTCTGATATCTTTTGCCCGCGATTTTTTCCATCATGATCAGTTGCAGTAATTTGTACCTGTCATGTCTCATGATTTGACCCAGGTAAAAAACTTTTCTACCCTTAACGGTCTGAAAAAGTTCAGGTTTTTGCTTGACTTGTCGGAGCAAGCATCCGTCTATATGCCCACATTTCGAACGCTTCTATACGTGTATATAAATAAATTTCTTAATTACAATAATCACCTTCACCGGTTCACCTTTCGTCATCGGCGTGTAACACTGGTGGCTCATTCCGCTGCCCGCTTGGACATTTCTGTATGTACCACCGGTGGCATCCCGTCCCATGGGACAGACAGACAAGAATGTACCACCGATGGTTCATCTCGTCGCGAACGTTTAATTATAAGAGTTATAAATATACTAAAAATATGTTTAACGTCCGCATAAAGGCGTGACCGCGGTTTACTATCTCTGGACGAGACCGTAGGCATTTTATCACTAACATTGTACCGCTAATATAAGAGTGATTGTAAATGTAAGTATAATATTTATTGTTTTCTTTATGTGTTTTATCGGAAGAAATTCATAATGACGCCACACAGGTGACTGACATTCTGGCAATGAACTACTACTGGATGTATTTTTTCCTTGTGTCACTACTAAATTTCCAAAGGAATAAAGAAACCCAAATCGAAGGTAAGGATGTAAATAATGGGAGATCAAAAAAAAAAGCAATGGGAGGGGAAAGGAAAAACACCAATTATGACATGATGACAAGCATCAAAAGCTTACAGCAGCAGGAGAAATGTATGGCAAGCAGTGGATGCTTGACATAGATTCTTACAAGAAGCGCAATCTATCCCGATTTTCGGCTTCACGCTTCCAGTTTTCACCAACTGCCCAGATCGTCACACTATCTAGCCGTCACACTACATTTATTTTGTCATATCTTCATTTGGATTCCTTTTTCACTAACAGCTCTAAGGGAAATGCGATAACATAGTAAAATGCTACCATTTGACTCCGATATTGTGAGGTTTTGGTACCTCCCCAGTCGAGTCGGTCTGTTCGCGCTACCGTGGCTCCAGCACTAGCTTTAAACTACCAAATTATTTGTAACACAACTGTCAAGCAATCAAAACCCCAAGTCAAACTGAGAGAGAAATTAAACACTTACATTTAGTTTTATTGACACTCCTATAATAACTGGCGCCATAGTCGAGTTAATGGGACGTCAAGCGCATTGGGAACCGTATTGACGAATGAATTATCAGAGCAGTATAAACGCAGGAGATGACGTGATAAAAGGTCAATTGTTGTTGTGATTAGTTTATAATGGATGGAGGACGGAAGAAATGCCTGAATCGAGTTTACGTAGGAAAAAACAAAGCTTTAAAATATTTATTTAAAAAAAAAAAACAGATTTCGACTCACCTAGCTCACTGGAGTTGACGTTGTGAACAATGGCGCAGTCGTAACCCGCTGCCTGTGCGTTGCGAACTTTCGCCTCGAAACTGCAGTTATATCTGTCGGGTGATACACACAATTGCTATTTTCATCATCAACAGGAAAAATGTATTGACTCTAAATATATGTAAGATACAATATTTTTAGAACGTCTACTCTAACTACCGTATCACTCCTTATTTTCTTTGCGGTAGTATCATATCCCTATCATCCTGTTTAAATTTATCTTTCCTTTCCTTTCCCCTGTCCTTCTCTTTCTCCTCTATCCTTTTCCCTTCCTTCCCGCCAATCCACGGTCTGCCATGCCAATGGATGCGTGGTTAGGGGCGAGCTTAGTCGCAAGCGTGCCGACCGTCCCGAGATCTGGCAAACCTTGGTACTATAGTGCCTTACCTCAGTATGCGGGGCTCTGCTGGGGATGACCTCCATCCTCCCTTGCGGCTCGTGGGATTCACTAAGACGAATTATAATAAACCCTAATTGGTTAAAAATGATGGCGACGTGGTTCGCCACCCTCGTCCCACGAGGGCGAGAACCGGCTAACGGAGAGCCGTCTCGCTACGATAAATGTGAGAGGAAGGATGGATAAGTGTGAAGGAAGCAAGGAAGGTGTGCCGGGATCGTAGCGGATGGAGATCTGTGGTCTCTGCCTACCCCTACGGGAAACAGGCGTGATGATATGTATGTATGTCTACTGTAACAATGAGTAATATGAGAAATATTTTCTGCGCAGATTGTAATAATTATGTATTTATTTATCTGCCTAAAGTATATGGATTTAGGAAGATCCCTCAAGTCATTTCGACGCCCACACCGTAGTACCTGAAGATGAAAGTCTTCGAACAACTACTCTATTACGTGGACACTGATAATCTGTTTGCTTCACGAGCTCAGCGTCGCTCAAAGAACTATGTTCGAAGTGTCTTTGGTGGATAGGATTTGGAATGAAGAAATCTGCCAGAGAACCAAAGTCAGCGACATAGTTCTCTGAGTTAGCAAAGTCAAGCAGTAGTGGGATGGTCACGTTTGTCGTAGAACCGACAACCATTGGAGTGGTGACTTACTGCCTTTACGTCTTGACTTCGTTTTATATTGATTCTGGTTGGCCCGCCAATTCGCCTTGGACAAGCGTTAAGGTCTATTCTGCCAGAAATGGGGAGACTCGTGCCCAGCAGTGGAAGGAACATGCAGTGGAAAAAAATTATGTTATACCTGGCGAGCAATACGATCCACTTGCCAGTGAAGTTTTCTGTGACCGGCGGCTTGGGGAGTGGCATGCAGCCGTCGGGCGGGTCGCCCTGCACCAGCATCCCGCGCAGCCCTTCCGGGGGCAGGTCCAGGCCGAACGAGGCCGGGATGTCGAGGAACTCATCTGCGATCTGACGACAAGTGGAGCATTTTGTAAAACAGTTTTTTATCAATAATGTTGTTTTTAATCGATTGATTTTGGAGAATATCTACTTCTTCTCCAATCTGTTGCACATTACTGACGATCGTGGTCATTAGAATGTATTTGTGAAAGGCCGGCAACGGATTTGCGATGCCTTTGGCGTTGCGGGTGGGCATATAGGCGGCGGTGATCACTTACTACCAAGTGACCCGTATGCTCGTATACCTGTTCTGTTAAAAATGGCTCACGTCAATAGGCAAACGGAAGATACGAACTCACGACGGAAAAATTATAAGCCCTTACTTACAATTTTACCGTCTTACAGGGCTATTATACACAACGTAGCTCAATCATCTAACGTAGAGATTCAAAGTAAAACCGTACTCACTATATGCTGTACACCGATTATATGCAGGACTTTAACAGCGTTGATCAGCAGATGTGGAGACATTTTTTTTATGATCTTGATTGTGTGTGCTCGTATTGAATATTCACTTTTCTCGTTGATTGTATTTCACGGTGTGGCAAGTATATATTATATTACATTTTTATTTATCAGTAGTCCCTTTCAGCCAACGCCACTTTTTACGAGGTCAGAACCTCTAGTTTTTTGCATTAATGGCGATTTTTTTGTTTTATGTAAAGCCTTTGTGGAAACGAAATTGTTTATATATAGCTGGCTGATACAGACAAAAAAATAATGTGAAAAAAGTAGAATAACTAATTTTTTTTGGATATTTTTTTAATAATATCTAATATCATGCATGGAGAATCTTAGAAATGACAATTACCTCATTATATTTTTGAATTATTTTACTTTTTTAAATTAGTATTTTGAATGGGATCTTCTAATTTTTTTTCTATATTTACTCATTTTATTTTATAAAACCGAATTAGGTTAAATTATATGTCCTGTATGTGTTATAGCTTTTTATATTTTGGTTTATCTACGTTAAGTACAAAGGGCTGAATAAATTTTTAAGGGTTTTCATAAGTTGAAAGGAGTTTTCGTTTTATTTATTGGAAGTGTTACGTCAAAATTGAACCAATTGACCCGGATAATTTGGAGTTTCAATATGAAATTAAAAAATATAATATGGAGGAAGTCACCAGTTTAAAACTTCAAGGCTATTCCTTACCCCTGGAATTGTCGCAATTATGGAAAAAGCACCACATAAGCACGGCAGGGGCTAACATGGATCCAAAGATCCCTCAGGTGAGTTTGGAACTTGGGAGAGTGTGAGTCAGTCAGTATTTAACAAGCAATTAATAAATTATCTTGTTATATTTTTAGATACCATATTTGTAATTCTGAAGTGTTTGTAAAGCAATTTAAATAAACGGCCTGTGTAAATAGTGAATGTCGATGAAGATATCGATATTTTCAGAAATAATATCGATTTATCCACATACCATGCACAAAGCACTAGAGCACAACAAAACAACTTACCAATGTCATATGCACTTATGTACTCACGACATTGAGTAGAGAACCTACAAGTGTTTGATCTTTGATTTCATTGACATCGTATTGCTTTATGCGATTATTCTGTAGATTTTAGATATTCAAGATCAAATCAAATTCTTTGATTGAATGAATAAATGTTTCTTTCGTTAAGCGGGCTAATAAAAATTAAGCTTTTAACGCAGTTACGTAAAGAGCTTGCCCTTATTAAGTAAAGAAGAAGCTGCCCAAAGAAAACTGTTTGGGTAGTCTCTTCTCTGATTTTCAGTCAAAAGATATAAATATAAATTCACTATTGATACAAAACTTGTAAATTTTTGAAACTAGTAAAAACACTTGAAAAAGTAATATAATATTAATGAAGGAAAAAATTCTGAAACTGCATTCTTAAAGTAGCATATTTTGATACAAAATATTTTTGGAACTTATGTCGCAAAAAACATATGTATATAGTACATATATTAAATTTTGCGTATTAGTAGTAATTTGGAATTTAGCAAATACAGGCCCTTAGCTTCTAAATATCTTTTTTAAATGCCTACCATAAACTATTAAAAATAAAATAAAATTTAGAAACTATTAATGCATTTATATTTAGAGTAGCTTTTAAGTTAATCAGACATATTTTTAATTATATAATGACTTTTATTTTTTGTCTAAATTTTATAAAGAGATTATGAATAATAGAAAATTTTTAAATAGTATGGTTTTAAATTTTACACATTATCGACATGAAATTAAAACAAGCACAGATTAAAAACTACGCCCTTATATAAAAAGCGAACAAAAAAAAAACACAGCAAACACAAATCACAAATAATTATAACTGGCCACTAAAACAGTATGCGAAAAATAAACTAAACCGTTCATTAGCCACGCCGATTATAACTGATGAATAAGTTTCACGAAGAACATTATCTCATATTTGAAGTGCTCTCTTTGCCGATAAGCTAGGTACGTCTGATGTTTAACGAGGATATAATTATATAATAGGTTTCTTGAGAACACTAATTGCATCATACATTGAATGTGTAAGCATAAATATAGATACATACATACATATCGTCGTCGTCACGTCACGCCTGTCTCCCGTAGGGGCAGGCAGAGGCCACAGATCTCCATCTGCTACGATCTCAGCATACTTCCCTTGCTTCCACCACACTCATTATTCTCCTCATGCAAGTCCGTCGGTTAAGGGTACTCTTGACCTGGCCTTTCTTATATCGTTTCATTTACGTGTTTACAAGCAAAGGTGGGTGACGATTAGGCGGTCAGTCATTTTTAAAAAAGAATTTTAGATTAATATTTTAGTATTTTGTATATGATGATTCTTAATGCATGCATCTCTTATGCTTTAGTGCATGCATCCTATATCGTTAATAGCAAAAAATGAAAGTAGCTAACAAAGCATGTCTATGGTGTGCAAGACACCCACACAAACATTTCTCGAAGGCTGACAACACTTGCAATGTTTCTAGTGTTGCCAGTTCTCTACGGGCGGCATATTTTTTTCCATCAAACAACACGTTCGCTAATTTGCCTTCCTAACCCACGCAAATAATAATAATCGTCTTTAAAGCTATGCTATTAAGAGACATTATTCATTGAGCAGGCAAGCATCACGAGGAAGTGTTAACAATGTTAAATTGTATTAATTAGTAAATACACACCATTAATTAACCTCTGCTGTTGTGTTATCTCAATTGATTCGTCGAACGATGTGTTCTCGTGTGTGTTTTCATAACAAGCACAATAGCGATTTGTTTTCTTTTTCAAATACTTTTATGGAATATATGGATAAATGAGCTTATAAAGATCACTGCAAATGCGTTGCCTGTCTTGAAGTGAGAATGTGAACAATGGGCCTCCCGTTGTACACATTTAAGAAGAAGTGAATTAAGAATTTGGGCCTCTGATTCTCGAAAAAAAGCTGCCACTTTACGCGAATATTCTGAGTGGGTTCATTAAATCGTCTAAATGGATTTCAACTTCAAAAACGTATTGAGTTGATAAAAAGTTTTTGATTTTTTGACCATATGCTACATATTTCGGATGGTCGTGAAAAATAAGGAAGCTGCCTGAGTAGATCGTCACCCCATCTAGCCGGGGGCGTAACACGCACATTATTTTATTCATGGTTATAAGTTATTATTATATCATATTAGGGTATAAAATGGTTTTGAGCTTGACTATGCCTAAGCTCAGCGGAAATTAAGGCATGTTCCTAGAATACCGTAGTAATGTATATATGTATAAAAGTTAGTTAGTTCAAGGAGTATCTTTGCCTAGCCGCCAGTCCGGTAGTTGTGGTATTGGTACACGGGTACAGGACCCCGGCCTCCCGAGCTACTACCGTATTCTTGTCTTTCATTGCAGTAGTATCATATTCCTATCATCCTGTCTAAATCCATCTTTCCTTTTGCCCTGTCCTTTCCTTTCTTCTCTATCTTTTCCCCTTCCACCTCGCAAATCCACGGTCTGTCGTACCAATGGGTGCATGGCTAGGCACGAGCTTAGTCGCGAGCGTGCCGACCATCCTGGGATCGGGCTTCCCCGGGTATTATAATGCCTTGCCTTAGCATGCGAGGCTCAGCTGGGGCTAACCTCTTTACTATGACGAATTTTAATAAACCGTATTGAGTTTACTATAACTTAACCTAAACGTGACGGGTGGCGACATGGTTCGCCACTCGTCACGTCCTGACTCCCACGACGGCGAGAGGGTCAATGAAAGGAGGCTTCCCTTTGATTGTCCCTCGTCAGAAAGAAATAAAGAAGTATACAAGTGAGAAATGGTATGAAAATGTCAAAATAGCAAATACAAGCACCGGCAACCAATATTAGAGATTAGAAAAAAAAAGTTATTAGAGTATGCCTTTGAAGAAGCCGCTATAGTTCTATATTTGTCAGTTAATATTACGAGTTATGATTTAATTCATTATGATAAGATTTATTTTGGTCTACGTGCAATAAAATATTGTATTTCAAGATGCCGCGTGATATCGTAACATTTTGATTGTTTCCCATAAAGGTCGATTACGATAAATGACGAGGACAATCATCATTAACAGTCTGTAATATCCTGGTGCCGGACATTGACATCTCTCAAACTGGGAGGATTTGCACAAATTCGCCATGTTGTACAGGCGAGTACCATCCTAGCAAGTTCATTATATATTATAGTATACGAGAATTATTTGCAGGCACACTGCTGTTAATGATCTTTCACGATTTATGCCTATCTGTTATTTTAGGATGGTTTTTTTATGGGATAGGAGCACAAACGAGCAAGCTTGCCGCCTGATGGAAAGCAATCAACACTGCCCATCGACAACCGCGACACCGCAGGAATCACGGAAGCGTTACCGAAGCCTTTTAGGCTTGTTTTTTGAAGGTGCCAATGTTGTACAGGTTCGGAAAGACCGCCGAAGGTAGCTGGGGCCGAAGATAGAGTGGTGGTGCGGGGAGAGGAGTTTTGAGATAGGCGCACCGTAGTGGATCGCCACTCATCCAGATGGTGGGGATGAAATTTTTCTTTATGGCGAGTTGTGCGGTTGTGGAATTCGGCGGCAGGAATTATTCCAAACAACTCCTCGGAGCACTCCCCTAGTAAAAGCGGTAACAACTGCTGAGGGATGAGATATCCCTTCGCAGCGCGAGAGAATCAAGCCGGTCTGTGAGAATTTCTTCCCGTAGGTGAGAAGATTAAGGGAGCAGCAATAGCAGTGGATGGGCAGCAGCGTTTCCTTGATAATAAAGACCAATTTGCAATGATGATTACGGCGACACCCCTCAATTTTGAGAGATTTGAGAGAAGAGTTTGTAAAGCAGCGGGTCGCTACGGCTATGTTTTTGTTATGATGATGATAAGACTGAGAGATGTTGTCAGAGCCTCATCTATTGTTCATTAAGAATCACCCCGTACCGGTAAGGTTGAAATTTAAGCTGCCAAGATATATTTATTTGTATCCTTACATTACTTAACAGTGGTAGAGCCACGCTGTAGACGAATACTTTGTGAAGAATGGCATATTATTTGCCTGTAGCATGAATGGGCAGGCTCGCCCGGGGAAGTACCACACTCCCGCAGAAAACCGGCGTCTGAGTGACCTACCGCGCTTCGTAACGGTTAGCTGCCGAGTTCCGGAGGCCCAACATCCTCCCTACGCCTCCCCGTCCCATTCCCATAATGACATTTTCCTTAAAGGTCGGCAACAGTTCCACACTGCCTATGGCGCTGCGGAAGTCTATGGGCAACGTTGATTGCTTTCCATCAGGTGATACGCCTGCTCGTTTGCCTTCGTATCGCATAAAGAATCCTTGGATATCGCCGAAACGGCTTATTGATTTGCTAGGGAAGAAATCACGAAGAAGCTCTATGGTATCTCTAGCAGTGCGAGGAGTGGCGCCATTTTGTAGATACCATGTCCATGAAGTGAAGACAGGATGTTCTCTCAATATTGGCAGAAGATAATCAGCAAGCATGCGTTTACTGATTATTTGACCTATAACCTAATTTTGGCACCGGGCACCCTATATTTTGCCACATATAGGGTAGCTATATAGCTTCTGTCTCTTATATTATCTTCTTTTTAGCGCTTCTGACCTTTCGTTATTTACCTCCTAATTTCTTTAGATTACACTGTGGACTCACGCTATGTAATCTGCGAGTTATATTATCTACATATATTCACCTACATAGGTCGACCAACTAACCTTGATTTATCTATGTATGTCACTAGTGTTTAGATTACTATGGATTGGCCGCGACACTGAGTATAAAGCAAATAATACGCACGACTGGTTTGTATGTCGTATCTACAAAAAATTACTTCCTAATTCGGCTCAGTGGCGAACTAACGTTTTGAGAATAAAAAAGGTCGCGATTTCGATTCTCACATCGAAATACACACACACACACACACGCGCGCACACACGCACACACTCGTCGGCGTTTCTTAAATTATGGGAAGGGTTGGGCCTCCGGAACTCATCTGCTCACCGGACAAAGCGCGGTTGCTAAGCTACCACTCAGACGCCTGTTTTCTGCGGGAGTGTGGTACTTCCCCGGGCGAGCGGCCCCATTTATGCTACAGACAAATAATATGCCATTCTTGACAAAGTATTCGTCTGCAGCGTGGCTCTATCCCTTCTCAAACACAAGTTTTATTGAAGCATTTGTTTTATTAAAAAAAGGTTGAATTTATTTAAAATTCAAACATCGTGTGCAATGTATCATGAAACATGTTATTTTGCTTAGGTAGGATGTAACCAGAGTCGTCCACGCATTAATTACACACGTAATTAAAGCGAGGAAGGTGTCATTCCTCACTTATGCCGCCGGTATTATTGTGCTGTTGATGCGTTTCGTGCTCTGTACCGAGAATTAGAAATATGATCGCGACTTACTTTGATCACTTTGGACGCTTTTGTGTGATGGATAATTTTTTAAATATTCATTGTTACAATTAGAATGTTAAGGTTGATTGGAAGAGAATGCCTAATAGATTTAAGTCGGCCTGTTACGTTTTTTTGGGCAAAGCTTGTATAAATAAAAACGTGTCTTTGTAATGACATCATAAGAAAACGGAAGCTTTGGATGATTTGATTTACGATAGACCCCAGCTAAAAAGTATACTGTAGAGCAAGGGTCGCAAACTTTAAAAAGAGAGGGGGACACAAATGTGAAATTAATAATGTTCAAACATTTTTAATATAACTTTATTTATTAAAAAATAATTATAATTTTATTTATAATAAAATTATTTATAAGAATAATTTTATTTAGGTTGTAAAACTCAGGGATAAAATAATCGCGAGCCGCAAGTAGGGAGCAGGTGGGTCGAGGATGCCGACTGCTGCTTTAGAGAAGAGAAGGAAACAAACGTGTTACTATTTACTCACTATAGGTTCTTGACCAGTAAACATTATAAATATTATATTAGAAAAAGTAAATATTATATAGAAGAAGGAGAACTTAAGCTATGCTTAAAATTGAAGTCTTACCTTGTGTGGTACTTCGACTGAATAAACTACGACATTGCCATGAACGTAGCCGATGAGGGCCAGGAGGCAAGCAGTGAGTGCACTCAGCATCTTGAGTGCATTACGGTCTCAAGTAATCGATGGATGCAACAACACGACTCAAGTCTCATGGGCTTCTACGCAGGGTGCTGTAGGTGGATGAGGTAGCATGGTTCCATTTACTGAAGAAGAAGAAAAATTGTAATATATAAAAAAGCTCCAAGAATAACTGTTTGAGTCTCACTTACTGCCAATATTTCAAATTCACCATCTACATATATTGCTAAATTCCAAGACAGCAATTGTTTTCTTTTTTGTTATAGAACCACTATGTATGTTTCCAATGCCAAATTACATATTAAAGTGTTATTTGAGTGATGAGACAACTTTTAACCTGGACTTTTCCTGTCAACTTACATCAGTGACATTGTGTTCTTATTTCATTCCCATAATCTTATATTATTATCAGTTATATTGTTTAATTGTGGCGGCGTATTATACAATATAGTTCGATTAAGACTTATAAGTGAAGTGATATGAAATAAATGCATGTATCGTGACTATTTAAATTGACTGAAAAAGTCCATGGAAGGTTGGGGTAGAATAGCCACTATTTTATCAAGATGTAACATGACAAGATAACTAGTACATTCCAAGATACTTGATATTATGATATTTTACTTGACACTGGCATAATAGTTTTAACTAATTGTCATCAAAGAATAGAAAAGAAAAAAACTCTCAACCCATTAACGGACCAATGCCACAATATAAGCGGCATAGCATTTTCACTTGCTTATTTACCTATCTACTTTAAATCATCTTCTTATTTTCTTACTCTGAATTATATATTTAATAAATTTTCACTAACATATATTTTTTCAATACTCATATAAAAAATTGAGTAAAATTTCTACTCGTATGAAAAATAGCTTGTACCTGGTGAGAAGGATATTTGAAATACTTAAGAACCGTTAAGAGTTAATACTAAAAAGCTTTAAAAGAAATAACAACAGGTCATAGATATTAAAAAATGTCATATTGCTTTAGTTTGTTGCATTTGAATTGTGGTCATTGTTTTGGTCTAACGCCTAATTACGACAAGGGGCAACCTGAATCCCTTGACCATGTGTAAGCCATAACAGTTCATTAATGGATATTGGTTTTCCTCAAAATTGAGGGACATTGTCATAATCCCCAAGCTTGACGGACAGATTGGAGAACACAGATTCGTTTTCATTACTCAAGTACTCTGCTGCCTGTCTACTGGTATTTCTTCACGTAATTACCTGATACAAAATTCACAGGAAGAAATGACGGGCCCATTCTGTATTTAGAATGATAATTTTTTTAATTACAACCTAGATGTTAGAATGAGCTTGTTTCTGCAACTCAATATTGAGTACATACACTTATTTTGAGTAAATTACATGGTTTTGTAGTAGTAGTTCTTTACAAGTTTACTACTATTTTTATAATTTATATGAATGTTCCAATCATTAATCCATTATTTCAAATTATTTATATTACATTAATATTATTTACAGCATTAATGACTTACAGTAAATAGAAAGAGATGTGACGTAACGATAAGACAACATAATTTGACCACTCCACTCATATAATATTTGGATACTCATAATTATACATACATACAATTTATTATTGTATATAGACATATATACAATAATAAATTGTAATATATGCATTATCAATTGATATCAATTCGCACAAATTATCATATAACCTATGACCTAAATTTAACATTAATAGAGTTGGGCAAAATAATATTATGTAATGCATTATGTTGTTATAAGTAGATATGAAACAATTACATTATAGCTACCTTTAGTAGTATTTCAGAACCAAAACAATATTGTAATCTTAAAAAAGAAGCCTATACATTTCTCAAAGGCCAGCAAAGAGCTCTAATGCCTGTGGTGTTGCAGATATTTTTGAGTGGAGTTAATTACTTTCCATTAGGCGACACAATTATTTTACCTACATATTCTATTGAAATAAACATTTATTATATATTATTAAGGAAAGCTTGAATTACTTCTAGAAGATCTAAGTAAGCAATAGCGGAAGTTTCAATTCAGTGGTCTATTATATGTTGTAACAAAATCTTCCATCTCTCCATAAACCTTCATCTTGAGGATTCTCAGAGATTGCTCCCTGCTTGTTTGTTATGATTTGTTATGGTCAACAAACTGGTTCACATTCAAAAATCTCTAAATATATTAGTATAGTTGTAGTCAGTCATACTACCATGCTAATGTTTAGTTATCTAAATACTTACATAAGTATAAACATAAGACCATTTTGAACCTCATAGATAGATCTTTTTTTCTCCCAATATTTTTAAGTATATTTTATTTGATAGTATGATACTTCTTTTAACTATGCAGAGTTAAGTATAGTTAAGAAAACAACCCTATAAGAATTTCTAATATTGTTTAAAACCACATGTTTCCCAGTTTTAAGAAAATATCCTTTTTGTTTCATAAACTTGTTTTTCTCTTGATTGAATAAATATTTGAAAAACATCAAGTGTTACTTTATGAAAATACATTATAAAGGTGGAATGTCCAAAATTTAGATGTCAACCATTTAAATATTAATGCCTCACCTTAAAATATGAAGTTTATATAGACATATCACATTACAATATGTATTTCATTACTTGTTATGGAAATGCTTTGTTAGCATCAGGTGCTTTTCATAAAATGCTCAAAAATTCAAGTTAGCCATTTTCAATATGAGAAATGACTAAAGACAGTGTAAAGGTGTTTTATAATTAGAATTTATACATAACACAACAGAAACATTGAAAAAAGAAAATATATTATCACTGTTACAAGTTGTGTGTTATTTTGCGATAATAGGAGAAAATAAAAAGAAGTTATCTAATGGCTATTTAAACTATGTTAGCTACGTAGTTGAATAGTACTGTTATTTTAGTTGTTATGTATATGTTGTACCACGTTTATGCAGACTTACCATAGCTGCAAGGGTTAGATATGTAGATCTAATACTGCATACTTACACTACGCAAAGCTTTGTTTTGAAAGTGATAAATGCAGTTTCGTAATCAAAACAATTGGCGTGCCGTTTCGATTCATCAGTCACTGCATATTGAAAATGAGGGACGTTACACTTTAGTGTAATTAATGATTGGGACACATCGGCCTTGGATCAGGTGCTAACGGTCACAATAAGTTTATTACTATTTGATGTTCACATATTCACACCGAATATAATTAGATATTTCTAAAACGTAGAAATAACTATGTAGTCAGCAAATTTACTTACTATTAATGTAATAATGAAATCAGTATTTAAACCACAAATTTGTTTTAGTAAACAACACACGTAATCATGAAAATTTTACAAATAAATAATTCATTAAATAAAATTACGACTGAATCACTCGTCGCAAGAATCAAGTTTAATATAAAATGTCAACTCTAACCAGCTACGTTCAGAAATTATATTAAGACATAAGCATGTGATTAGTTAAAAAAAATTATCAAGAAGGAAAATGAAAAGGCATAAGCAATAAAAAATATTTTTGTATGCTATTTGTATTTTATAAAGTTATGTGATGAATCTTGATAATAAAACATATAACAAGAGATTAAATTATCATACTCTTGATAATAAAAAATATAACAAAAACTATTAAAATATCGATGAATTTGGAATCGATATTTAAAAGATATTGCAATGTATATACAATATTTTGAAAAAAAAAGGTCGTTTTATTACTATATTTGTAATAATGTTTAAAATTGTGTTTGTAATTAATAAATATCTAGTTAATTTATTAATTAATCTAAAGTAAGAGGAGTATGTGACAAATTTGATTAATGTTTTGAAAAACTAAGACTACGATGTAAACGAATAATCCGAGCGAATTGTTTAATAAACATTTATTGTAATGGATGTAATGATTATAAATTACTATGAGATAGAAAATGTAAAATTTCATATTTTTGATCCTACCTTATGGATGCAATGATCTATGTGACGTGTTTTAGTGGCAGAAATGGGCAGACTCAATTATTTGCATAAGCTAATTAATAATCATGATTTTAATCTATTTGAACGACAAGTAACAGGATATTTTAAAATTATGGTTACCCAATTATATAAACATTTGAATGGTAGTAATTAGTAATCAGGGTTACTCGATTATTTTTTACTCGACTTAATAATTTAGCGCCCTTTTACAGATTATAGTTCTACTGCTATTTTTGATTTCCTTACTGCAATAGTAAATTTTTTTATTATACAATCAGATATTACAACACGACTTTTAGCAATTAGTTTACTTTTTTAATTGATCTTGCACATAAAGAAGGGCAGTCAAACTTACTTTGCCCCGCGATGACAAGAAAAAGTGAATAGACAACCATTTACCAAGAATCGAGAGTCAGCAAAGCTGAAGGACACCTTGCTATGGTCATTAACGTTTACAACGTCAAACACATAATATTACTTTTCACCACAAATACAATGCGTTTTGACTCTATGAAAGACAAATGGTTGTGTTCGCGGATCTTAGTAAAGTAAGTCTGACTGTCCATCTTTATAATATATTGCCGCAAAGTAACGCCTGACTCCATAAATGATCTTTCACATTACATTATGTAATCTCAATAATTAATTTGTTAATCGATTACATTTGGCAACTCTGTTTGGCTGTATGTGTTTAAATTCTTTGAAACTGATACAACTATTTAGAATATAAGCGTATAATGAAATTTCGCTTTGTATTTTCCGACTTTTTTTTATTAGTGGGGGTTTAAGTATTGATCTATTTTCTTAAATCTAGAGTCTGGATACCTCGACTTTCGACCACGTGCTGAGGGCGATACGTTATAAATTCTTTAATTGATTATACAATTACATGCTATTTTTAAAATGATTTATTGCTATTAATTTAATCTTCGAGTTTTGTTGATAAGTAACTAAATAATACTTATATACAGATAGGCAGTTGTTTTATCAAATATTTTTCTATTATTGATAATAAGCTTACTTTCACACTAAATACATATACATCACGTCACGTCTATCTCCCGTACGGATTGGCAGAGACTATAAATCTCCATCCGCTACGATCCCGGCACACCTTCCCTGCTTCCTTCACACTCATCCATCTTGCCTCTCACATTCATCGTAGCGAAACGGCTCTTCGTTAGTCGCTTCTCGCACTCGTGGGAATCAGGACGTGACGGGTAGCGAATCACGCCGTCATTTTAGTAGCAGCAGCATTAGCAATAAAATTATTCAGTCATTATATACTATACCCCTCAATTTTTGAGGCCATTGTCCAGCTGTGGACAGACACGTATGTATTGATGGTGATTGAATACGACTGAAATATATACTGACTCGATATCGAAACTATTGTATATATAAATTAATTTATATGAAATATTATCTAAATTATAATTATCTTTAAGCCATATTAATCTGATAAGAAACGATCAGTTGGATTGGATATACGGAAACGGTCGTACGTAATTTGTGAAGTTTAACAAAATGGAAGGAGATAACAAAATAATTGTTAGTGAAATTAATGTGTTATGTGATACATATTTTAACTTAATTACATATTTAGAAATAGAAAAACATTTATTTTATATCAATTTTAATTTGATTCAATCATATATTGTCACCCCAATAGTCAATCTCGTCTGCACGTGGTGCGTCTAATTCATTTATATCGTAAAAATAAGGCTAGGTATAAATATTTGCACACCATCAGCATATAACAGATTTATCAGTACGATATAGTTGACCCTACTTTAGTTAACCCGCCTGTACAATTTGGTGAATAGGTAAGATGGCTTTACATGGAAGAGTCCGCAATCTGTAATATAATGAAAAAAATTATAATCTATAATAACAATTCTAAAAAAATAATAAATAAAACAAAAACAATGCTCATTATGTTGTACTTTTAAAGAACTCTTACACAGTGCGTTTGAGAACTTTTAGAAGACTTTACTGTAGTGTTTATGAGACTTAAACTATCTTCTAGAAAACTTTTTTAAATAATGTGAGTTACAAATAATTTAATAATCTTTAGATGTTTACATATGTAAATATTATAGCGTACAAACAAAAAGTTAATATAAATAAAAAATTTATATTAACTGATTACTAAAATTTATTACAACTGACTGAGACGGTATTCATTGTATTGTAAAGTTTAGACAAAACACACAAAACGAGAAAATCATGTTTTATTCGTGTCGTCGAATGCCGGCAATTCATTTGCAATGCCTATAGTGTTGCATATAGGAGGCGATGATTGCTTTCCGTCAGGCGGCACGCTTGCTCGTTTGCTTCTTTATTCCAGTAAAAAAAGAAAAGAATAAAAGATATTTAAGATTTCTAAATTCAGTGAACGTTCTAAACAATACATTTAATACTGAATGGAACAGACAAAAACATCAGTGCGTCATGCCTATCATATGGCAGTAAATATGGCAGTAAATATTTCTTATTCTAACAGTATATTTTAAGGATAAACAGGAGAGTCAGAAGGATGTCGGCCTGGCATTGGAATCAGTGATAAAACATGTAGGAGAGATCGGCCGATACCAGCGTCTACTTTTCGTGTGTATGATGCCCTTTGGCATGGTCTGGTCCTTCGTGTATCTCAGCCAGATGTTCATAACGGCGACGCCTGAAGAGCATTGGTGTCGTGTTCCTGAGTTGGAAAGTCTTAGCGTGGAGCTCAGGTATCTATAATGTTTAGTTCTTTTTAAAGAAGACTAGCAAGTTACTAACCATTCCAATTAGGCTAATAGTGTTTGAGCTAGGAAAGTATGGTTCATGTCCAATGGTGAAATCCAATCCACGACTTCAGATCATAAGCGCAATCCCTTTTTTTTTAAAAAAGACTATTATATATATATTACTTGAATTCTTTTTGACCATTCCAATTAGGTTAATAAGATTTGTAATAGGAAACTATGGTTCATGTCAATACCCCAAAGGTTGAAGCGAGTCAACGACTTCCAATTGTAAGCGCAAACTCTTTTTTTAAAGAAGACTAGCGATGTTTTTAATATAACTAGAATTCTTGTTAACCATTCTAACTAAGCAAATAATACTTGCGCTAGAATATGGTTCACATCAATGGTCCAGTGGAAGGTACGAACTTATGACGTTCAGATCGTAAGGCCGAGGTTTACCATCTGAACTGTTGCTGCCTAAGTAAAAGAGTCAGGCGTTACTTTGCGTAATATCATTATTAAGATGGACAGTCCAAATTTAGTTAAAATTCGCGAAGATAAGTATTCGTGAATTTATAAAAGTAATTTTTAACTGCCCATATTTATTGCTGCTTTTAAAAATTTATATTATGTTTATAAATATTTATTCACGCAATAGTTGCTCACGTAAGAACCAAAGGTGATAATTCTGTAAATAATTGTTTAGTCCTTAACAGCGCTATCTGCGGGATGTTGTCTCCACTGATACGTCTCACAATATCCTAATTGTGAGACTTGTCGCGGATCTTAGCTAAGTAAAACTTTTGACTGTCTATATAGTGATGGATTTCCGCAAAGTAGCGCCTGACTCCATTAATAAAATTAACTTAGTTAAAATTTGCCAAAAAATTAAAAGTGAATCTATAAAAGTAATTTTTGACTGTCCATATTTATTGTTGCTTTTATAAATTTATATTATGTTTATAAATATTTATTCATGCAATAGTTGCTCACGTAAGAAACAAAGATGATAATTCTGTAAATAATTGTTTAGTCCTTAACAGCGCTATCTGCGGGATGTTGTCTGCACTGATACGTCTCACAATATCCTAATTGGCAATCAGGCTCAGTATCTATGTGACTCGGAAGTTTAGAGCCCTTTCTACTGGATGGCGCTGCTCGCGCACGATTTGACTGCAATAAATGTATGTTAGAAGGCCTACGAGCGCTCTCTTGCCTTGTATCCGCGTAATAAAACACGTGTTTGATAGAAACGACTCTTAATTTCACCCGTCTATGTCATGAGAGCGACAAAAATTTTGAGGATAGAAAAGATGTAATTGGTAAACTTGAAATTGAACCAGGCGAAGTTTATCCATTCCTGGTGCAGCGGATGGCGGAGAATACGACCATTGCATGATGTACGATGCAAACTGGACACAAATCCTCGAGACTCTACAGCCTCCAGATTCAGGAACACCGATTGTGCCGTGCCAGAGCGGTTGGGAGTTCTTATTTGACGACATACCTTATTCTACCATCGTTAACGAGGTTTGAGGTTATCTATTTTTATAAGAGAAGCAATATTACTTTTCGACATTTTTATTTTGTGTAACATCCTTATCATGAAACGCCTGAGTCTACAGCTGGACATACATCTAAAACGCGCCACTTAGGCCGTAAAAGTGTCTAACTTCTGTCGACTGCACTGCGCAGATCTTCGTTCTATCTGGCCGGGGACACCTCTTACTATATTTGCCAAGATGCGGTCTTTACTCAATGACTCGTCGAGTTTTTTGATTCTCCGAAAAATATGACATTGTTATTTCAGTTTGCTTACTTGAAGAGCCACCGACATGGTATAACATACAGCTTGATTTTTTCATTTTGAACCTGAGCCCTCTTCGTCACTCCCATAGCAAATTTGAGCTTAGAAGACATATTAAAAACATTGATGTCCGAACAAGTTTTTAAAAATCTTTTCATAATTAGTTTATTACTGGTTGTTCCTCGCCACTGCTTAGCTGCGTTTCGGGATAGCTTTTAATACACCCCAACTATAATAAGCGTTGGAACAACTTGCCACTACCTGTTCATGAATTGCATACTATATGTAAAAAAAACAAAAGACTATTTTTAAGTATGCAGACAGAAACTTGTTTACCAAGTTGCGGCGGATTTATGACATAGATGATTTTATTGTATTCTATGTGTATTTATGTATATATATGTGTGTGTATATGCATATATGTATATTCAAATTAATTTCGTCAATAATATAGTCCGCGATCTAACTATATTTGTTCTAGCTAAAATCCAGCGCCAGGTGCTCCAATAAAACGCCTGGTATACGCTGAGCAAGAACCATTTTGTGAAACTTTAGATTTTAATTATTTTTTGTTTCCTCTGTTTTTTTATATATGTACTATATAATATTATTTAGATTTTAATTTAGGTTTTAAGTAAAAAAGTGTCACGAATAATCTTACTATTTCTAATTGTTTACAGAGAGAGTGGTTTTGCGACAGAGCTAGCTATGTGCCTTGGGCTCAGGCGATCAATTTTGTGGGATCCATGGCCGGTGGCATTCTATGTGGCACTTTGGCGGATATGTACGGTCGAGTTCCCGTACTCATTTGTACGTATTTATTTACCATATTTACTACACATTTTTACCTAGAATTTAAAACAGGAACAGGCACACAGTTTTAACAATTTATATTACTCTAGCGGATGAGGTAACGGTGACGTCGATTGTGAAATCTTTTATTTTTTGAGTGTTTGCGCGAAAACAGAAAACACTTTCTCATTGGAAATCTCCCTAATCAAATACAATGATCTTTTTCTCCTTTTTTACGAGATAAGAAGGCAAACAAGAAATTTCAGAAAAACGTTGCAGTATCGGGGACACAGTTTCGTGCATTTCTCCGCAAGACGCAAGCAAGCTACACACATGCGTAAAATGACTATTTCGTGCATATGACGTGTAGGCCTAAGTATTTTTTTTTACCTGATGTTTTTTAAGATATGAACAAATGGCACTTAAATACTATTTTTTGTTGTAATATAGCGTTAATATAAAAATTTCAGTGGCCAATCTCCTCGGTTGCGTGGGCGGAGTGGCGACAATGTTCACCAGTGGTTTCTGGGATTTCTCTGCGTGCAGGTTCGTTGTCGGGATGTCCTGCGATAGCTGTTTTCTCATTATGTACATCCTTGGTAAGTGGAAAGGTTATATACAGCTGTCTTCGTATAAGTATAAAAAAAAATTACCCATTTGTAATTTATCCCAAAAGCAATATCTTTTTATATTACAAATTATTACTACCTTATTATTACCTTTTTCTTCATGTAATATTAGAAATATTGTTCCATAAAATAATAAACGCGTGGACAATCTGTATTACATGAATACGTGTTAGTGAACTGCACCACGCTGCTGTTATAAAGAGGTCATTGATCCCTTTATGTCATATGTTCGAGCTGATAAATTCAATGTTGAATTGCACTGAAAGAATATATCGCCCGCGAGGTTAACGGCATCCCGATGTGACTACTCCAGTGAGTGACACAGAATACTGTGGATTGTTATTAAGACTGTCTCTAACGTAGCAATCAACATTTAGACGAAATAATTTTTCAATAATGAAACCCGCATCTTATATTTTCTTCTTACCATCCCATTATTGAATGGCTAGACTATTTGCACACCATCAGGTGTACTTGCTTGCCTATTTCATCATAAATATCATTTATTACAGTAAATGATATTTATGATGAAATAAATACGCGTAGCAACGCAGTAAATCAATTTTTTTTACATACACGTCCCACTGCTGGGCAAAGGCCTCCCCATTTCTGGAGGAACGGACATCCCACCGCGCTTTTCTAATGTACATTGGCGGGGTAACTAAACTCGGAGTAAATATCTGCAGGCCATACATATATTTATTCCGATTCCGTAAGCGGCAGCCTCGCCACTGAGTCAATTGTTCAAAATGAAGTTATACCGAAAATATTTTCTGTTATACAGTATTAGAATACGTGGGTACCCGTTACCGCACTCTGGTTGCGAATATGTCGATTGCGCTGTATTTCGGCGGCGGCTGCATGCTTCTCCCTTGGTTGGCGCTGTGGATCTCGGACTGGAGGAATCTCATGTTGGCAACCTCGTTGCCAATGCTGATCGCTATATTATCTCCACTTGTAGTGCCAGAGAGTGCAAGGTATTGTCATATTATTATTATACTTGTGTGATTTACGTCTTGAAATGAGTCTTGAATTTGAAATCATTGGATTGATATTTTTTATGGAATAGGGATGCAAACGAGAAAGCAGGTCGCCTGATGGCAATGCAAAAACTTGAACCCCCATTAAAGTAAAATAAAATCGGAAAATATAAAGCAAAATTTCATTCCACGCTAGTATTCTTAATGCGGAAATCCACAATCCATTGCAAGATATCCATCCAAAACCTACAACATCTCGCCTTTTAACTTAAGTTGACAACGTCAAATACAATATCACAAACGGGTACAAAGGTCTTTCTTCATGTATTATATATATATATATATATATATATATATATATATATACATATATATACATATATATATATATATATATATATATATATTCACATGCCTATCCCCTGCAGGGGTTGGCAGAGACCACAAAGCTCCATCCGCTACCGTTCATCGCAGCGAAACGGCTCTCCATTGGTCGCTTCTCGCCCTTGTGAGAATCTGAAAGTGACGAGTGGCGAACCACCTCGCCGTCATTTTTCAACAAATTAGGTATATTAAATTCGTTTTAGTGAATCCCACGAGCCGCAAGGGAGGATGGAGGTCAGCCCCAGCAGAGCCCTGCATGCTGAGGTAAGATACCATAGTATCCGGGTGAGCCCAATCCCGGGACGGTCGGCACGCTTGCGACTAAGCTCGCCACGCATCCTTTGGCACGGCAGACCGTGGATTGGCGGAGTGGAAAGGAAAGGATAGAGAAGAAAGGAAAGGGCAGTAACGGAAAATGCGGATTGGGGGGTTACCAGACTCGGAATAAATATTTATAAATCCATATATATAGTTATTCCGATGCGGGAATCGAACCCGCGACCACTGACTCCATGGGCGGAAAGCCATTGAGCCAATCGGTCGTCAAATGTATTATTAAAGAGATAATTTTAGGAATGCGCATGCATTACGTTTGAGGTTGGATTTTGACATTTACTGCTTCAACGTTTTTCTTCATTTTCGTCTTTTTCACAAAATAAAGTTCGAAGATTTATAGATGAAAACAAGTCGTCACGGTGTTTTGTCCGGCAGGACGAGTGGCGAGAGAAGTGACATTCGATGTTAACGTTGGATTTCGTTTCCTTACGTAAAGTAATGTACAGTTGGTTCCTAAAAAGTTTCCTTAGCTATTTACAATTTCCCTTTTATCCCTATTTACTATTTCCCACCAACTCGTCCTGACGCTTCACTCGGCTGCAGAATTCCTCGTCCGCAAAAGGTTAATGTCGTAATTTTTTTTTATATATCAGCTAGTTACCTTGTGGTGACTTTAGGTAACGAGCCGTTATAATTAATAATATTAATTTCAGGTGGCTAGTGTCGAAAGGAAGAATACACGACGCCGTAAAATTATTGAAAAGATTCGAACGCATCAACAAAACGAAAATTCCACAGGAAGTCTTAGACGAATTCGTTGTAAGTATATTTTGAATGAATCCGTTATTACTGAACACACTCCTCCCTTTTGGTTAGGTCTCCAGAACTCAGCCGCTCAGACGCCGGTTTTCTGCGGGAGTGTGGTACTTTCGCGGGAAAGCCGGCTAAATAATATGCCATTCTTGATAAGGTAGGTATTCGTCTGCAGCGTGGCTTTACCCTTTCAAAATATATATACATGGAGAAGTATAGATAAGTATATACATGAAGATTTTAATAATATTAACCGTTTTACTAGTATTATTTTTTACTCATACATACATAAAAATACCAAAAATATCTTTTGTTTTTGATGTCATTTAAACTTGTCCTCCTTGTAATGCCCATTTTAAATATCATCGTATCAGCAAAATAATTGTTATTGTCACTATTATCATTGTCACTCAAAATTAGTGATGCGTGCGAACAACCTTCCCTACCGCGCGCTAAACAGCGACTGATTTCAATAGTCAGTTATCGCGCTCGTCGCTACTCTAACGGTCAAATTTATAATTTACATTTTCTTTTCTTTTCTTTTTTGATGGCAATAAGTTATAATTATTATGCCAGTGCCAAGTAAAATACGATAACATCAAATCTCTTAAAATATAACTAGTTAGCTTGTCATGTTACATCTTGATACATTGTGTTGATCACGATGGACTTTTTCAGTCAGCTTAAAAAATCACGATACACGCATTTATTTCATATCACTTAACTTATATACCTCAATCGAACTATATTGTATAATACGCCACCATAATTAAACTATATAACTGATAATAATATAAGATTATAAAAATGAAACAATACGTCACTCATATAAGTTGGCAGGAAAAGTCCAATGTGCATTTCATTTTAAATTATTTAAAAAAAAAACAATAGAGCTTTAATACCAGTGCATAAGTTTGATGGATACATTTTTGAACCCCAACCGCATCAGATGAAATACACTGTTCTTCTTTGTGCAGCGAACGTGTTAAAAGGAGAATAAAAAAGTATATTATAGTAATACCCCGGACTTCGCGATAGGTGGGACCGAGCGCTATCCGTGTAAGTAAATCCGAATACGCGTAAGGCGGTACAATTTGGGGTGCGGGGGGAGTCAAAAACAAACGCTGCCTGACCTTGACTGTGCGGCGTTCACAGATAAACATGAACAAACGAGTAAATTAAAAAATCGTGTAACTCCGAATTCGCGTATGTCGAGGTAGCGTAAGTCGGGGTATTACTGTATATTGTTTTTCTTAAACACCGTAATAATTTTAGCTTGTAGCACTAACAAACAAAGAGAAAGAGGAAAACATCTTAGCGTTACTGAGGACACGATCTCTGCGCGTTATGATGGGCTTCTTGGTCGTGGCGTTCATGGCGGTAGCTGTCATGTTTGACGGGCTGATACGCATGTCGGAGAACCTCGGCCTCGACTTCTTCGTGACGTTCACTGTAACGTCTGCAACAGAGATACCCTCCGTTGTCTTAGTTATTTTGCTATTGGACAGGTGAATATAAGGGACCTTTCTCTTGCTAAATTGTATAAAACACAGTAAAGAAAAGTTTTATCCCTACCATCTTTTTTATGGGATAAGAAGGCAAACGAGCAGGCGTGTCACTTGATATAAAACAATCAACGCCACCCATAGACATTAGCACTGCCATAAGCAGTGCAGAAGTGTTGCTGGCTTTTAAGAAAAGGGTAATTACGAGACGGGAGGGGAGGGGCAGGGGCCCCCCTGCTCCTCCCCCTCCCTGCGGGGCCTACGGAACTCAAGTGCTCACCGGACGAAGGGCGGTAGCTCATCATGCTACAAACGAATAATATATTATACTATTCTTGATAAAGTATTCGTCTGCAGCGTGGTTCTACCATCTAGATTAAGGATTGTAGATCAGTGGTCGATATTGACCCCTTGGGTCGAAATTGGTTTCCCAGGGATCAACATAAACGAAAACTGATTTTGGGCGTCGATCAGGCCTAAAATTTACCCCTATTAATTAACACAAATTCTTATTTGAAAACTTTCAAGATACGTGAAACAATAAATGCCAGACCCATATCTAATTTATTAAAAAGCAATAAATCTGTTGTTACTTCACTTACTATTTTAATTATTATTTAATAAATATTAAGGTATTCAAATTTCAACATTAAGATATTTTTCATGAAACTATTGTGTAATTCAATTACTTTAATAAATGTTTAAAATTATAAAATAAATATACACAGTACCTAATAGATTTATTTTAATTTAATGAAAATAACTTTTAAATTATATAGTGGTCGATGATCAGAAAAGGTTGGCAACCCCTGATCTGGATGAATAGAGATCCCTATACAGTGGGTTTTTCATTCCACACACCATCACTTTGTAGAACTAGCTACCTTCAGCGGACATTAGAACCTTCAAAAATAGGTCTACTCATACATATTATCTCAAATGACGGCAACGCATCTGCTTTTTTCCATCAGGCTACTCGTTTGCTACTTTGTCTCCTTATCCAACAACAAAAAAAATAAAATCCAAAAGTTACTCATAAAATATATTAAGATCACAGGTTTAGATTCGCTCACAGAGCTGTGGAGAGGGATATACTGAAAGTTTCTCTAGTGGATAAGATTCGGAATCGAAGATAACCCCGGAGGACCAAAGTCACCGCCCTAGTTCTCCAAGTCAGTAAACGGAGTAGACTTGTGCTGGAGTCAGCGTCTTGGTAAACATAGTGCGAGACACCCAACTTTGTAACGGTCTACAGAAGGACGAACCGGAGATTGGGCTTGGTTGGTCTATGATTAGCGATCGACTGCCGCAGGTTCTTGGTGATGATGGATATAGTAATATAGACATTGGTGCTTTTTCAGATTTGGGCGTCGCACTCTCGTATTTGCACCTGTAATGATAGCAGGAGTTCTGGCGTTCATAACCGCTTTTATGCCGCGAGGTTAGTTTGAGTGGTACATTGGTGAAGACATTGATGAGGTAAAAAGTAGCGGTAACAGCTTTTATATCAGTGGAAGTATGATATGTCATTTGGTTTGTCATGAAAACTTCATGTTTAACATTTTTTTTAACAGTCCATATTTGTCCCACTGCTGAGCACGGGCTTATCCATTTCTGGAGGAACGGACGTTAACTCACCACGCTTGTTCAATGCGGATTGGCGGGGTTACCAGACTCGGAATAAATGTATACATACATATTTTTATTCCGATACGGGGATTAAATCCGTGACCATTGACTCCTTGGCCGGAGGGCCCCGCCACTGAGCCAATTGGTCGTCATCAGGTATAGCAGACTTTGTTTGCTTGTCGCGTATCTTAGCTAGTTAAAGGATCTGACTGTCCACATAACAAATTTGTTAATTATAGTGTGAACAAAGAGGAACGAGGGATAGTGGGCGGCAGGCTACGATATCAAAAGTGATCAAGGGAGAATAAGGGGCAGAGTACGATGTGAAAGGGGATCGAGGAATGAAAGAGCCATAGGCGCCTGCCACCTGTTCTTCCTTAGATTCTCTTTGACATCGTATCCTTCCTTCTATCCCCTTTGACATTTTACCCCCGCGCCATTGTACCGCGCGGGCGGAGACTCATTTATGCAGTCCATTTATGGTTGCGATGTTACCACGCAGGCGTTGTCACAGTATCGCTGGCAGTGCTAGCCCGTTTCTTCACCAACATGGCGTACGTGGCGATCATCCAGTGGACGCCGGAGATGATGCCCACCGCCGTGCGCGCGTCGGGCGCGTCTCTCGTGCATATAAGTGCCTTCGGTGCCCTAGTCGTGTCTCCTTTTATCGTTTATTCCGTAAGTTGTATTTTTTGTAGAACTGATCATCAATCACAGATGTTCCTCTGATGTCCATTATTAAAAAATTCTTGCCATATACAAGACCAATAACTGGAACAAACATTTGGTCCTTCAAGCCGGATTTATTAGTGTAATTCTTTAAAAAGACGTATATTATCTATCTTATTTATATAAAAATGGAGAGCTTTTTTTAGTCTCTCTAAAATTACAAAAAGGGCTCGATCGATTTGAATTTCTTTTAAAAATTATTTTTTTAATTATTTATGTATTAGAGTGAGAGAACAGCTTTTAATACAGGGAAGGTTTATGAATAAAAAATATAAGCAAAACCTAAAAGAACAGCTGGAAAAATAAAATTTCCAAATTGCCAATTTTGTACTTCCAATTACGGTCAAAAAATAGCGTTTGTGACGGCTTTATCGTCTAACTGACGTGTATGTTTTGTCCTTTCTTTGTGCGATTTTGAAACGTTTATTGCATTTTAAATTGTTTTTTTTTTAACAAAGAAAGGTTTATTTTAAGAAAAGTCATGATTAAAGTGAATTTAGACAGCAAATTGATGTCGATGAATTGAAATTGGAAGATTGATTATCATTGATAATTGCTGATTAAAAGTTATAATCACACAAATAATAGGTGAAACGAAGTATTTTATAAATAATTTGTTAAAAAATGACGGCGACGTACTTCGTCACCCGTCATGTCCTGATTTCCACCAGGGCGAGAAGCGACCTACGGGAAACTGTCGTGACGATATGTATGTATGTGTATGAAACCAAGTTCACCGGGTCATCTAGTACATAAAATTTTTTGCTTTTAGGAAAGAACTTGGGAGGGGCTGCCGCTGATAATAGTGGCAATAGTTGCTCTTCTCGGTGGGGTTGCAGCTCTGCTACTTCCAGAGACGGCGGGCAAGAGGATGCCCCAAACTATGGAAGATTGGGAGATTTTGGCGAAGAGCAGACCCTTTCAAAGGTGAGTTATTGATATAATAGGAATAAAATATAGTTGCCCAAAAATCCAGGCTCTACTTTAAATTAATAGTTTTATGTGTATGGGCGGCGTTGATTGCTTTACATCAGGTAACATAACATGCCTGCTCGTTTGCCTTCCTATCACATAAAAAAAATATGGCGCATTATCGTTCTGAAACTCAAATTCCACTTCAGTATTATTCATAAATGTCATAAATTTTCTTTATCGACTTTAAACTGATATAGTAACAACAATAGCTCAGTCGGTAAGCCTCGACTTTACGATCTGAACGTCGTGAGTTCGTATCTTCCACTGGAGTATTGATGTGAACCATATTCTACCGCAAGCATTATTAGCTTAGTTGGAATGGTTAACAAGAATTCTGGTAATAATAAAAAACATTTAAAACATTTTTTATTCAATAGGAATGCATACGAGCAAGCGTGTCGCCTGATGGCAAGCTTTCTTTCGTCTTTAGATATCCTCAATGTCAGTTGCATTGAAGAAGCGTTGTCGGCCTTTGAAAAATGTATAGGCTCGTTTTTTAAGGTTCCAATGTGGTATCGGTTCGGATATACCGCTGAAGGTAGCTAGCTCCACAGGTCTTCCCTCGTTTACATTTATAATATAAAAAAATGAGTGCATTTTAATTCCTGTCGCTGACTTCCACAACCGCACAACTCGCCAAAAAAAAAAATTTCATCCCCACAATCTAGATGAGTGGCGATCCAGTACGGTGCGCTTCTCCCAAAACTTCTTTCCACGCACCACTACCCTGTGGAACCAGCTACCTTCAGCAGTATTTCCAAACCTATATGACATTGATTGATTGCTTTCTATCGGGCGATACGCTTGCTCGTTTGCCCTCCAACCTCATAAAAAAAATTTAGTAAAATGTGTTATTTTTTTAATTATAGGAAGAAAAACAAAGTGGACGTTTCCACACCAGAAACGGACGGCAGATGACATTCACCACAACCTTTGATGAACGGAGATTGTCTGCGTACAATAAATATTTGCAATATTCATCTTATTGTTTTAATTTTCCTGAAAATAAAAACACGAGCTGCCACGCGCAGTTATGTTCCAGGAAATCTCGTTGAGGCCAAGCGCGCTGCTTGTACAATTCAAACTTACTGGATGTAGGTGTTTAAATATATTACATATTTTATTATTATATAATAACTAGACCCAATGACCCAATGAACTTCGTTTTACTTACAATTTTATTTTATATGTGATTATAACTTATGATCAGCCATTATCAATCATAATCAATCATCCAATTTCAGTTAATCGAGATCAATTATAATCGCTGCATCGTGTATGGTTAGAATTTTAGATATTAAATAAAGGTTAATTGTAATTAAATGAATAATTTATATTATTTACATGAAAGATAAATACAATTATTTAATTTTGAGCTTTTTGAAAAACTAACTTTTTATTTGTTTTCTGATGCGTAAATTTACAATAATGTAAACTTTCCGAAACGCCTACACGCAACGTATACGTGCATAGTTTTTCATTTTTTTATGGGATAGGAAGGCAAACGAGAAGGCATTTTACCTGATGAAAAGCATTGTAGTTTCATATTTTACACTGTAAGTCACCGGTGAACGGCGTTTCGCTCAAGGTACTAGCATAATCGAATGAAGAGATGATGGGTTGATATTGCCTGTAATGTCACTCCGGTCAGATCGAATGACGATGTATTGTTTTATTTACCTTTCTTTATTTCTTTAAAAAAAAAAGAATAGCAATCTTTTGATATCCCTAGAATTCTTGTTAATCGTTACAATTAAGTTAATAGTGCGTGTTATGAAAATATAGGTCACGTTAATGGTCCAATGGTAGAATCGAACCCACGCACGATGTTAGATCGTAAATATTATCCTTAAAAATTCAAGTATTATTATAATTATATTTCTTTACCCTTCCATTTCATCTCACTTTCCTTTGCAATCTTTTTGTCTTACCCTTATGCGACCCACTTGTAGTGCCCTTATGATCAGCATTAATTAATCTAGTACGGTGCAAATTTTATCGAAAATTGTTTCCACGCATCATTTTATTTACGATCTAGTTAATTGTATGAAACTAGTTGATTTTAGATTAACTGGTTTCATAGAATGGTGATGTGTAGCGAACCGATACGGTATTGGGACCTTCAAAAACTAGTCTTCATATACCTGTTCCAAGGCCGGCAACGCTTCCGCTATATACTTATGGTTTTCTATCAGTCGACACGCTTGCTCGTTTGCCCCCTACCTCATAAAAAAATATTTTACAGCCATCAAGCGACACATGTAGTCGTTTTCTGCTTCTGTCATATAAAAAAAAGTATTTCTGAAGTTATACATATCATTGTTTGGGTTATTTTGTAATAATGTTTATAGACGTCTTAAAATGTTATCGAAACGAGTCAAAATAAAATATCTCTATCTCTTTATTACATTATAATTTAGGATAAGCAATAAAAAACTTATCGGGAAGTTGGTGCCAGTTGACGTTTAGTACACAAGTGTTCCGAACGTGCAGAGGTCGCCTGTTGTTTAAAACATGGAAGCAGATAATGATATAATATTAAACGAAATTTCAACGGTATGTTAAAAGCATAATTATTTTATTATTACATACAACTTTTAATTTATTAATATTATAATAGGAATGTTTGCTAAGCTTTTTAACATAACCTATAAACTTTCAGTTTTAAACATAAAAAAAATATTTCTTCAGATATTGTTTATGGTTAATTATCACTAATAAAAATGTCACTAAAATAATTAATATTTTAAAGATCATTTTTGCAATATTTATGGTATCTCATTAAAAAAAGATTCATCTAGCTTCCAGTGCAAGTTCACAGCACATACACACAAAAAAATGCAAACATCCGTTTCTGAGTTTTGAACGTGAGCTTATAAAAAACATAAGATATCGATGACCGAACAACAGTTTTGTGTTGTATTGGTGAATTAATTTTTTAATGAATTATGTAGTGTATGTAATATATTGCAATTTTTTATAGTAATTGTAGAATATCTGAATTAAATATTTTTGTTTGTACAACTTCCAATACCTAGAAGCTATAATAATCTGAAAATCGTTCTTATAACTTCCGAGGCTGCAAATTATGTATTTTTTTAAAACGCCCTTAGAGTGTGTTCCGTCTCATACAGATTATAAATCAATTTAGTAAAATAAAATATGACTGATGAAAATGTAATGATTAAAAAAATTGTAACTGTAAAAATAAACGTAATTAAAATGCCATTCACGACATTGTCGCAGTCGATTTGTATTCGAAAAATTTCGCTGAAAAACTGCTGAATCTTCAATGCGCTGGAAATTCATTTTTATTCTTTGTATATTAACGGCACAGAAACATTGGAAGGTGCTTCTCTTTTTTCTTAAAATGAACAGCAACCGGTATAAGAATTGGACAATAGAACATAAGTTATTATATGTTGTCTCCGTTTTTCAGAAAACTCAAGAGAATACGAAAGATGTTGGCTCAGCTTTGGAGACGGTTCTAAAGAATATTGGTGACATGGGCCTTTATCAGTGTCTACTTTTCCTGTGCATGCTGCCGTTCGGGCTGGTGTGGGCTTTTGTTTACTTCGGCCAGATGTTCATTACTGCCACGCCTCAGGAGCACTGGTGTCGTGTGCCTGAGCTGGAAGGGCTGAGTGTCGAACTTAGGTAGTTAAATCTTTTTTCTTTAGCCCTATCAGCTTATTACATTGTTGTGTCGCCGGCAGAACTATCCAAGAGTTAATAAAGAATAGATTCTGATTGTCCTGGTAAGCATTAAGCAATCAAGTTTAACAGGACAACCAGAACTTTTTTTTAAGGTATAGGAGGGCAAACGAGGAAGCGGGTCACCTGAAGGAAAGCAATCAACACCGCCCATAGACATTCGCGACACTGCAGGAGTCACGGAAGCGTTGCCGGCCTTTTGGGTATGTGTAGGCTTGCTTTTTGAATGTGCCAATGTTGTATCGGTTCGAAAAAATCAATTCTCTGGTTAGGTTTCGTTAGGTTATTCATATAAAAGTAGACACTTAATATCGTCTCATGATTCGAAATCAATTAGAATTCGAATTTAAATTCATTGTTTTTCTCCATTAGAAATTATATTATTAATACATTTAATTTGTCAAACGTCCTTCTACTAATAGTCATGTTTTTACTACAATTTCGCAATAAGGTTCCTCTGAACGGAGAAGAAACGGCGAAAGAAACTCCGCAGATATCCTCCTTTTGTATTTTGAATTCTGAACGAAAAAATGACGGCGACGTGGTTCGCCACCCGTCACGTCCTGATTCTCACGAGGGCGAAAAGCGACCAATGACGAACCGTTTCGCTGCGATGAATGGCAGCGGATGTAGCTCTGTGGTCTCTGCCAACCCCTGTGGGGGATAGGCGTGAATATATAAAAAAAAAATTCTGAACGATAGTAATGTTAAACAGTAAAAACTAATTTCACGATCTGAGGTTACGATTTCGTATCTTTTATCTTAAGCTTAGCTTAGTTGAAATGGTTAACAATAATTCTAATAATATTCAAAACATTGTAGGTTATCTTTTTAAAAAAATGCAAGAATTATCGATGCATACAAGAAGCCATGCAGATGCACTATTGTGAAATTTGTAACGGTTATCAATATATCGCAACATCAGTCATAATAAAAGTGTTGCCGGTATTTGATAGACAATTCCAAAAAAACTTCCTCTATGGAATATCCCGATTTTTTTATTAAATAGGAGTCGACTGATGGAAATCAATCAACGCCGTCCATAGACATCCGCGGCATCATTCGATATCGATCGATATGATCGATATCGAATAGGTTGTTCTTCGTAAGTTCTATCATTACTATTACAACAAATACGTATAGTAGCTACATATAGAGATGAAAAGCTGTTTGTGCAGAATCGAGCTTATTGTAAATTCTCTTACCGCTATCGTGTTCATCAGGAACTCAGACATATTATTATTTATTAGTATGGTTTGATTCCTTAAAACTTATTTAGTAAAAATAGTGGTGGACTAACGGAGGGGGAAAGGGCCTCTAAACGTCTACAAGTTCCCTTGACCAAATCCTAAACAAAGCTTTAAAAATATGCTCAGTACCTACTTAAGAAGTAGTTTGGAGTTGGAATTCCCGTACTGGTGATTTACAATCAATTTTCAAATTAAAATTGTTAATGCTTCTAATTTCTAGTCAGTTTTCGTTTATTGCTAGTTACACACTTATATTTTGCACATCGTATATTTTTTACTCCCTTCGATCCTTTGCTAAAGGTTATTATTATATATAGTAATAAAATGGGTAAGTTATTTGAGTCGCTCAGTGGAAAAGTGGCTCAACCCACAAAAATATGAGTACCGAGGTAAAGTTACCAACTTTTTTTATTAATACCATAGATAAAATTTAACACAATCTATTCAAATACATTTAACCTAAGATAGGCTATTATAGATTTTAAAAACAAAAAAGTAAACTTAAATTCGACAAAACTTTTTTAATCTATATTTATGTGGATTAGGCCACTCTTCCATTGAGCGACTCATTTATTTTATAAATAATAAAAAAGATCAAATTGATTTAAAAGTTTTAAATCAACTTTTTAGATCTTATACAGCTTTGTCGACCGGTGGTTTACAATTTTTAAATTAAAATGACTGCAACTAATCTTTCTGTTCAGTTTTCGTTTTATTCTAGTTTCACTTGTATTTTTCACTCTTTTCCGTCCTGTGCTACAGATTATTATTATATGTTTGTTATAGTTCATAATAAAATAAAGTAATTTATATAATAAATAATTAAAGATAGTAAAAGAAGGTGTCGTGACAAAAGTTGTGAAAGGGATGCTTAGATGGTTTGGGCACATAGAGAGGATGGATGAAAGACGACTGGTAAAAGAAATTTACTTTGCGGATGTGAATGAAAGGGTTGGTAGGGTAAGACCATGGAATACATACCTTGACCAAATTGCCGAAGTTCTTAAGAAAGGCCAGGTCAAAAGTACACTTTAGGGACGCGCCTTCATACAAAGAAGAGAGTGATGAGTGTAGATGAAACACAGAAAGTGCGCCGAGATCGTAACAGATGGAGATCTGTGGTCTTTGCCTACTCCTATGGAAAACAGACCTGATGATATGAATGTATGTATAATTAAAAAATCAACTTGATCTAAAAAGGTCGTAAAACTAAATCAACTTTTAAGACTGGGGGCGTCAACTTTGCCGCTCCTGGCCTCTGACGGACTAAATACGTCTTTTTGTAATTTTATTTGTATAAATTTTTTATTGCTTATTAAAACCTTTAGAAAGTGGACGTACATAGCAAATAACACTGCAATATATTAAGGAGTTAATGCATTTTGATACGTTAGACTAGCCAGACATCATTTTATTGCCAATAAAAGTATTGTACATATTGTTTGAATGTTTATGACTGAGACAAGTTCGAGAATAACGTTTGATAAGCTTTACAATTTTATTGTTAATTAATCCATGGACTTGCATAAAGTAATATTTGAGCATATGTGTCCGTATTTAATGATTTAGCCGATATGTGTACTTATTTCGTTTAAATATTATCATTTTATTTTATTTCTTTAAAGTTGTTGCACATTACATCAGGCATACTTGCTATTGCCATTGGTCATTCTCTCCCGGTCATCTTGCGGGTGAAACTGAGAAAAATGCTTGGAAGGTCGTGTACCTAGCAATAAGGAGAATTGATGAGATATAGATTGTAGATATAGTGATTACATAATATATGTATATTTCAATATCAATATTAGCCCGCGGCAGTCCACTGCTGGACATCTCCCCCAAGCCGTGCCACCTATTCCGATTTTCGTTTCTTTTTTATAAAAATTTCTACTGTATCAGAGCAGGCAAACGAGCATGCGGATCACTCATAAGCAGACATTAAGTACTAACGTGAACACGTTGATTGGCTTGGGGGTCACCGGTGACCGGCACTGAACTTGGCAATGACGTCACGGGGGCCATCAGTGACCGGCGCGCCCATATTGATTTGATTTGTTTGATATGTTAATTGCGACGGTTTTACCATGGACCCCCGTCACAATGATCATATCATACATGGTTATATACTGTAACTTACCTATTAAAGATAATAATACTTCGTCATTATATGTATCACATAATACAATATTCATCGTGGCACCACGGATAATCCGTGTAAAATTGTGCGTGGTATTCAATGTGTTAAAGAAAAACGTGTTTTTCTTTTCTTTTCTTTGATGGCAATTAGTTATAACTATTATGCCAGTGTCATGTAAAATACAATAATATCAAATTTTTTGAAATGTAACTTAGTCAGCTATCGTTACGTCTGGATAAAATGGTGGCTATTTTATCGAAACCTTCTATGGACTTTTTCAATAAACTTAAAAAGTCACGATACACGCATTTATTTTATATCATTTCACTTACCTTAATCGAACTATATTGTATAATACGCCAGCATAATTAAACAATTTAACTGATAATAATATAATATTATAAAAATAAAAACACAACGTCACTAATGTAAGTTGGCGGGATAAATCCCAAAAAAATAATAATTTATTTCCTTTTTTATGGAATAGGTAAGTGATTTTGAGTTAATATAAACCAGTCTTCAGCCATCTTCCTTTAAAAGTCTTGCTTTATTTTTTATTAACAAATAAATATTTAATATTTACCGTTTTACAAAGGCGTAATTTATCAATTCCTGGCGCGGCAGACGGAAATTATGACCACTGCAGGATGTACGACGCCAACTGGACGCAAGTTCTGGAGACGTTACTTCGCCCTGAGGCAAGCACACCAACTGTGCCGTGTCAGAATGGCTGGGAGTTCTTATTCGATGATATACCGTACTCCACTGTCGTCAACGAGGTTCGTGAACTCAGAAGACATTTTTTTTAGAAATTGTGTTGGTGGTCCTGAAACCTTTACAATGTCGCACGAAATAATATATACACATTGTCACGCCTGTTTCCCATAGGTGTAGGAAAAGACCACGGATCTCCATCTGCTACGATCTTGACATACTTTTCTTGGTTCCTCCACACTCATCACTCTCTTTATACAAGTTAGTCTGTTAAGAGTACTCTTGACCAGGCATTTCTTAAAAACTTCGGCAATTTGGTCAAGATATGTTTTTATTGATCTTCTCCTACCGACCCTTCCATCCACATCCACAACGTAAATTTTCTTTTGCCAGTCGTCTTTCATCCATCCTCTCTGTGTGCCTAAACCATCTAAGCAAATTTTGTCGTGACACCTTCTTTTACTCGACATCGCTGTCTTATATCTTCATTCCTTATTCTATCATTCAAAGTTACCCACGCACGAAAAACTAACAAACAAAAAGCACGCAAATAGGAGATTGGGGATGGCAACAACGGCGAAGACTTGGCGAAGTATTGCTCTTAACTCTGGTTAAACGATGCAAATTGTATGTATTCCGGGGGCATACACATGTAACAGACAAAATTTATTCCTCCTCCGGGCCGACACTTTAATCAACGATCATTAGGGGGGTATTCCTACTCCCCTAATGATTGTTGATTAATATAGATCCCCGGGATAGTTCTATTTTACAGTGGCAACGGTGATGTGCGACAATGTTTTGTTTCGAGGCATAGCCAAAAAGTATTTATTTACTACATACTATATACGTCAAGTCTTATCGTCGCCCATACCTGAAAGTCTGAAGACAAAAGTTTTCACCCAGTGCGTCCTGCCTGTACTCTCTTATGGTGACGATACGTGGACACTGACGATCCGTCTCCTTGCCAAGCTCAAAGTCGCTCAGAGGGCTATGCTTGGAGTTTCTCTGGTGGATAGAATTTGAAATGAAAAAATTCGCCGAAGAACCAGAATCACCAACATAGCTCTTCAAGTTAGCAGATTGAAGTGGCAATGAGCTGGACACGTTTGTCGGGGAACCGACAATCGTTGGAGTAGACGAATGCTGTAATGGAGACCGCGATTCGGCAAAAGTAGTGTGGGACGCCCCTCTGCTAAATGGAATGACGATCCGCGCAAGGTGGCTGCCAGAGACTGGATGCGTGTAGTCGAAGATCAAGCTAGGTGGCGCGCCTTGAGCGAGGCCTATGTCCAGCAGTAGACTGCCGCGAGCTGATATTGATATTGATACTATACATGTGAGTGTGTCTGTGTATGTATATACATATATAGTCTGGTCACTGATATTTGTATGTGGGACCAGTAGGTAGGATTTAAGTATACATAAGTTGTTAGTCTTTGTTGTTTTTAGCTCATGTTCTCCAAAAAAAATGCATCACTAGAGAAGGATAGGGATTAGAAGCGATCCGAGGGCTTCATACTGGTATTGTGGGAACCACAATATAGGGTCACCTGAGTTCTTCCCGTGCGTGTCATACAAGGCAAGTATGGGAGCAAATACTAATATAATATAATAGATGGGTAGCACCGTCTAACTGAGATTGAAAACCAATCTGCTGTATCTTCTGCCAAGCGTGAAGGTACCACAGGTAAATTTTGAGGGTGGCCACTTACTTGCTGTATTTATAATGATGATAACGCTTTTCAGAGGGAATGGGTGTGCAACAAAGCCAGCAACGTGCCTTGGTCGCAGACAATAAGTTTCGTGGGTTCAATCGTGGGGGGCATCCTTTGCGGCACCTTAGCAGACATGTATGGGCGTGTCCCTATTCTCATCCGTACGTATTTAACAGGACGTTATTTTACTTGTGTGATTAAGCATAGATTTGTGTGTGATAATCATAGTTTAAGTTAAAAAATACGTTAGCTCTAGCTAACTAATTTTGTTGGCGCAGCGATCCAACATGGATCTTGGCCTCCATACAGATCTTACGCCACCGTGCCCTGTTCTATGACAAGTTGCACAACCTTTAAATCTGCAACTGGCAGTTGCAGATTTAAAGGTTGTGCAAGTCACCATGTCTCTCCCAGCGGTACCTGGGGTGCCCCACAGGACGTCGTTTAATTGGGCGACCCACATACGCTCTGTTGACTGCGCGATCCTCTCCCATCCTTTCAACGTGGTCGAAAGAAGTCGATGAGCCTTATTCTCTCCTATTACGTTTGTTCTACAATATTTTATTTAAATAATGGAGGCATGCGTAGACTTTGCGAAAATTCATTTATATGGACATAAGAATTTTACTTAGCTAAGATCCACGAATAGACTTTCCGTATTTTATTTAAAATATATTGTAGTACAAACGTTAGTGTAGTAATTTTTTATTAAATATTATAATACAATTTTGAATTAAAAATTCATCTATAAAAATATGTTTACATGCTGGAAGCAAGCAAGCAACTTAGGCAACGGTAGACAATGTATTTGCACTTCCCTTAGTATTACGGATGTCTGTAAGCGGAATGTGTTGCTTGTCATCAGACCAGTTGACTCGTTTGATTATTTGCCAAGCAAATATTCTCATATGTTAAAGGCCGGCATCGCAACTGTGATGCCTCTGGTGTTTTAGATGTCTATGAGCGGCATTAATTGCTTTCCATCAGGTGATACGCTTGCCCGTTTACCTACCTATCATCATCATCAAGGCATTACAGCCGCGGGTGGGCCTTAGCCTGGTTCAGTAAATTTTTCGAGTCGGATCTTCGTTTAGTTTTTCCCTCCAGCCTCACATACCGATTGCCTTTAAGTCGTCCTCAACTCCATCTAGCCACCTGAGCTTAGGCCTTTCGCCTCTACGACCATCTGGTTTGCCGTCGAGTAGGCGTTTGGGTACTCTAGCCTCGTCCATCCGTACCGCGTGCCCAGCCCAACGAAGGCGTCCAATCTTAATGAAAACCAGTCAATTAAACCAGTCAACTGCCACGGGCTGCCGATAATTATTTCTCTTTCTATGTCTTTCAGTGGCAAACATGTTGGGTTGTGTGGGAGGTGTGGCGACCATATTCACGAACGGTTTCTGGGACTTCGCGATCTGTCGATTTATCGTCGGCATGTCATGTGAGAGTTGCTACGTTATGATATATATTTTAGGTGAGTATTATTTTTATAATGAAATTGTTATAGACCGGTCATATTTTCCGGAGGACCGTTACCGCTGGAGTGGAAGAAAGTTGGAGTGGAGACCGCGTCTTTTTAAACGTAGTGTGGGGCGTCCATTGGACTGACATGATGATTTTCGCAGGGCAGTAATTGGATGCGTGAAGTCCAAAAGCAGGCGGGTCTTGGGAAGGCCAGGAAGATATAGCAGTGGACTGCGGCAGGTTGCTACTGATGATGATGATTTTTTTTTTATTCTTTATTTAGATACATTTTTGTAAAAATATTATACAGCCCGTATATATTTCACTTGGAAGTCTCTTTTTTTCATTTCTGAACCAATGTATATAAACCGGCCACGCTAGTCCAGGGGAGATTGGCGGGACAACTAGACTTGGAATAGATAGATAGCTCATGTACTCGTATGTAATTATCCAGATAGAGAAATTGAACTCGCGATCTTTGTCTCCGCGAGTGGTAACTTCACGACTCAGGAATTGAGTCGTGTTTTGATGTTATGTTGAGTTAATTACATTTAAACAAATAGCGGAGTAAAATAATTATAAACACGTAATTAAAAAATAAAAAATTAAAAATTCAATCAATTCTTATGATTATATCCTGCTAAATATTTTATATAAGCGAATCTTTTTTTCCCATGTAAAATAAAAATTAATTCATTTTTAATTAATGAAATAATATTTGAAATAACTGTATTAACATCAAGTTTAATCCACTACAAGTTTGAAAAAATGTATTTGAACTTGATTGAATGAATAAAAATGAATTTTATTACGATTGATAATTTGAAAAAGATATATAAAAACATTTACATCATATGTATATAGAGTGAGTATGAACTAATAGTATAAATAGAAAAAGAAAAGAATCGGACAGATCTTTAGCCCGATTTAATCATCATAAAGCGAGAAATGACTATAACTTTCGATTTCCAAGTGTCTAGTCGGGTCGGTGAATAGTGGTAAAATATTATTTTTGCATAATTTAGCGATTTCATCCGATGTCATGCTAACGTATCGCTTTCTAAAGCCAGATAAGTTATAAACAAATTTTAACTACAAAATTTTATATTTAGTTTCACCATTTATCACTACAGCTGCAACTAGGGATTGCAATCCTGCAAAACAGGATGATGCATTCCCGCGAGATGTCGCTGCTTTTATTAATCTGCTAGATCCTTCAAAGCGCGTATCCTGCAAATTAAAAATTTGGCGCTAAAACTTTTGCGTAAATCACGAGCTCTAAGGGAAAGTTGTGATTTGAGGATTAGTCATTATATAAATAACACTGAATTAAAAATATAAAATTGTTGTTAGGAGTAAGGGTAAAATTAAGCAAAACTATTAAACTGTGCCAACTAATCCCACTTATCAATACCGCGGGATTGATATGTGGATTGAGTAATCCCACATATCAATCTTGCGGATTGAGTAATCCCGCATATCAATCCCGCCGGATTGAATGAGCTTCGGGATTTCATACCCTAGTTGTAACAGTCCACGGCTGCATATAGATCATCTTAAAAGTTGAAAGGGGATTGCCGTAATCTCAAACTGCAAGGTCGATTGGAGACCGCGTGTTGGTTTTTATTACTTAGGCATACGCAGTCAATCTACTGATATTTGGTTCTACTAAATTTTAAGGGAGGACAATGTCCAGGCCTCACAAAAGTTTTATTAGTTACCTATTAAAACTTTAGATATCCGTACGGGTTATGTTAATGTTCATTAATGTATAATTTTCGTAGGATGTATATATCCTACGAACATTCTATAATCAATACAATCTTCAATACAACTACTCTGTACCTATAGTACGGGGTAGATTGTTTGATTGTTCATCTTTATAATAGTGTTCCGCAAAGTAATGACTGACTCCATCAATTATCTGTCGTAGTGATGGAGTACGTGGGTACCCGCTATCGCACGCTGATATCCAACTTGTCGATTGCGTTGTACTTCGGCGGCGGTTGCGTGCTGTTACCCTGGCTGGCGCTGTGGATCTCCGACTGGAAACACTTCATGCTGGCCACCTCGTTGCCCATGCTCATCGCTTTGTTCTCCCCTCTCTTCTTGCCGGAGAGTGCAAGGTACACACACGTATTTATGTATTCATTCATTCCACGTCCGAGCCACTTTAATCGACGATCATTGAGAGGGTCGGAACCCCAGGATAGATCTATTTTACAGTAGCAACAGAGATGTCCGACATTTTGTTTAGAGGTATACCCAAATTAATTTATTGATATATGTATGTGCATGTACAGTACAGTACAGTACAGGTAGTTTTCCAATTTTCTCTATTAAATTTAGGCTCCTTCACGCTACATAAAATTCACTACAGATCGTTAAATGTCGAATCAAAATACGGCCCCAAAATAAAATTTTGTGTGAAACCAATTAACCTATCTAAACTAAACTACAAAATCTCAGGTGGCTGGTATCCAAGGGAAGAGTCGAGGATGCCGTGAAACAGTTGGAGAAGTTTGAGAAGATTAACAGATCGAAAGTGCCGGAGGAAGTATTGGATGATTTTATTGTGAGTAGTTTTTAAATAAAGGATGTCCGGTGGTAGATATTACTACTACCTTAAAATAAGGAATGTTCGACCTATAACCTAAGATAAATAAGGTCGAATATTCCTTGTTAATAAGTTGTGGTTTTTCTTAAATCTTCGTTCTTAAAGATTCGTGTTTTGCCTCAAAAGGCGAAGCGTCTTCCGAAGTGTCATTCGCCTCCTACGCGAAAAGTGGAAAAAGGTTGTTGATAGTGGATAGGCAATATTTTGAATAATATATTTCTTATTTTCATTTAAAATATATATTTTTACTTTAATACTTTCCAAAGAAAAGAGTAAATCTCAAATAATATATATAATCTCAGAAATGTAAGCCGTTTTTGCTTTGTTTTTTTTTTATTTTCTTTGAAAGCAATTAGTTATAACTATTATACCAGTTTCAAGTAAAATACAATAATATCCAATCTCTTGAAATGTATCATGTTACATTTTGGTAAAATGGTGAATATTTTACCGAATCCTGCTATGGACTTTTTCAGTCAACTTAAAAAGTTACGATACACGCATTCATTTCATATCACTTCACTAATATGCCCTAATCTACCTATATTGTATAATACGCCGCCACAATTAAACGATATAACTGATAATAATATAAGATTATGGAAATGAATTTAGAACCCAACGTCACTGATGTAACTTGGCGGGAAAAGTCTTGCACTGTTTTATCCAAAGAGAATATTAGGACAACCATAGACAAACCAAGTCCACAGCTTGACATTGGCCTTATTAATAAATGAGGGTTGTGAGGATCGCAGTTGATTATTTAATTATTACTCAAGTAATTCCTGCCTATAACGTGCCCCTTTATTCAATCATGGAAACTAAACAACAATAAATAAAATAGAAGACGATTAAATGTTTAATTAATGTATTTTTCGGACTATAAGACTCACTGGACGATAAGACGCACCTCAAATTTATGAAATGATGTTTAGAAAAATATATTTTGATTGACGAATTTTAAAATTGAATCGATTTTTCTACACAAAAAAAATTATGTTATAATTCAAAAAATACGATAAAGATTTTAAAGATATACGAGCGCATAAAGGGGCACACGATTACAGGCCTTATATTACAACAGAAACATCCGTATAGAAGTATTGGCCAGATGTAACATTGCATTAGGCGAATGCGCAAACAGATGTTTGTTTCGGTTACAAAGGACCTTTTTTATAGTATGAAAGGCAACTATAAAAAAGGTCCTTTGCTACGGGCAATTTCTATACGGGTTTTGATTTTTATTATTCAAAAAATACAAACATACATATGCTTATACCAAACTTTTACGTTTTTATTGTGAGACGTGCTCGATTCCAACATAATTATTACTACACAGATACTACTAGTATAATTAAGGTATTATTTTATTTTTATTTTATTTATTAGTCACAAAACTCAAATCATAATTCGAGAATAATCGAAAAACAACTTCCTGAGTTTCTACTTCAACACATTTTTACTGAATTCCGGACTTCCTTAATCCGGTAATAATTGGTCATTCCCGGTTTAACAAGCATTTTACATTTCTTGTTTCATATTTATTATTTAAATATATTTAATAACCGTACCTAAAGTAGTGTTTTAGACCCATAAGGTATTCGATTTTTTTTTTGTCTACAAGCAGTATTTCATATACATACATACAAATCGCCACGCCTGTTTCCCGTAGGGGTAGGCAGAGACCACAGATCTCTATCTGCTACGATCTCGACATACTTTCCTTGTTTCCTCCACACTCATAACTCTCCTCACGTAAGCTCGCACGTTAAGAGTACTCTTGACCTGGCCTTTCTTAAAAACATGGGCAATTTGGTTAAGGTATGTTTTCCGTGGTCTTCTCCTACCGACTCTTCCATCTACATCCGCAATGTAGACTTCTTTTGCCAGTCGTCTTTCATCTATCCTCTCTATATGCCCAAACCATCTAAGCATCCCTTTCTCAACTTTTATCACGACACCTTCTTTTACTCCACCTCGCTCTCTTATATCTTCATTTCTTATTCTATCATTTAAAGTTACCCCATACATACATCTTAATGCTCTTATTTCCACCGCATTCAGCCTGCTTTCATGACTCTTCTGCCAAACCCAACTTTTACTACCGTAGGCAGTATTTTACAAATGGGAAATAAATAATTATAGTACTTTGCATTATTCCTACGTCAATATCCCAAGTTTCAGTAAGCCATGTATGTGCTTAAGTATTTATATTTGCGCACCTTGTCTAAAACGTGATGATATTTGTTTTAGTTTTCCGCAAAAAATACCAAGGAAGAGGAAGAAAGTGTTCTTGTCCTGCTTAAGACGCCATCACTCCGGCTGATGTTGACGCTGCTTGTTCTTACCTACATGTCAGTGGCGGTGATCTTCGACGGACTGGTGCGCATGTCAGAGAACCTCGGGCTGGATTTCTTCCTCACATTCACCGTCACTTCCGCAACGGAGATACCGTCTATAGCTGTGTTGGTGTTGTTATTGGACAGGTAGGATGTCGTAAACGGAATCATAGCTCATATTCCTGCTGGCACGGATCTTGAGGGCTGACCTAGGCTAAAAGCGCATTTTTAAGTTTACTTGGTGGTATAAGAAGAGGTAGGAGGGAGAAGCGTGTCATTTTGTATACCTGAATAGTCTACTTCGTGTTAGAGTTAGAGTAAGTGTGTGACGGAGTATTAGAATTAAAATAATTATTTTATGGAATAGGCTAAATTTAAATTTGTGTTGCGCCATCTGTTGGCAGGTTATGAAATTGTAATTTGTGTAAAATAAATTATTTAGATTTATGTAAAATTTATATAAATATTAATTTGAATACTTAGTTGTATTTAAAAAATTGTTTTGCTGTAATTTCATTTGTTTATTATAAACGATATTGCTACGCTGAATCTATGCTATGCTATCTATATACGCTATGCTGAATCAAATCTAAGTTAACATTCTTTATTCATTGTTCACTGTATTTGTTCGCTTTCTCGATTTTGTGTATAAAAGTCAAAATTCAGTCGGGGCGAGATTCATTCTTATTCCAACTGCCAAAATGGCCGAAATATACAATCCGCATACCGATCACTATTTCGAAGAGCGATCAAGATCAATGCCGACGGGAATAACTTCCTTTTCTTATTGATCGATTTACGACATAAAGTACATTGTAATTTTAAAAAGAGAATAATAATGAAATTCTTAAGTTAAATGGCGTTAAACTTGAAATGTTTCGTCCCCATTGTCTGGATGTGCTTCCACGCTTTCGCACGAGATTGAAGTTTCAAATTTGGATGATCGTGTAAAAACTGTAAGGCGCTATAGCGCTCGTGTCAAATTTAGTTAGAGTGACGATGAGCACGATAGCGGCACTCAAACGGTTAATTATGATGCGCTTGCGATAGCTCCCTGCTGGATATAAGATTCCCCCAAAGCTTGCCAGTTACTTCTAGCTGCCTGCGTAGAACTTAAATCTAACCGGGGGAGCGAACTTATATACTAGCCTTTAATATTTGCCAATTTTTTATACAATATTATAATTATATATTTTCAAAAATTAAAGATAAAAAACATCTCCATACATACATACATACACATACAGTTATAAATATCTAATGAAATTTCTAGAATAAATGCCACAAGTGAACCAACGCCATCGACTTATTTTACTCTTAGAATTATTAAGAGACGTAGCGGTTGATGGTTACATTCTCTAGAATATCGAAAAACGTTGGAGAAGACGAGTGCTGGTGTAGAGACCGCGCTTAGAAAATGCATTGTACAACGACCTTTGGTCAGATAAAACGTTCTATCCATGGGTTTCGACGTGAAACGGAAGACTAGGGGACGACTTTCGTGGAAGGTCATAAAAGTAGATATACATAGATGACGGTAAATCTTCTAATGTAATGAGATATTTTTTTTTAGATTCGGCCGGCGTCGTTTGGTGTTTGTACCAATGATAATAGCAGGGGTTTTGGCTTTCATCTCAGCTTTTGTTCCACTAGGTAAGTTAAATGTCTAGTATATTTTTTTTAATTATTATCTTTTTTTTAGTGGCCTGTTCTAAAATAGTAGTTTCAACCCCACCACCTGGATGAATAGCGATGCAAAAAGCGGCGCGTTTTTCCCGAAACCTCAATCCACGCATCACAACTCTATATAACTAGCTACCTTTATGCGGTATTTTTGAACACTTAGGATATTGATATAATAGAAGTATATATATATATATATATATATATATATATATATATATATATATATATATATATATATATATATATATATATATATATATATATATATATATATATATATATATATATATATATTTGCTCATTTGCCCCCTACCCCATAAAACACTATATAAACAGGAAAATGACAATTGTACATAAAAATGTGTACATGACGAGTTGTTGTGATTCTTATTATTACAAAAAATAAATAAATTATAATAATTGTCGTATCAATAACAGCACTGACTTTTCCCGCCAACTTATATCAGTGACGTTGTGTTTTTAGTTTATTTTTATAATCTTATATTATTATCAATTATATTGTTTAATTGTGGTGGCGTATTATGCAATATAGTACGATTAAGGTGTATAAATGAAGTGATATGAAATAAATGCGTGTATCGTAACTTTTTAAGTTGACTGAAAAAGTTCATAGAAGTTCGTTTTGGTAAAATGGCCACCATTTTATCAAGACGTAACGTGATAAGCTGACTTGTTACGTTTGAAGAGATTGGATATTATTGTATTTTACTTGACACTGGCATAATAGTTGTAACTAATTGCCATCAAAGAAAAGAAAAAATATAATAGCATTGCACACCGCGGCGCGATAGTCTTATGTACAACCTAATTACTCAGGGTGCTCTAAATTTTACTTACGGCGCGTTAATCAAAATGGTTTATAAATAAAGTAACACCAAATGGGCCAATCACAAAAGCCCGGCGGGCCGCAGATTGAGTAAAGCTGATATAGAACATACATATCAATCTTGATCTAGATCTGATTTCGTCCATATTTATAGGTGTAGCTACAGTCACTCTGGCGGTGACAGCGCGCTTCTTCACAAACATGTCCTTCGGTGCCGTGATCCAGTGGACGCCGGAGCTGATGCCGACCACGGCGCGGGCTTCCGGCGCCTCCCTCGTCCACGTCAGCGGCTTCGTCGCCATCCTCGTTACGCCTTTCATCGTCTACTCCGTGAGTCCAATTACAGGATATATAACAGTTCTCTGCTTTATATTATCTTTTATTGTTGTTGTAGTGATAACTATAGCATTTCAGATTATCCGAGAAAATACGTTGCCTCTTAACTAAGTTTAAAGAAATATTTAGTCTGAAACAATAATTTAGTTCGTCTATTGCATTAAAAAACATTCATATTTTTTCATCATTCATATCTATTTAACAGTTTGATATTCGATAACAAATGAAATGTTTGCAGGAACGCGTGTGGGAGGGACTTCCCCTAATAATAGTGGCAGTTGTTGCCCTAGTGGGCGGTGGAATAGCTCTGCTTTTACCGGAAACTTCGGGGAAGAGAATGCCTCAGACGATGGACGACTGGGAGACTCTTGCAAAAAGCAGAAAGTATAAAAAGTAAGCTCTTATCTATGTTTTTTTATTAACGAATACCGAAAACAATTCAATATAGGTAGATTTTACTCTACATCCTTTAATATTATAGTTTATAGTTTATAATATAAAATGATATACGTACGTTTTTTCAATGGTGTTTAAATTTTTTTATTTTATAAAAAAGATGATGATGACCAGCAGATGAGTTGGCTATCTTAGAGTATGGGAGTGATAATAGGATGGGAAGAAGGGTTTAATAGGGGGAGGAAATAAAGGAAGGGAAAATAAATTAAGCCTCCGAATCCCTGGACTAACTGTACAAAACACAGTATACTTAAGACTAGAAATTATACAGTATGGTCGCCGAGAAATTACTAAAAATTTACTTGTTATTAAAAATGATATTTTTAAACAGAAAATTGGAGAGCACCGAGACGTCACCGAGTAAGATGGAGGGAGGATGACATTTTCGACTATACGTTAACAGATTTGACGTTATTTGTAAAAATAATAAAGATCAAATACAAAATTGTTTTTATTTGATGGATAAGTGGAACTTGTGAGCTTTTGTGGACTGACTTGTCGAAGGAAATACAGCACAAGCACAAAAAAGACCTACTTTTAAAAACTGCTTTTCGTTCGGTGAGCGTTGAGAGATAGAGGCCTGATCTACCCATTCTTGATATTCTGCGTTATCTCCATTGTCCAGACATTTTTTTTCTATCTTACACCTTCGTCGCTTTGTAAGCCTATTTTGGTATTTATCCAATTAACCTAACTACATAATTAACTACTATGCTATTGCTATTACGTGCTATTTTTCATTAAAGTTCTGCTATTAGTTCACACTTACCTATCTTGTTCAAATTTTCACTAGTTAATAAAATACTTTTTATTCATGTGGACAGTCAAAAGTTTTACTTAGCTGAGATCCGCGACAAGCAAAACAATAACAGAAAATTAATAATGTGTGTTTTTCTGCTGGATGAAGTGGATTTATTTGGAACTTAAACCAAAAACTTACCGAAAATCGGCGCCACCCGCCAACCACTATACACAACACCAAACACACTCTACCACTTTTCCACCTAGTAAACGACACGTTTTTCGCCCCAACACGAGGTATAGTAGATCTTCAGGTATAGTAGACTCTACGGAAGACAACTTAAGTCACTTTTCGGTTGCATGTCGCGGATCTTAGCTAAGTAAAACTTTTGACTGTTCACATAGTGATGGATTTCCGCAAAGTAACGCCTGACTCCATTAATAACTTTTTATTCATCCACTCAAGTTCAAATACATTTTTTTTAAACTTGTAGTGGATGACACTCGATTTTAATACAATTTTTTAAAGTAATAAATCATAAATTAAATTATTTAATTTTAGTTTTATATGGGAGAAAAATAATGCTCTTTTGAAATAAATACGAAGGCGAAGTATTTAGATCGCTGGGAAAAAATAGGAATTGCCTTTAAAAAAAAATTATATTACTTTTTTATTGATATACATTCAACGGTATTTTCAAATCCGTTGTCCAAGTCCGGCCTATGGAGATGCAGATATCTATGGGCGGCATTCATTACTTTGCATCAGGCGACAAGCTTGCTCGTTTGTTTTCCTATCTCATAAAAAAGCATTCATAGCTTGGCATTGATTGCTTTAGAATATGATAAAACACTTTCAAATAAGTAATAAAATAGATATAAAATGGACGTGCTAAGTGTCAAGGCAAACAATTTACTATAACAGACAGTAAAATAAATACTTAAAACAAGGTCTGAGGATAAATCTGGGTATAATTTTTCTCATTCAGTGTAATGAATGAAACTGAATAGTATGGACATGTTTGCATGCTGGCCTTTGAGGTGTCTGAGTCACATATTAAAAGGCGTGACAGTAATTGCGTGGTAAGCGGCCATTTTAAGAAAGTAATCGAGAAGCTCCTTCCATATTGTAGTAAAAGTATAATGACCCAAATGGCGATGCGATGGAGTGGGAACTTTCAAAACTAAGGACAGTAGGTTGGATTTCACCATCATTAACATTTTTCAGGTTCCATTGCTTAGAACGGAAGGATTTTGATTTCTAGTTTATATTACAGTTCAACGAATAATTATAAAATTTGTATGCCTACTGATATGCAGTATGTGATTAGTAATGGGATTCTATTGATCCAATAGTTTTTAGGCAAAGATTTCTTTAACCAATCTAAGCTCGTGTGGTCGATTCTATGACTATGGTTTCATGTGGAGTTTATTTTTCTAGCATAAGCACTATTAGCTCAGTTGGATAGAGATTCAAAATACTTAGACTATATAATCAATCATAATAGAGTTTTTTGAGAATAGTCAGAAAAACATCCACAAATGGGAAAGGTTAGAAAAACAATAAATATCGAATAACGGGATAATACTTTGTATTGATAATTCTGTTTCTGTAAAGGGTTAAAAAAACAATAATGCGAAATATAATATATATTTGAGATAATAAGTTTATTTATTACTTTTGTTTTTATAGTAGGCGACGTTTGTAGCACAGTATCGTTTAATTTCCGGTCAGTGACATCAAAAGACGCGCGAAACAGATAAAAATTTAGATCGTGCGCTATTTTTTTATCGTCCATCGGGGCAGTAAGAAGAAATATTTGTTAAGAAAATAAATAAGCAGTCTTGTTTTTCTTTGTCAATACTAATTAACTGTTTAAACTTTTATGTCAGTATTAAAGAAGATATACTAAAATTCTTGATATTGAATGTCAGACAACACACGAGTATAGCTTGAATCGGTGAATCCAGAAGCATCAAAATTTTGCATAGGAGAATTATTTCTAATAAAGCAATTATTATTTAATTAAAAATACGTATAAAAACAATTCAAAGTTGTGTCACAGAAAATGTTGTCAATATATATGTGTACAGGTCGTTGGTTGCTAGGCAACGCTTTGCACTATTTGAAACATTCTTTTCGCGAATCTTCACAGTACATGTTACTCGTTCTGCTAAAATCTATTTATATAAGCTAAACAGATCGCTTAGGCGCTTTGGTGGAAAAAGTCACATAGCTAAGCTTTGATTTCTAACCGCTTACCTACATCTCACATCTCCATTGGAAGCATCCTTATACTGGCGCTGTTAACGAGGAAAGAAAGTTTTCCGAACGGTTCTACAATTGGTGGTTACTGGAATAAGCTTCGACCTCATTGGTTAATATTCAATTGTTTTGTCGCAGTGCGCCGACCGCTTATTAAGGTAGTGTCACACCACTGCGACCGAAATGTTGACTTATAGTGCAAAAGTCGTATAAATGTTAATCAAACAATATATAAGTTATGTAAGCAATATGTTATTTATTTATTAATTTGTATTGTATAAAGGCGGAATTAATGCCGAAAGGCATTCTCTGCCAGTCAACCATTGGATTAATGGAAAAGAAAAATATAATTTTAACTAAATTTACAGATCCACGTGAACTTGTGTGCAGTTTCATTTTGTCTGATGCGGTTTATAAGTTAGGATAATTAAGAATATAATATAAAATAGTTCTTGTAAGCGACAGTGACCTTACGTTTTATGACACAGTATTTGCAGTTATGCAGTTATATTTGTATTATATACAAGTTTTATAGTACGCTAGTGTGTTGATGCCCTATCGAAAACATCTGTTCAACTGCAAAGAAGTAAAGACGTATCCACGTACATCCCACTTTCGCTTGGTACGATACAAACAATGAGTACTAAAAACAAAAGTGTGCTTTCTTGTTTAGATCCCACAGTTACAATTGCTTTGCGTTCATATTAAAAATACTAGTAATTTAACCATACGTTATGGCATATGGCAGCAGTGTAAAATCGTGCCGGCATTGAACGGACGCGCCAACTGAATGACGTTGATTTAAAATTCGAACATTTATTATTTTTTTGTTTACAGCTATGATAACATCAAGTGTCAGTGAATGAACATTGAAACTATTTTTATCTGTGCACTGTTCTAAATTTAAAATACCTCGTATATCTGTACTGTAATGGTAAGTTGGCAACGGCTTCGCTTTTTGTTTATGCATTTTACTGCTGTCCAACTATGTTTAGTTACGAGTGAAAATAAAAAATGAGGGTTGTAAATTTTTAACAAAAATCATTGTAAAATATACATTTATAATTAGTGTAGTATTTTAGACGCAGTTTTGTGGCATATTGTGTATGTTATAAACGTTTATTTTTAAATTTTAATCGGATGTTTTTATTATTTTTTACTAAATAATTCACACAAGAAACATGGTTCTTCAAGTTAGAAAAATAAAAGGGGCAATTAGCTGGTCATGTCTATTAGGGAAAAGAATTAGAGAATGGCTTTCTTTATTCGAAATTAAAATAAGTAATAATGCCTTATGGCAAAATATTTTCTAGACTAGACTAGTTAAGTCGTTATTTTGCACTACTATTAAATTCAGTGTTCGTTATACTATGTTACAGGTTATTTAGCGCCATAAAAACTGACAACAAATCGGTCAAATCGGCCACTTATTCTCAATTTTATTTATCCTTATAATATCTACGTTTTGACTCAGGTTTTTTTTTATCTAAATTGCATAAAGTAAGTTAAAATATAAAGTAATATTATATTGTAAAAGCTCAATGAGTTATGTACATGTCCAAAAAATACGCAATATTTAAATAAAACCATCTTAAGAATTCTTTAGACCAAAAGGATCATCATGTTCATACTGATAAAATTTATCCAATGTTTTAATGTACCTTTGAAAACAAAATAAAAAGTAACCGTAGCAGTTCTGTGAAATGACGTTATTATTATTAAGCAAATGTTGTGAATTATGTTAACATATTAACGTAACGATTTAGTATATAACGTGTCCACTCATCTCTATTCCGTGTTTTTCTATATTTTTTCAATAAAATCCAAGGAAGAAGTGTACAATTACGTAATAATTAACAAATTATCGAAAACTTGAAAATCATATAAATAATCCAAGGCCATAAACATAAACCTTTTTGGATTATGCATAATGGAAATAAGGAAAAATAATTAAAAATAATCGGAAATCGGTAATTTTTCTTATAGTCGCAATTTTTGTTCTTTCCGTATGTTGTTACACTTCGTTTAGCATTGATTTCAAATTCAGCTTCATAACAAAGCCATCAATAAATACTCTTCTGTGGTTTTTAATTCGCTTGCTCGCTGTGGTAGCTTAGGACTACCTTCTAACTTCGGGGACACCTACATATCGTCACAAAAAAGCGAAAACGCTGTAAATGACACAGATGGCAAAATAACGATATTTTAGCTATTTTATTAGTCTCGCTAAAATTCAAATACGGCTTGGTCGATGTTTTTATTTTTTTCACTCTAATACAAGGAAGGTTTATGCATAAAAATGTAGGGAAAACTTCAAAATTTGATAAATATTGCATACTTAAGTACAATATACCAAGAAAATATAAACCTTCCAGAAAATATCATTTTCGTTCATTTGAATTAAATAAATTGTAGGTGAAACGAAGTTCACTGGGTCATCTAGTCCCCAATAAAGTCTTTTCCCCTTCACTTTTAAGGGCTCATAATATTTATACTACGCCTTATTAAGGGGTTGGATTTATATATTTGAAAATTATGTAGCTAGAAGAAACTTTTCGTACTTTTCAGAATTAAGGTGTTTATAAAAAGTAAGTAACAAAGGATTAACAAAAATCGTATGAAAAGTTTTTCTGTTAATGTCAGCGGTTTTTGTGTTAACATGACTTAGCATTCGCGAAACTAAGACGTCATTCCAACTTAATGTATGATGGTAATAAATATGTTTTGTATTCACTTAAACTATGAACGAGAATGAAAAAAGATAGTACTTAATTAATGATTTTTTACGTTTACTTATTTTTTGTTGATTAATGTATTATTTTAATTCAATAAAGACTATACATAGGTCATTGTTTTTTTTGTTCCGTTCTACCTAAACTTGCATTAACTGCAAAAGTCAGTGCGTGTTTAGGTAGAACGGTCACTACTTTATCAAGACGTATGGCGACAAGCTGAATTTACATTTCAAATTATTTTATATTTCTTTAACGTGACACTGACATAATAGTTATAACTAATATGCCAGTGTATAAAACTAAACAAGCAATATTGATAATGTAGTAGTAGAATTCCACCATTGAATGAATGCTGGATCACCTACATACAGGTGTCCCAGAACTCAATGTCAAGCCAAAACGGGGTGACAGGATTGATTGTAACCATTATGAGAAAAATCAGAAAAAAAATCTATCCCATGCAGTTTGAAAATTATGGGAATTTAAGAAAAACCTAGAAATTTGGTCAAATTGTAACCATTTTTCGGTTATGGTGGTTAATTTTTATTATTTTTGTTCATTTAAACTTTGGAACCGTAACCCTAAATAACTAATGAACTATGAATTTAAAATTTTCAAAGTTTGTCGACTTTGAAAGGCCCTCTTTTAAAAAAACTACTAGAGTGCCTTGGCAAGTGCCATTAAGAGTTGGCGCATTTAATCAGGATTGTAAAATGGTACAATACTTGTTAGTTTCATACTAAAAAAAAAAACGAATAAAAAACTCAAGTAACCCGATTTTTGCTAACCCATTTTACTCAGTTAAAATGTTTTTTATTCGCACAAGCTCTTGGTAGGTTCTTAATTTTAAGATCTTCAGATAGATTTTATTTCTGATTTTTCTTATGATGGTTACAATCAATCCTGTCACCGCGTTTCGGCTTGACGTTGAGTTCTGGGACACCTGTATATAATATTTTGTGGTATTATTTATTATTATTAAAATAAAAAGCCTTTAATAACATCTTAAAATTATTTGCTACGGCATGCAAAATCTTAACTAAGTTTAACATTTATTTATTAAGTTTTTCTGTATACGGTAATTAACGGTGTTTAGATATTCCGTCTAAAAAACTTAGAATATAAAAAAAACATCAAAAATATTAGAATTTAATATTTAGCATCTCTGATAATAGAAAGTATGTAAATATTAATGTTAATTTACACCTTATAATTATGTTCAATGGTCAATCAATTAATTATTACAGACTAAGCCTACCATTGAATTTTGAATTAAGCCGAGGATTTTATTCAAGAAATTAGTATTGTAATTCTATACGAGCAATAATTATGAATGAATGAATGAATGAACATGATAAATTAAATAATTTTTTTTTAGTTTGATAGTGATGCGCACTGCTGGAGATATAGCAATATTTGGTTCTTCTTAATGTACAAGATAGTAGCACTAACATATTAAATGCTTTGTAATACTAATCCTACCATGTTCCATGTGGTTTTGTGTGTATTGCAATTTACCGTTCGTCTCTGTTGTTGAGATTCAAAGCGTGTTTTCGCACACCATTGTAACACAAAAGACATTAGACGTTAATACGGTAAATGCCCACTTAAGTATGACGTTGTAGTAATGTACTCAATGCGGGGGTAATTCTTACCGCTTTACGTTCTGCAGTACTACTAGGTATTTGTGATCGTAATCTTAGCATATGGCGCCTCGATTGTAGAATTTACGTTTTCACAGTTTTCCTGTACGGGATTGAAAACTGGAAATCCACAGATAAATAAAATATATCAGTATAAGAAAAAATATCAATATTTTGTTTTTACGAACGCTATCAAACTAGCAGGCGTAATTTAATTTACGTATATATAGACAAGCGAGCGTAATAAAAACGTGACACCGACCTTTAACCCAGTTTTGTTTTCGTCACATTCAGACTAATATGGCCCGACATAAATAAAACAAACCCGTGTCTAACTTCAGTTCAGTTGACCACCGATGTCCATAACAAGTATAATGTTTGTATTCAACCGTAAACTCATGGGTCTCAATTATACTTAATGTCAGCATTCTGGTTTGATTTTTTCTAAGGCACACGTTCTTCTAAGTCATTCGTTTTTTAGTTTTTTTTTATAGCAGAGCGGGCAAACGAGCATGCAGGTCACCTGTGGTAAGCAATCACCGCCGCCCATAGACATCCGCAATGCCGGAGGCGTCGCAAATGTGTTGCCGGCTTCTAACGAACACATGCTCTTCTCTTGAATGCCCCCATGTCGTAATCACTTGGGAACGCCGCAGATGGTAAGTTGTGTCACATTTCCACAGTTCGTGGCAGAAAACTGCGACTAAACCGCACGTTGGTTGAAAGCTAGCCATCCAGGTGATGGGGATGGTACCTATTCTAAAACCTAAAGCTAGTTTGTTGGCATACATATCTCTATTTTAGCATCCAGTCAGCACGCCTTTGATTGTCGCGGTCTTGGCACCTACTAGTGGTAGAGCCACGCTGCAGACGAATACTTTGTCAAGAATGGCATAATATTTGTCTGCATGAATGGGCCGGCTCGCCCGGGGAAGTACCACACTCCCGCAGAAAACTGGCGTCTGAGTGGTAGCTTAGCTACCGTGCTTCGTACGGTGAGCGGTCTAAGTTCCGGTGGCCCAACACCCTCCCCTTCCCACTCCCCCTCCGATTCCCACTCTCACTCCCACTTCCATAATTTCACTTTCCTTTAAGTTCGGCAACGCTTCCGCACTGCCTATGGCGTTGCGGATGTCTATGGGCGGCGTTGGTTACTTTCCATCAGGTGACACGCCTGCTCGTTTGCCTTCCTATGCCATAAAAAAAAACTTAAGATTCCAATATTTTTTACAACGTACTCTGATGAGTATCGAAGTATGTAGCCTGCAGCTTATCTCCGATGTCACAAACACCGAATATTATTAACAAGACAACGTGGCCTACATAGATAACGTCTTTAGATACTTTTTTACTTCATTATCATCATCATCACTTCTGATGGACAATGGCCTGACACATCCAGCTGCCCTGCGTAAATCATCGTTCCATCTAGCCCGGCGTTCTACACTACGTTTGCGAATCTTCGGTCTCCACTCCAAATGTGATGAGCTCATTGCTACATCAGTTGGATAGTTTCGTCGGTTATTTTCGTTCTTCTATGGATTTTTTGTTTGCCGTTACATCCGTCAGAGAAACAAAAAGATTTTTTGTCGTTGATCGTGGTGTATAATTTAACATGACACTGGCATAATACAATACCACGAACAACGAAGAAGAAAAAATGAATCAAGTATATTATCCCACAATCGATATCGTCTGATAATATCGCTTATAATTTATCTGCTAGGTTTATTGGGAAAATCGGTCAATGACTCACACGTTGTACAAAAATGGCGGAACATATTTTTGTTTACTTTCTCAGACTTGTTTTGTTTCTACAGATGCAACTTTATATGAAATATACTGATAAAACATTATACCAAAATTAGATTCAATGGTCCCAAATCTATCGCAAACATCAAACTTATTATGACGGTGAGAAAGTATACCTAAAAAGTGCGTGATGTGGCTTATTTTTTCATTTGTAACTAACTACGAATATCGCTGATATCAGATTCTATTTGGCATTGAACCAGACTTGCGTGACTTAGCTGATAGACGAAATACCGTTTCTATACATACTAAAGACCTTGTCGTATTTCCTTCCTTTAGTAGGGTAGACAATACAGCAGCAAAGACAAGAAATACAAATAAAAAATTAATAGAAAATAAATAATAAATTAAAAGAAATTTTAATTAAAATATTATTATTTTAATTAATAATTTCTATTTTAATTAAAATATTACTATTTTAATTAATAATTTCTTAACAAAAGTCAAAGATATAGCTCTTCGAGTTAGCTAAACTGAAGGTAGCAAAATGAAGTGGGTTGGTTACCTTTGTCGGAGAATCGGCAGTTGTTGGAGTGTACTAATACTGAAGTGGAGACCGCGTTTTTGCTAACATGGTGTAGGAAATCCCCTGATCAGATGGAGCTTCAATTTGCTCAGGGTGGCAGGCAGAAACTAATATCTAATTAAGTGGCGAATTAGTATGATGCGTTTTTCTGGAAACCAGCTACCTTCAACATTATTTAAGAACGGATACGATAGCGAAAGCTTAAGAAAAAGCCTAAACTCTCATAGGCCAGCAATGTTACTGTAATATCATCGTCTTCCAGAGATTCTTCACTCCCTTTCCCATACTGTAATCGTGGTCCCTATCTTGGTTAGGAATAAGGGGGCGACCGAAGACTGACAACCGTGGTTTAAAGGTGTTTCATGGGAAGGGTTTGGATTAGGACGTCAAACTGGATATATCGGTTGACGGTACTTGAAATGATTTTTTTTACAGCCCATATATATTCCATTATTGGGCACAGACCTCTCCATTTCTGGGAGAATGGATATTAACCCACCAAGCTTGTCCAAGATGGATTATCGTGGCACCCAGATTCGGATTAAATATCTGTAGGTCACACACACATATATTGACTTCAAAGGTGGTAATTTAACCGCTAAGACAATCAGGTTATCGGACGAAATTTATCAATTTCAATGCCATTTAAAACAAAAAAAAAAGAATAACAATTACAATTTTTTTTATTCACACGTGGAGTCGCAGAAATGTAAATCGACATTCTTATGTATTTACACAGTCAAATTTAATATTTTCGAGTTGATTGCACAGTTGGTTCGGCTCTTAATTTTTCTGGCAACACTGACGGCCCGTTTATTGTCGTCCGCCATTTATCCACAAAATATTTCCAATGTTTATTGGTATATTGGGAGGAATAATTTGCAATGCATTTACTGTATGCAACAAAATATTTTTATTTTCTTTAAACGTTAAAAAACTTTAAAAAAAATTAAACCTTTAATTCAGTGGTGGCCAACTGGTCGATGTCAACTATTAATCCAGACGATCGTGTCAAAGCAAAGAAAAATATTTTTTTTTTATATATTCACGCCTATCCCCCACAGGGGTTGGCAGAGACCACAGAGCTCCATCCGCTACGATCCCAGCACACCCTCCCCGCCTCCTCCCCACATCATCTATCTTTTCATCCATTCTTCCTCTCACAATAATCGCAGCGAAACGACACTCCATTGGTCGCTTCTCACCCTCGTTGGAATCACGACGTGACGGGTCGGCGAACCACGTCGCCATCATTTTTTCAACAAATTAGGTATATTAAAATTCGTCTTAATGAATCCCACGAGCCGCAAGGGAGGATAGAGGTCAGCCCCAGCAGAGCCCCGCATGCTGAGGTAAGGCACCATAGTACTCGGGGGAGCTCGATACCGGGACGATCGGCACGCTTGCGACGGCATCCACGCACGGCAGACCGTAGATTGGCGGAGAGGAAGGGAAAAGGATGGAGAAATGCATTTATTCCGATGTGGGGATCGAACCCGCGACCATTGACTCTGCGGGCGGAGGGCACCGCCACTGAGCCAATCTGTCGTATCGTAAAGAAAAATATACATAGATATATGTATATGAAATTATTAATTCCATGTGGTTTGATGTCAAGTTTATGAATACGTACTGATTAGGTAATCAGATATTACAGATTAGATAGTACAGAGTCTCGTTAGTAAAAAGTAGGCTGTGAGTCTAAACAAGTTGGCCATCCCTGGTTTATTTGATGATTACTTGTTGAGTATTTTCCACTTTTTAACGTAATTATGAAAAAATTTGTTAACCACTCCAGTAAGCTATATAGCTTTCTTGGAGTGGATAACAAGAATTTCCAGTATATTATTAGTATTCCATAAGTAAACTAGTACCATTTAAGTAAGTAGAGTAAGCTAGTACCATCCCGTCTGCCAAGTAAGCTATATGACTTACTTGGAGTGGTTAACAAAAATTTCCATAATTATGTTAAAAAGTGAAAAATACTCAACAAGTTATTATCAAATAAAGCAGGTATAACTAGCCAATTCAGCCTATCTCGTCAAATCATAATAAATAGAATTAATAAAGTCTAGACGCAGGCCTATCTAATGCTTTCTGGATATTTTTTCATAGTCGACACGCTGGTGAGGGTACGAATGCAATTCACAAATATTTCCGAAAAAAATTCATTAAAGCTTGTTCTTTTTTGTCATAGCTCATATACGCAAGGAACTTTCTGGAGATATTGATAATAATCCACCACGAGTATTCAAGTCGATACTCGGAATAAATACAAGTAGGCCATTCGAATCGATTCCCGCATATATATTTATACTATGCGGGTATCGAACCCGCGAATATTAACTCGGTAGCTTCGCCAATGAACCTGAATTTACATTCGAAGTTGTTACATGAAGTATAACCTTGGATAAGAAATATCTTGATCCTGTATTAAAAATCGAATAAACTCTTTTATTGATGATCCCAGTCAGAAAAGTTCATTGGGTCAACAAGCGTAAATGAAAAAGAAGCATTCGTAGTCACATGCATGCACGCATCGAATGATCTCAATTGCATTGATTATACGTTCATAATTTACATACACATTTATATATATACTTAGTATTAAGGGACGATGGTGGATGATTTTCCCATCTCAGCCTCAGTCAGCTTATCACGGTACGTCGTGATGAAATGGTGACTATTCTACCAAAACCTTCTATGGACTTTTTCAGTCAACTTTACAAGTCACGATACACGCATTTATTTCATATCTTTTGTATAATACGCCACCGCAATTAAACAATATAACTGATAATAAAATAAGATTATGAAAGTGAAATAAAAACACAAAGCCCCTGATGTAAGTTGGCGGGAAAAGTTCTTGTTTTCTTTATGAAACAGATAGACAAAAGAGTGGATAAAATAACGGGTAACCTGATGCTTTGCTCTCATAATCGTCTCAACCAACACGCACGTGAGATATAGGGTGACCACACATAAAAAAGCAATGCTAAACCGAAAAAAACTGGAGAGACACCTCAGTCAGTCAGCTTCAGTCAGAGGTGACCCTAATATTTTTAATTGTTTAACTTCCTCAGTTATATAGTCAGAGAATAAGACCTTTATTAGAAACACAACATCTTGTAGACTAACCGTGCTTTAGGAAAAACTTTCCACCATTATACACTTACACACGCTAAAGCTTCTTATTGAGAAATATCACGAGTTGGGGAGGCTACTCTACTTAGCCTACGTTATTTGTACATTTATTTATAATATACATTTATTTTGTTTAAGCAAAACCTTTAAAACAAACTGAATTACTCTGAAAACGTTTAAAGCCAATTGTGAGGACCGAGGACTTTATCAATTAATTGCTTACGCAGTAATTAACGTGCTGTTTATATAACGTAGTATGAAACAAATTTATCTAGTTAAGCTTTATATATATATATATATATATATATATATATATATATATATATATATATATATATATATATATATAATCTCAATTTCTTAAGTGACATGTCTATCGAAAGTCGTCAGTCGAACTAACTTATAAAATTATTTCTTTTTTATTTTTAAATTACGAATGTAATAAGTAATATAATATAAAAGGTTTTATTGTCTTCAAATAAAAAGTTTTAACACATTAGTGATAGATTTATGAATGTATCACTAAGAATGTGACGTAGCCTAGCTCATTCACTTACATCCAAGTAAACCACTGTAAATTATTTAAAATACAGATAGTTTTTATCATACGGAATAATTCGAAAATTTTAGCAGCCCATATATGATCCACTAATGGGCATGGACTTCCCGAATTCTAAGAAAGTTAACATCAATCCATAGACATATAGAAAAAGTGCAAAAAAAAAGTAAAAAATCTATTGTTTATGTCTGGCATGACGGACAAGTTCCAAACATACGAACAAAGACTGGCATTTTTTCATATGGCTAAACTTAAAACTAGAAGGGAGCACCTTTCATTGATATTTTTGTATAAGATCTTGCATAACAACATAGACAGTCCAGAAATCTTACGTTGCATTAATTAACTTTATAGTGCATACACGTGTACAATTTTAGTTTATTCTGTCACGATTTAAAAAAGAGTGCTTTTGGTTCCAATACCCCAATTCGACTGTTGTATGAATTGTAGGTACACCTACAAGTACGTGAAAAGTAACAATGACTTAGATATTTACTACGATACTATGCTACAACTCACGCACCGCACGATTTATTAAATCTAACATGTAAGTTAATATATAAGAATATAAAAATGAAATAAAAACACAACATAACCCATGTAAGTTGGCGGGAAAAGTCCAGTTGCTCGTTTGAATATTGCAAATGTATTGTTTTTTTTTTTATATGTTTTAGGTCAACTGAATTATTGTCGAACGGGCAAGAAAATGTCAGTTGATTGAGGTCAATGCTCTATGGCCTATAGAGTAAGTTCATTACGTTTCGATTTCGATCTACCATTAATCGTATTGAAACTGGTTTGGTTTTTTTTTAGTGACATTAGCGGACGAAAGTGGAAGTGACATTTTTATTTACAATATTAAAACGCATAATTCGCGGGGTCACTCACAAATCCAAAATGGCCGTTAAATAAGGGAGCTTATATTATTTTTTTAATGAATGCTCGCAACGTTCTAGAATTTTTTATTGTCAAATACATAACCTCAAATCGTAAGCATATTATAATATGAAATATTGCTGCTTCTACTATATTCGAATCGATAATTATACCAGTCCTGACCTATGGGAATGAATCCTGGGCCGAAATATATCTTGATTTTATTACCTGTTTTTGTCACCAATTATAACATAACATATACTTCGTGTCCTAAATTATTGTTAGTGTGCGTGTATTTCGGATAATTTATTCGGATGAAAATAAAAAAGCTATAATATTCATCGTGAATTTAAAAAAGCTGATATGTAACCACAACAAATGTATAAAATTTCATTGAATATTTTTTTTTCTGGAAAAAAAAACGCATAGGTATAAATAAATTTTTCCATATTCGTCGTGACACAAGAGAATAAGTTCAGTGCAGGTGGAATTTAAGTAATAAGCGGAACTTTAGAAAGTCTAGAACTTCTTGAAAGTTGTCCACCTCTTTGCAATAAAAGGGTATGAGTATGAAGCACTTGATTTTTAGTCTTAACCCCGTGTGTTAGGGTTTTATTTATATTTCCTTTCGTACATTTTTTTAATGGAATACTGTGTAAAGAAAATTGCAGCGTACATTTATTAAACTGGTCGCGATCGTTAGTTGGGTCAAGCGGAAATGTAGTTGCATTCATTCATTTAGCGGATGTTGTGTAATTAAATGAAAAATGAGCCATAATGAATATTACGGTTGCAAGTTGGAAATATATGAAGTATATTTTTAGAAAACATTTGCTCATTTACTAAATAAATTCAAATAATCATAATCAATAATTGTATTGTATAATATTATGAAATGTTTTTTGTAACGATCTAAATGACTCAGTCGCAACGCTATCGCTTTGAAAAATGAAATGTAATTTCTTATGTCGAAACAATGACTTCGAGTTTAAATATAGGAAGCCTTTTTTATCATGGAAGTTAGTATATTTTGATTGTGAAGATAATGATTAAAAGCTTTATTTTCGTCCTTGTGTAAATTGTACATTATGTTATTTCACAGCCCATAGATTGATTTAGTTTTCTTTTGAAAAGAAGACTAACAATTTTTTTTAATATTTACAAAATTGTTGTTAACCATTCCAACTGAACTAATTCTTGTACTGGGGAACGCTTCACTTCAAAGATTTATCCACACTGTCTTGATGAGGGTGATCCGATACGCTGCATGTTCCTTCTAATTTCACTTCGCGCACCATCTGTCTGTGGTCACCAGCTGCTTTCAATGGCATCTCCGAACCGATACGACATTGTAACCTTCAAAAAACATGCCTACTCTTATCTCAAAGCGTTTGCAATGCCTAGGGTATTGCAGATGTCCACGGGCGGCTTTGATTGCTTTCCATCAGCCGACACACTTGCTCGTTTGCCACCTTATCACAAAAAAAGTATACCAATAGAAGATATGAATTCACGACCTCAGCTAACTTGTACAGGGTATAGGTCTCTAGTCGATGGGTGTACATCTATAGTAGCTAGTTATTATTATACACGGTCACGTACTGCATTTTTGCGCGTGTTACAAAGTATTATATATATTTAATACAGAACTATATTTAAAGTTTACCTTAATTGTTTACTTTTTACTGATAAAGCGGTCGGCACAAAACCTACTTGGCTTGCAAGGATAATTGTAGATTTTCCTCATTTTCAGAAATGACAATTCAACGCAAAAAAGCGAAAACGCTGTAAAGGACAAAAAGGTATTAGTACGATATATCCGAATATGGATCAGAAAAAAATACTGAATCTCACAGCTCTACGACCAATGGAACATTTTGTACAGTGTTGAAACTGAATGAAAAACAAAATATATTTCTAATCGGATTAAAAATTACATCTAAGTTTTTTTTTGTAACGACAGAGGTTTTCTTTAATGATGATATCGTTAGCCCATTTGATCTAGGTGACTGCTTCTGAGGAATATTACAGATATAAACTGATAGGGTTACATGTAAAGTTTGTCTGCAAAAACACGACGCAATATCTCATATGAATCCTTTATGTGATGGTACGTTTTGTTTATTTAGATACAACTGAAAGTGAAATCGGATAGTTATTTTTTGTACCTCTGACTATTATCTCTCAGAGACATTTTTATATTAATAGTTATCTTTTGCCCTCTCACTTTTTATATTAATAGTTATCTTTTATCTCTCAGAGACATTTTTATATTAATAGTTATCTTTTGCCCTCTCACTTTTTATATTAATAGTTATCTTTTATCTCTCAGAGACATTTTTATATTAATAGTTATCTTTTGCCCTCTCACTTTTTATATTAATAGTTATCTTTTGCCCTCTCACTTTTTATATTAATAGTTATCTTTTATCTCTCAGAGACATTTTTATATTAATAGTTATCTTTTGCCCTCTCACTTTTTTCTCTTTCTTCCATCACTTTTCTCCACTCTTTCTTTTTTCCATTTACCAAATTTTTGAATTTTCAAAATTCCGTTCGCAATGCAATTTTTTCAAACACGTGCATCTTGGTGCTAAATAATCTGCAAAAATCCACCCACACACACCATTATAGTTATTACTTATCAAAGAATCATTACACAAAAATAGTATATCTATGTAACAACACTTGTTACGAAAGTACATCCTTTTATGAACGTCGATAAAATCTTTATGTAAACATCGATAAAATGACATTTTATAGATATCGCTATTGTATTATGAAAATGACCTCACTAATAGACTTTTAACTTTTTTTGATAATGACTTGAGTCTTTTCCCGCCAACTTACTTCAGTGACGTTGTGTTTTTATTTCATTTTCATAATCTTATAATATTATCAGTTATATTGTTTAATTGTGGTGGCGTATTATACAATATAGTTCGATTTAGGCGTATAAGTGAAGTGATATAAAATAAATGCATGTATCGTAACCTTTTAAGTTGACTGAAAAAGTCCATAGAAGATTTTGGTAGAATATCCACCATTTTATCAAGACGTAACATGATAAGCCTACTGGTTATATTTCAAGAGATAGGATATTATTGTATTTTACTTGATACTGGCATAATAGTTATAACTAATTCCCATCAAAGAAGAAAAGGACTTAGCTATAGTAGTAGTGTTTGCTATAGTATAGAACTCGCGTCGAGAATTTTTTGTTTTTGTCGTTTGTATTTTTTTTTCGACATAATAATTTTTTATTTATTTATCAGTCGTCAGCGCGTCAACGATCAAGTTTTCTACCATTTCGTAATGAATTTTCTTTGATAGGTAAAGAAACGGCGAAAGAAATTCCATAGGTGTCCTCTTTTTCGTCTATTTCTTTATTTTTTTTAAAAATGCAGTAATGTTTATAAATCATAATATTATAAATAATTTCACAGATAACAAGGAAAATGTTCTGTTATGTACGTTTAAATATAATTTAATTACATGTGTAAGAGACAAAAAATTATCAAACAGGCTCATTAAAATCGGTTGGATTAATTACCCTACTTATATAAAATGTGTAACATCCGGTAAGATTATATATTTGTTGTAATGCATTAAAGTTATCGCGATGTACAATAGTTACACTTTGTATAGGAACGATGTTAATGTACTTGTAATGTAAAATACGTAGTAAATAATTGTGTATTTTACAACAAAATTGTTGCAACTGATCATGATGGGAAAAGTCGCGACAAAATACGAGCTGGTCGGAGAAGCATGTTTTGGATACGTAATATTATTTCTGATCATATTACGTTGAAGAAGCACTGTGGACGCCCTCTGTCCCACCTCGGGGACATCGGGGTCCAACGGGGATTGGCGTGGTAACCAGACACGCAATAAATGTCTGTAAGTCTATATATCTTTATACCGATGCGGGGATTGAACTCACCCACAGCTTCGCCACTGGGTCAAGCCTCGCTAAAATGAAGATAATTGTGATGAATTAGCTGACAATCATCGCTGGTCAGAGAGATGCTCTAAAAAAGAAGGAGAAATATACAACGATCCAAAAAGACTTTGTTGAATATTGCTCGGACGGTGTTACCTATATTTTAAAATATACAAATTCCCATTTGGAAATCACATATTATTCGTTTTTTTTATTTAATTTAATTATTTACAACCCAATTGGTGCAGTAAACCCTGCAAACCTGTGCAAAAAAAATACCTCTTTTAGTTTGTTTTTTTTCCAAGTTCAACGTATGGAACTCAACTCGTACGTCAAAACTAATCAAATGAGTCCAAACACGAAGAGGTTACTAGTAATGGCAGAAGAGTTCAGTTGTCCTCCTCTTGACTTCATTACAATATACTCGGCGCCAAGTGCACCAAAATGATGTCCTTTAGCTTAAAAAGCCAAACCTTGACGTTCGCTTTAAAAGAAATTAAACTAAAAGAGCTATTTTTTTGCACAGGTTTGCAGGTGTTATTGGCACATTTAAATATAAACTTGGGGCGCATAAGAATCTGAATTAATTATAAGGTTGTTATACAGATCCTTATGCGCCCCACGTTTTTATTTAAGTATGGTAATAAGTTTGGATTGATTTTCGTTGTTATTTTTGTGTTGAGAATGGCATCCACCGCGCAAGGTATATATATATATATATATATATGTATATATATATATATATATATATATATATATATATATATATATATATATATATATATATATATATATATATATATATATATATATCTTTTTGCGGTTTACTACGTTTTCGCTTCTTTGCGTCGATATCTATTTTCTTCACTCTATCTATTGATGAACATTATGACTTGTTACTTATCTTTTATCTTTGGCGGTCTAACGTCACGCAACAATTTTTTTTATCGAATTGGCGGACGTAAATATGACATCGAGTCTAATCCAGCAGTCACTGAGGACTGTACTGTGATTAATAACAGTCGCAAACTACGCGTGGAGTGACGCTTGAATCACTATTATAAGTCGGAAATGAAGACGAACGACCTTACAGACGATCCCGATCATATTGAGGTTTGCAATAGCTTAATTCTTGCGCTGTGTTAAATAATATTATAAAAGAAATAAAGACTTTTATGACTTTATACTATTTTATTCAAAAGACTTTTATAAAAGTCTTTATTTCTTTCATAATATTTTCACAAGGAATTATTTTTAAAGTCAATATTAAAACTACGACCGCTTCGAATCAAACTACAATATTATTTATCACTAATTGTCTTTAACAGATTACATTGTAATACATCGTAGAGATATAACGGGATTAAATTATTACAATGCAGTTAAAACATTGTATGAAACAAATGACGATCAACACAGAACAATGTGTTATCAATTTTATATTGGCCAAGGATTTGTTGTTGAACCTTCATCAAGAACAACCTTTCGCATTTAGCTGATTGACAAAACCCTTGAATGGAAAGGTGACATTAAATATATAAAACCAAAATAGCCGGTATGTTGCAATATTATCATACGGAGTGCCACAAGGAACCATTTTAGGCCCGAAACTCTTTCTTATTATCATATTAATTTAAAAAAATCTTCTGAAAAATAAATAGTCCTTCTTAATAAATTCTTCTTCCCTTGGTATATTCTTATTTACGAAGGAAAGAGCCTAGTTTTCATAACACAGGGAATTCTAGTGTGGGATCTAATGTCCTGTAACATATGTAAACATTTTAAAAATAAAGATATTACTATTATTTTATTAATCTGAAAAAAGTCATCGACTATTGTTTTATGAGATCACAGATGATACTGTAATTTTTCTTTGTGGATTTTTTAAAATAGTTTTAAACATGTAACATATATTTGTTTCGTGCTGTGTCGGGATATATTGCTTAAAAAGGAAACAAGTGGTGTAGAAATAATTAATAATTAGTAGCTTGGCCATTCACGCTTGAAGAGGAGAATAAATTGTTGTAATCGAGCGGAAAATTCTGTGTAAGATCGTGGGCGAAACGGGAAGAGAAGGAGGGTCATGAAGAATCCTAAAAATCGCCAAGACAGAAGACCTGGTGTACAAGGTAAACATAATGGACGAAATCAAGGCGCATCGACTTTTTTGGCTCGGTCACCTTGAGCAAACGGGGGAGGATTGGAGTGTGAAGAGAGAGGCTATTTGGTCGACACTGATATCGCTGGAAAGATCAGGTGGATGTTAATCCGCGTGAACATCAAGCCAGCAATTGGCAAGAATTTGCGCAGGACAGAGAAAGATGGAACACTCTCGTTTCGGAGGCCAAGATCCACTTCGGGTCATTAAGTCAGCGGTGAGAGTAAGTAAGAAATGATTAAGCAAGAGAAAATATTGAAGTTGAGCTTTCGGCTATCGACGTAAAGATTTGTTCAGTAGAAAACTTATGACTTCGAAGACGGTTTGACAGTATGTTCCTCTTCCGAAAGAGCGGTCCCTGATATTTTTTATATACTTGTTTGGTTGGATCACAACGTACATTTTCACGCAATCTTTCGACTTGGTCAAGCCACCGAATCTTGTTTTGTTCAGTTCTTGTATTGATTTTTGCCAGTGCGTATTTGCTTTGACTCAAAATTCCTTCATCAACTTTGAGTCATAAAGCATTTGGAGCATTAGCATCTTGCAGGGTCCCCTAAGCTGGGAGGACGTTTAGTTCTACTACGGTGGGTGTGTAGATGACCTAGTATTTTATCAACTACTGTTTCTTCTTGCAGTAAGCTATGCAGCTCCTATCGTGCGATGTGATTTGTGACTGTGACTTTTATTTACTTAACTCTGATTTGATAACATATTTAAAAATGACAGTTCATATCAATTCTTGGATAAGATTATAACATTTAACATATTTCGAAAGGCTTTCCAAGTTAATATGGATTTCTTCCGAAGTCTTGATAATTCTGATATCATAATATTGGGAGATAGCGTAGTACTTGTTATCAAAGATAAACTAGTCATGTCTATAGTACCCATTTTCAAGCACATTGAACGCACGGAGGAATGTAACTTTGCTTCTCTTCACGCTCGTCGACCTGAGGGATGTCCGCTCCCACGCGATATCCTCCTGTCGCCGCCTGGCTCCCATCAGGGGGAGACCCAGCGGCGGACCCAACATAGGTCGGCGACGACACGAAGTCCTTAAAGAGTGCCCAAAAGCCGCTAGGAACGGAGGCACCTAGGACCGGGGGGCGGTCGCCCCATTAAGATACTGCGCGAGTAGTGGGGTTCATCCCCGAAGTTCGATCCCACACCCCTACGCGAAGTGTGGATGTCCCCGTTTTGTTCCTTTGGAGAAATGTACGATTTGGCATACTTAAAGTCCATTTAGAGTGCAAGAAGATCATTTAGAAAAAAAAACGACGGTTGAATGTCGACCACTAGAACGAGATTAAAGGAGCATATCGACGTCATAGCGTCCCGAATCAGATTCCTATGAATGTAGCATTCATGGCTCTTGTCTTGTCCTTCTCAGATGGTGAGATAACTGTCCCTAAAATTGACCAGGGATACATTGTCAAAAATTATAGTGATAATGTGATGTGAGTGATAATGTGACCTGCCTGCGCAGGTATTCCTAACTTGGCCTTTGAAATAACCTCACTATGATCAGGTTAACTTAGTTTATTTTTACCCTTTCCAAATCATAAATCAAACTCGTTTTTCATCTTTCGAACTTGTCTCATCAATTTATTTTAAGCCGCATGCGGATCGTGGCTCGCCAAACACTGAGAAACAGATTAACATAGCGGTAACAAATTACATGCAATTATTTTAAATCCAAACAGTTTTTATTTATTTTTTAATTATTGTAGTAACGCTATCTCTTATCCAGTTAAATGTCAAAATATTATATATTACATATTTACTTATAATAACATATGTACATGATTCGACACATAACATACAAAATATTTTAGTAATAACATAAGATTTGAAAATGAATAAAAAACGCAGTCATTTATGTAAGTTGGCGGAAAAAACCAAATTATGTTTTATTATTTTACATTTTAATACATTAACAGAAAATTTGGTTTTGAAAAACCGTATTTAACAAAGTTAGATTTTTTTTAACATATTGTATTGTATAAACTAAATAGCTAAATGAATTTGTTATAGGAAAACAAGGATGGCGTTAAGAAGCCTAAATCCGGGGACAGCGATGCGCTGGAAGCGGTCCTGTATCACGTCGGCGAGATGGGGAGGTACCAGAAACTGTTGTTTATTAGTATGGGGCCGTTCGGAGTGTTCTTCACCTTCGTCTACTTCGCGCAGATGTTCATCACGGCCACGCCGCAGCAGCACTGGTGTCGGGTTCCAGAGCTACAACACCTGGATATGCACACAAGGTAAAATAACTTACATAAATATAGAAGACTTTAGCACTAATTCTCAATCTGTTTTGCGGTTTTATCAGGAGAAGGTTCTAAGGAGTTCCTAGGAAATTTCTACTGCTGAATTCTACTTGTAACGTTTAAATGCAAGTTGACTTAAGTCGCGCAACTACTACTAAATATTTTTATATTATATACTTCTTTTTACATTCGTAATTTTAAAATTTAAAAATAAAAAAAGAAATAAATTGTTTTATAAAAACAAAAAGATTAGTTCGATAGACATGTCACCTTTTCGGCATGAGAATTTGGGATTGAATATAAAATGTAAAGTGAAAAGTGAAACTCATTAACACTATTCAATAGTATTAGCCATTAGTTCAAATGAATGAAATTCATTAATTTAAAATGTAAAATGTAATAATAGAATATTATTAAAGTATATAATTAATATAAATGTATAATGATACATTAATAAATAAATTTCATTTGGAAGAATTTCACTATAAACGAAGATGAAAACCCTCTAAAAATCCCATGTGTCGCTGTATCAGTACGGCAGGCAAGCTATCTTACCTTTAGTGGTATTTCCCGAACGCTAGATACAAAAATCTATCAAAAAAATTTTTGATAATCTTTTTTGACAAAAATTGTCGTGGCTCTGCTAAATCTTAACAATTTTGTTTTGTTTGGATAAAAAATCTTATGATAAGCGTAGACTTTTACTTGTCTCAAGAAAAACCTAATAGACATTTGCAGAGAAACGGCCAATAATGGGAATTAGTGAAAACGAATGAAAATATAATCACAGGGTATTCTTTGTAGGAGGAACCTGTCGATACCTTCAACAGCCGAGGGTTGGGCGCAGTGCGTGATGTACAAGGCCAACTGGACCCAGGTGTTGGAGACGATGGTGCCGCCGGACCCTAACACCCAGACCGTACCATGCGGAGACGGCTGGGAGTTCGAACTGGGTGACATTCCGTACCACACTGTTGTGAGTGAGGTGAGACTATGTGAATATATATTGTTTATAATGTAAGATGTAACAAGATGAAAAAGGACGCTTAAATCGATGGATGAAAAAGCTCCACCACATTGCCACCTATGGCGTACAAATGTCAGTAATTATTTATTTATTTTATTATACTTATATTTCAACTCTACATGGATTATATACACGTATAGACATACAGAAATCTTAATACATAAGTCACTTTTAGTTACAAGTCAATAAAGTGTTACGTTGTCACTAAAATTAAAATTATCATTTTTTTTTTAATTATTGACTTATATGTGGACAGTCAAAAGTTTTACTTGGCTAAGATCCGCGACAAGCAAAAAAATAACAGAAAATTAATAATGTGTGTTTTGTGGTGGATAAAGTGGATTTATTTGAAACTTAAACCATAAACTTACCGAACATCGGCCATCAACTCTCCACCCACCAACCACTATACACAACACCAAACACACATTACCACTTTTCCATCTTGTAAACGACACGTGTTTCACAACACGAGGCATCTTCAGGTATAGTAGACTCTACGGAAGACAACCGAAAAGTCACTTTTCGATTGTCTTCGGTAATATGTGTTTGGTGTTGTGTATAGTGGTTGGTGGGTGGAGAATTGATGGCCGATGTTCGGTAAGTTTTTGGTTTAAGTTTCAAATAAATCCACTTCATCCAGCACAAAAAACACACATTATTAATTTTCTGTTATTTTTTTGCTTGTCGCGGATCTTAGCTAAGTAAAACTTTTGACTGTCCACATAGTGATGGATTTCCGCAAAGTAACGCCTGACTCCATTAATAATATTGACTTACAGCTGCTCCAATAGAACGTCTGGCATGTGCTAAGCAAGAACCATTTTATGACACTTATTAGAATAAAATTATTTTCTTTTTGTTTTGTTTATTTGTATATTATAGTATTATTAAGGTTTTAATTTTAGCCATTGTAAAAAAAAGGTGTCATGAATAAAGTTCTTTCTATTTCTATTTCATAGTGTGACAGCACGCTCAAAGGCTATTTTTTCACTCCCAGCAAACATGGCCCGCACGAAACTGATAAAGTTTTTGGGAATATGTTGCCAAAATAATTAAACAATGAATATACATAACAACTGAGGTATTACTCTTGCTTCAAATTGTTGCTTGTCTTAGTTAGGCAACGCGTCTGCATTTCCGATGATGTCATAAATGTCTATAGACAGTGGTAATCATTAATCATTGCGGGATCCCTTAGTAAGTTATGTTTGTCTCATAAAAAATAACTCTTATAAGAGTCTACATACAATATTGTTTTGCAGCGCGGTTGGGTTTGCGAGTACGCCGGCTACGGGCCTTTGGCGCAGTCCATCTTCTTCGTGGGCTCGTTCGTCGGCGGTATCTTCTTCGGTTGGTTGGCGGACAACTACGGAAGAGTGCCCGCCTTGGTTGGTAAGAATTGTAACATGTGGACAGTTAGAACTTTAACTTAGCTAAGATCCGCGACAAGCAAACAAAAATAGAAAATTAATAATGTGTGTTTTTCTACTGGAAGAAGTGGATTTACGGGGAACTTAACCCTTTCGGTACGGACGCATTCCACGTCGCGCCGTCCCCGCTGACCGAGCAGTCGCGGCAAGCGTCCGTACTTGCGGAACAACTGCAAGCGCCCGTCAGACGCACAATACCACGCTATCTTACGCAGAGCGAGTGCAGTCGCTCGTAAAAAAAAATACGTAAAAAATTATAACATAATGCAATAGAAAATATTTGCTCATTTCGTCAGTTTATTATTAGGCAGCGTAAAACAAGTGCAAAATACTTGCGATGGATTACCATGGAGATAACATATATATTCTGCTCATGAAGAGTCGCGAGTGATCTAAGTCACCGTTCGTAAATAACGAGCGTCAAATGTTGGGTGACGATAGTCACCGCTCGTACAGAGCGAGCGTCAGGCGTTGGGTGACTATAGTCACCGCTCGGACAGAGCGAGCGTCGGGCGTTGGGTGACTATAGTCACCGCTCGGGCCGAAAGGGTTAAACTAAATCTTACTGAAAAATGACCGTCGGCAACTGTCCACCTCCCAACCACAATCCACTACACCAAACACACACTACCGCTTTCCCACCTTCCAAAGACAAGTATTTCGCCTCAACACGAGGCATCATCATGTATAATAGACTCTACGGACGACAACCGTTAAGTCAATTTCTCGCGGATCTTAGCTAAGTAACAGTTTTAACTGTTCATATAGTATATTATGATATGTAATGTATTATAATGGATTTCCGCAAAGTAACACCTGACTCCATTAATCAAGAATTGTAACATCGAAATATTGTATTGTTATCCTCATTCTCCATTTCCTGGTCAGATTTATATCTGTAAGCACGTATGCTTATATTAATTTTTTTATAACGACTTATTATAGAAACTTACCACCAGAGCCAAAAAATCTTAAAATTTTTATAAAAATTATGATGAGTTAGTAGTAAAAACAGTCAGATCCAAGGCTGTATAAAATGTTCTTTTCGTCGTAGAAGTGTGAGACTCAGACCATTCGACGCAGTACTTTTTTGTATAAAAAAAAATTGTCATTTATGTCATTTATAGTGTTTTGTGTGTGTGTGTGTGTGTGTGTGTGTGTGTGTGTGTGTGTGTGTGTGTGTGTAGGGGAGTGAAATTCATTATTCTTTGAGTATCCGTATAATCTCGCTTAAAAACTTTCTTAGATTATTTATATTCGTACTATGAAATATTTCGTTATACGTTCTACGTAAAGAGGTCATTCTGAACAGTCACGTGAAACTTAACTATGCTGAATCTCACATTCCTTTGTACGTGCAATGTTCTCCGCTAGACTAACACTACCGAACGGAGCACTGCGCCGTGAAGTGTACACTTTGCACGTCGGTAATGTAGTAGGGCGCCTGGCGTACTGCTTCGGCGACACACGGGATCTTTAGGGGGTCTTATCTTCAATGTAATTGAAATTCTTCGAAGTCAAATTAATTTGTTTTTCCACTTATTATTCATACTTTATTAATTTATTATTCATACTTTATTCACACTTTATCAATTTACATATTTATATTTTACTAGCTGACCCGGCAAACTTCGTACCGCCTCAGAATCAATAAATAAAATAGATGAACGATTATCGCAGAATGTTTCAACATTAGTAAAAAATGTGGTCAAAACTTAACACGAACAAAAAGAAATCGTAATCAATAAAAAAATGCTCGATATGAATTAGGTTTTATTATTATTGTTGCTTTTACTATATTCCTAATATTTTTATCATATTTACTCACCTTTTAAACCTTCCCTGGACTTCCAAAAATAATTCAAAACCAAAATTAGCCAAATCGGTCCAGCCGTTCTCGAGTTTTAGCGAGACTAACGAAGAGCAATTCATTTTTATATATATAGATATCTCAATTACTTAAGCCCGGGCGGGTGCCATGTCTGTCTAAAGACGTCAGTCGAGCTAATGCTTGTTTTTATTAAACAATTTATTTCTTTTTGTTTATTTTAAATTTCAAATTTAAAAAGAAATAATATTAAAAGTTTTGTTGCATTAGTGATACATTTATCAATGTATCACTACAGTAGTCTTCGAATTCATGTCGTCTCGCGAACGTCAGTTATAATCGGCACCCGTACACACAGGTCCAGAAAATGCTCTAAAAATGGAGAGATCAGTGTAGAGCACAGACCTCTTTATTTCTAGAGGAACGGAAGTTAACCCACCACGCTTGTCCAATGCGGATTGGCGGGGTTATCAGACTCGGAACAAAATATCTGTAGGCCACACATATATTTATTTCAATGCGGTGATCGAACCTGCGACCATTGTATCCGCGGGAGGGATGCCCCGCCTCTGAGCCAATTGGTCGTCAATGGAAGGGTTTAATGGGGTTATTCCTTCATATTTTTTAAGCTTCTTTTAGGATATTATTGAGTGTTATTTGTTCACAGGGACACATGCATTAGCATGCGTAGGTGGGTTGGCAAGCATCTACACGACTGGTCTTTGGGACTTCATATTCTGTCGGTTTCTCGTTGGCATGGCGTTCGACAATTCTTTCATGATGATTTATATTTTAGGTAAGTAGATACAATAATTATATAATATTTATGCCACTCAGAGAACTACTAAGAATTGTTATCCGGATTGCTTATCCGGATATAACTAAATCTAGTGTGTGCCCGTGGTATATGATCAAATAACAGGCTAACAATATAATGTTAATGATTGCTTGTCTACTTTTTATTAAAAAAACAACCGTGTTTTTGGCAACGACTGTTGCTAACAATCAATATAGTTCAATTTTTCTCCATATCTTTCATTAATGACGATTTTAATCGTCTATGGTTGCTTTTTGAATTAATCGATATATTTTTTAAACCCACGTAAAGCGCACAATCGGTTAAATTAATTTGATGTTACACGAGTGAATTGAGAGCTCGATGACAAATGTTGCTAAAGCCCAAAATCTATGCGCAACATAAAAAAGATCTGCATGTGTCTAAATTATTCTATATCATTTTTAGTGCTAGAATATGTTGGTTCGAAGTACAGAACGATAGTGGCGAACATGTCGATAGCGCTGTTCTTCGGCGGTGGCTGCTTGATGCTGCCATGGTTGGCGTATGGGATAGCCGACTGGCGGTTGTTCACCTGGGCCACGTCCTTGCCATTAGTGCTTGGATTGTTCACGCCTTTCTTTATCCCCGAGAGCGCCAGGTAAATCTATATTGCTTTAAATTTTTTCACGTGTAATAAATATGGCGTCAAGCAATATTTAAAAAAACCTCTCGAAGAAACACTTAAAGAGGTCCGAATTCTATCCAAACCCATTTGTGGTACAATCGATTAATTACACGCCCGATAAAAACGCAGCCTTTAAAAGACCGTCGTCGTTACAAGGGCGACGTATTTTCGAGGCGCGTGTCTTTTCGTAGATCGTTATGTACACGATTCGGTCGACGAAACTGCGACATTTGGATCCACCCACGACACCAACACTTACAGACAACCCGGCACTAGCCGATCACGTAGAGATTCTTTTTTTACGTCAACGCTTCCGCACTGCCTATGGCGCTGCGGAAGTCTATAGGTGGCGTTGATTGCTTTCCATCAGGTGACACGCCTGCTCGTTTGGCTTCCTAAGAAATTATATTTCTCTTATCAAAAGTTTGTCAACAGTCAAGCTTTTATCACCATTATGTAATGAATAATCTATGGTAATGAGGTTCCTCTTAACGGAGATGAAGCGGAGAATCTTCGCAGGCATCCATCCATAATTTTCCTTTATTCCATAAAACAGTAATGTGTAAGAATTAAAACACGTGTTATGTTCTAGTTACAAAACTAACAAATTATGATAATAAATAAGCGGCAAACCGGCATCCAGAAGCATAACCTGTTCGTTTTCTGCCATGATCTGTGCAAATGTGGAACTATTTACCACCAGCGGTGTTCCCGCGTAAGTGCGACATGAAGGCAAGAGACGAGTGTACCTTCTTCTTCTATGTCGTCCTGCTCTTGGCAGGGCAGTAGTGGTCGTTATTTGTAGTCGTGGCCTGTTCAAGCAGACATCGCCATTCATCCCTCACGGCTGCCTTCTTAATTTAGGGGGCTATTGAGAGTGGTCTTCATCTGGTCCGTCCACCGCATTGGAACCTGCCATGCGCTCGAGTCCCTTCCACTTTTCCCTGCACTACCAGGCGGTCCATGGAGGTGTTATCGCGTCGAGACACGTCTCCACAAAGGGCCGGCAACGCAGTTGAGACGTCTATGGGCGGTGTTTTACCGTTAAGTGATCGGCTATGCTCTTTTATAAAAAAAAAACTTTCAGTGTATCATAATAATACATTGTTTAAGGTGGCTGGCCTCGCGTGGTCGAGTCAATCAGGCAGTTAAAATTCTACAGAAATTTGAAAAAATGAACGGCACCAAGATCCCTCAGGATGTTATGGATGAATTCATTGTAAGTGATGACATATTTTGGTCGTATTATAAGGTGTCCGGTGGGAGATTTAGATTTTCAAACATAAATAATAAAAATTAGAAATTTTTAGAAATTATTTCCTCTAAATATTGATCGCCACGTCGGATACACTCTTCTATCTAGCTACAGTATTCTGTGCCACTCTCTGAAGTAGTGACGTCGGGAACGTTCTTGATAAAATGGTGGCTATCTACCAAAAACTATGGCCTTTTTTTGTCAACTTAACTTTTTTTGTCGCGATACACGCATATATTTCATATCACTTTTTTGGAAGGAAATAGTAGAAAAGAAGAAGTGGAAATAAAGTGAAGAGAAGTGAAACTAGTGGCTGATTTCATTTTTCCTATCCCCGCTCGTTATAGCCAGTTTTGTTGATTATATTGTATATGGTTAGTAACGCTATACAGTTACTTATATTTTAAAAGATAGTGCTTTCCTTCATTTATTGACAACATTAGAAATTTATTGATGTATTATATATTTATTTCAGATGTCAGCAAGTCAGACTAGGAAGAGCGGTGAATCGATTATCGATCTTTTCAAGAGGACTTCCTTGCGCAACATGATGATATACCTGGTGGTTATCTACATGGCGACAGCTGTCTTGTTCGATGGACTCGTGCGCATGTCCGAGGGTTTGGGCCTCAATTTCTTCGTTACCTTCACCCTGACATCAGCGACCGAAATACCTTCGGTGACTCTGGTGGCTATTGTGCTTGACAGGTGCGTATGACCTTGTTGTGAACATAATTTTCAAGTGTTTTAGAAGCTTTATATTCAACGCCAGCGAAGGAGCGTACGATAATAATTAGTAAAAAATAAGATTAGCACTGTTTTCATCTCACTAGAATTCTTTTAACCTTTCCAGCAACTGCTTGTAATAGAAAAAAATATATATATAATACCTTCCCTGTCATAAACCTTTCCTGTATTAGAGCAAACAAAATAAAAAAATATTCAAATCAGCCGTTTTAGAGTTTTAGCGAGACTAACAAATAGCTCTCCATTTTTATACGAGACGAGTAAAATTTATTTTCCTTTTACAGATGGGGTCGCAGAAAGCTGACAATTTATCCCATTTGCACCTCTGCATTGCTCACAATTATTGCAGCGTTTTCACCAAGAGGTAACAATATTTTTTAAAAACTTAATTTTATTTAAAAAGTATCCGGGTTGTTAATAAAGTCTTTTTTTTAATTTCGAAGTGTAAAATACGCATTTATTTAAAATAGGTGGAGTACCACTGTTCTAACCCTTAGATCCATCGGCAGGTCTATCTATTCGCATAGGGATCGAGCGACGATACACATAGGGTTGGTTGTCCTTCACGAAACTGTGGAAATTTGTTCTTGTATGTAATCCGCATGTGTTCCGCAGGCATCCCGCAGGTGGCGCTGGCGATAATGGCGCGGTTCGCGATCAACATGTCGTACAACACAATCATCCAGTGGTCCACGGAGCTGCTGCCCACGGCGGCGCGCGCCTCCGGCTCATCGCTTATACACGTCAGCGGTTTCGTTGCCACCATAATGTCGCCCTTCATTGTGTACTCGGTAAGAATAAAAGTCTATTTGTATGTTATGGGATAGGGAGGCAAACCAGCAAGTATATGCACCTGATGGAAAGCAATCAACGCCGCCCATAGACATCTACAACACCATAGACATCACAAATGCGTTGCCAGACTTTAAAATATCAGTAAACTTTCCCCCCCAACTACATCAGTGACGTTGCGCCACTTCCAGATGGTGGGGATGAAACTTTTCCAAATTGTTATATTGTTATTGTTGTTTATTTGTTTATTTTTATTCTTCATTGTACTCTGTAACCCATGTGGACTAAAAAGTACCAGATTGGTACAAGTTTCCACTAGCTTCTTAACTGACGTTTTACAAATGAAATTGAATTTTTTAATGTCATTTTGTTAGTAAAAATATTTAATTAGGTTATTAATGTGTTTTGGCTTGTAGTTATTCTAGTATAATTTTTATTTTTCATAAAATTTATGTATTTTAATTATAATGTCATTTAAATCTTTTTCCTTTTTTCCATTTATGTATAAAATCATTATTGACTGTAATTTTTGTAGATCTAACATTTTCATGAAAATAACCACGATATTTCTTGAGTCTTTTTTAATAGTGTGACTCCCACGACCGATTTTATACTGGCAGAACCACATTGAAGGTTGCCATAATCAACAAAAAAAAAATAAACGAATTGGTTTACCCATTTTTCAGGAGCGCATTTGGAGACCTCTTCCACTGCTAACGTTAGGTATAATTGGGATCGTGGCTAGTAGTTTCGGCGTCATGTTACCGGAGACCAAGGGTCGGCCCATGCCGCAGACGCTCGACGAGGGTGAACAGTTTGTTCGCTCGCATACGATATGCGGGTGAGTAGAATATCTCACTGTTATAATATAAATCCTCCTCCTTCACAATCGTTAACTCATGGTGGGAGTTTGTAGCGGCTTTAGTGAGATATCTTGTTCTCTTTCTATCCATGGCACTGCATATACAGTTAATAAGGGAAAGGGTTAAGTAAATGATTAAATACCTGTATGCAAATACTCTAACAACTATTTAAACTTAAACTATGAGATATGGTTAAGAAAATCAGTTGTTTGTTTACATTGCCTTAATAATATTATTATCTGACTATATTTTTGCTAATAAGATCCAATTGTAGTCAAATTTTCAAACTTAATATTAGTTTCAAACAAAAAAAAATAATATATTAAACACTAATGAAATAAATCGTTTATAGTTAATATTGATATATTTAGCAATTATTATTCACATCAGGAAATTAATTAGAATGTCATTTACGTCTTTCACTTTTTTATATGTAGTTTCATTTATTTATTTGTTGTATTATTTCAATAATCCTTATTTGAAGGCCATTATGCTGCATATTATTTGAGTCATATTTTATTGTGTCATTCCCGTAACTGACTTGTCACTGGTAGACCTCACTGACATTTGCCACAGATGAAAAATATTTGTAATAACAATCCACTGCACTCAGTCATCACGCTACATACTTCTATCTTTAGCTTTACACGTCCTGTTTTAAATTAATATTATATATTTTACTTACAGCAAAGCTGAAGTCGACAATGATGACGAATTACGACAGGAAAAAGAAAAGGCGCTAATAACGTAGCCAAATAGGACAATTTCGTCACAGGTGCGTCTAGGACTTCCGTCAACAACAATAATATATAATAACAACATGAGGCAACACGAGGCAGGCTTCGCCACTTAACTAATTTAGATTAAATATCAGTTATAGATATTTAAAGCTTGTTCTGTCAATGGAACGTTGACGTAAGCCGTCTAACTTAAGCTTTTTAAGCTTATAGGTTTTGATGGGTTTCTGGTAACCTATCATGAAATATACAAATACTATTATTGTCGAATTGAGTAATCAGTAATCAGGAAACTGATAAATAACGTAATTCAGATTTGAAACTGTTTCAAATAGAAATTTTAGATTTTCAGGCTGTGGTTTCTTGGCGTTTTGTCAGTTCTACCGCTATATTATATATATACTCCACGGAGTATCAATTGTGTAATTTTTTGCTCAGATGCGACCAATATTACTACTTATAATATATGTATAATTAGTAACTTGCCTTACTTTTATTCGTGTGCATTTTAAATGCATATCTGTTAAGTCTGAACAAATATATTATTTTGTTATTAGGGAATAATTACATTTATCTACGATTATAAAATACAAAGTTGTAATTTATTTAGTGTTAAAGATTACTATTAATTAAATGGATCTTTATGTATTTACCAGTGCGTCTAAATGGAAAAGAAATCATATATTTTACTTTTACATGATTATGTATTCCTTAAATGATTTATACTTTTTTTATTATAACATAATATAATTTCTAATTTTTAAATCATTTTATTTTATTTCATAAACAACATCTGGAAATGACTCCACCGTTCTAATATTTCTCTTTATTAACAATAATATTAATATAAAAAATCTCTATAAAAATAATATTATTACTAGGGTTATTAATCTTTCATAGCGAGATAAACCAAGCACACATAGGATTATACATCCAAGGAAAGGAACCTCACGATCCTAGCCGTGCACAATATGGCTGGTTTTTGAATTTATTCCACTTACCTAAATCCAACTTACACAGATGGGCGTCCAAATTTTACTAATTAAATAATGCGCATAAATGGAATTAACATTATTTAGTTCAATTTATTAATTAATTTTTTATTTTCTCTTTTTTAGTGATAATTAGCCTTAAAAAAATTGCATTTAATAATTGTAACTATACAGTGGTGAGAATTGGAATAGTATATAACTTTTTAAAATAATTTTATCGTGAACTGCAACCAATTTATTGATCTTGAAAAATGAAAAGAAAGAATTAAATTTGTGACATAGATGATAAATTTATGCCACAATGAAAAACAAAAAGTTAACAATTTAGTAAATATTGTATGTTTTTTTATTAAATCCATGCAAAAGCATAATGGTATGTCAATTATAAACATTGTCATGTGTCGCTTGTAGCTAAAAAGGCAAACAATTAATATATTCGCATGATGTGATACGTAGTGATGTAATACAATCGAATTAAAAACTTAAGTTTGTAAACGAGATCTATCTATCGCATAATAAAATTGCATGAAACATTCAGTCATCAAATCGTCTTATTGAAATTGATTAAAAGGGTTTTTCAATTTATATATAAATTATCTGTAAACGTTGTCAATTTATATTATTTATAGCGAATTACATTGTGTATGCATATTATACTTAATATAAATAATAATAAAAAAATATAATGGTGTCTCCTTATTTATTCCTCCTAATTTAAACGACACAAGATACGTACTGTATGCATTATAGCAACTAGAATAAATGAACTTAGATAAATAAAGCATTTGCTTAAATTGCACAATTTAAACAATCTGTTAGTTGGACAGATACAGCCATTGTATAACCTCCAATAGACGACGATCTTTTTTCGCTATTCTATGCCAACGATTTGCGAACTTTTTTCGCTATTCTATGCCAACGATTTGCGCACTTTTTTCGCTATTTTATGCCAACGGTAATTTTTTAACATTAAGTTGCTTAATACTTTTTAAAGATCACAACTTTTAGAAGTAATAGACAAATTAAAAAAGTATATTTTCTAAAAATGGCGATGAACGGTATATAACTTGCTCATTGAGAAGAAAGTATTACGTCTCACATAAATTAATTGGGAGTTGATATTTGAGAATAATTCATATACGAAGGTAGTTATCTGTACAATTATTATAGCTTAAAAAAAGAGAAGCGTCATAGAACTCTCCGTAGATGTGAAACATTGACGATGGTATCTATCGTATGCTCACGGCCACGTGTGAGTGACCCTGTTTATAGAGTCGAGTAGAGAGGAGCGCAGCTTGAATAGAGACGACGTCTCGATTAACGATTTCACTCCCATATCACGGGGTATGGGAGTGAAATCGTAAACAGTGTGTTTGAGTGAATCGAAAATATATTGTATAAATGTTTCACATCAAAAAATATTTGACTTTATACTAATATTTTTTTTAAGCTCTAGAATGTTGGGGATTAGGTTTTAAAGGCCGATTTATTTCAGACGAGCGAATGCTCATTCTATCCCCACTCTATTAAATTCTTCTAGTGTATACAGACGTATTCTGTTTTGTCTGCTTTCACAAAGATTCTATGTAATATTCTAAGAATGCTCGCTCGCTTGATGTAAACGTTACTAGAGCGTACGAACAGATACTTAGAGCGCTCTTGCGTGTCCGGGGCAGTCACTTCAGTGTTCTTGTATTCGAACGATCTGCCAAACACAGAATTGACACGAATGAACAATGAGTATTCGTTCGACTGATTTAAACATCTATCGTGCAAGAATTCTAATTATTTGTTATAATTCTTGCTCGTTGATATTTTGGTGTAAACGATGAGAACGATCTTTCGTAGACTAAATGACCGACAAAGAATGCTCCTGTTCTAACTGTAGCTTCTTTGTTTGGTTTAAACCCACTCTTACATGAACAGCAAATGAAACGAAATATAAATTTGTATCACAATATATTTACAAACAATCAAGTCTGTTTAATGCTGAGGTACATTTTCCCGTTGATGTTCTGTTTAACCGGATTGATACGTTTGAGGATCTGCGTCATGGTCTCGACAAGGCGCTCGCTGCTGACTCCCGTGCGCTTGGACTTGAACTTCGTGAGCAGTTCCGTCGTGGTCATGGGCTTCCGGGCGAGGTATCTTCGCACCGCCTCCTCTGTTACGCCGCATTCGCTATATGGAATTATATTTTTTTAAGTATTACATTATCATCAACATAACGAAGAGAAAAGCTGAAGAGCTTGGCGTAGACCATAGTTTCTCAAACTTTTATTATGGACTACCGCCCCCTTTACAAGAAAAAATGGTAAATTTGTCGAATCCAAATATATATATTACTCACACATATATATGCGAGACATTCGGATAATCAAGGTTCCACTGTACATTCAAATATTATGTTTGTTTCTTCTTATTGACTATCTAACTGGGTATCAAGCATGGTCCATCCAACTCATTAAATTTTAATTTTCATGATTAAATATATACACAGAGAGCTCTCAGAGCCATAAATATTTGAGCTCAGCTCATAAATATTCAAATGCCGTGGGCTTTTCGACGTTTTAGAGGGCTCGGTATTCGAAAGGTTAACAAAGTGTTGATTTGTACTGACGTGTAATTCGGATCAAGTTTCGCCCTCTTGGCGGGCGGTTGGTTGGCAACCGCCGCGTTTGCCGCCGCGACCGCCTGGGCCGCCGCACCCGCCCCGCTCGCCGGCTGCGGGGTGCCCGCGCGGGACGTGCTCGCCGATCCGGGAGCTAAAAAAAATAATTCACAACCTCACTTACAACCCTTAACCCTTTCGCTACGAGTGTCGCCTATAGATCGCAACCACGTGACAACCTGTGTGCACGAGCGTCACCTATAGACGACATCCGCGTGACGACCTGTGTGTGCGAGCGTCGCCTATAGACGACATCCGCGTGACGACCTGTGTGTACGAGCGTCGCCTATAGACGACATCCGCGTGACGACCTGTGTGTACGAGCGTCGCCTATAGACGACATCCGCGTGACGACCTGTGTGTACGAGCGTCGCCTATAGACGACATCCGCGTGACGACCTGTGTGTACGAGCGTCGCCTATAGACGACATCCGCGTGACGACCTGTGTGTACGAGCGTCGCCTATAGACGACATCCGCGTGACGACCTGTGTGTACGAGCGTCGCCTATAGACGACATCCGCGTGACGACGTGTGTGTGCGAGCGTCGCCTATAGACGACAACCGCGTGACGACCTGTGTGTACGAGCGTCGCCTATAGACGACAACCGCGTGACGACCTGTGTGTACGAGCGTCGCCTATAGACGACATCCGCGTGACGACCTGTGTGTGCGAGCGTCGCCTATAGACGACAACCGCGTGACGACCTGTGTGTACGAGCGTCGCCTATAGACGACATCCGCGTGACGACCTGTGTGTACGAGCGTCGCCTATAGACGACATCCGCGTGACGACCTGTGTGTGCGAGCGTCGCCTATAGACGACAACCGCGTGACGACCTGTGTGTACGAGCGTCGCCTATAGACGACATCCGCGTGACGACCTGTGTGTACGAGCGTCGCCTATAGACGACATCCGCGTGACGACCTGTGTGTGCGAGCGTCGCCTATAGACGACAACCGCGTGACGACCTGTGTGTACGAGCGTCGCCTATAGACGACAACCGCGTGACGACCTGTGTGTACGAGCGTCGCCTATAGACGACATCCGCGTGACGACCTGTGTGTACGAGCGTCGCCTATAGACGACATCCGCGTGACGACGTGTGTGTGCGAGCGTCGCCTATAGACGACAACCGCGTGACGACCTGTGTGTACGAGCGTCGCCTATAGACGACAACCGCGTGACGACCTGTGTGTACGAGCGTCGCCTATAGACGACATCCGCGTGACGACCTGTGTGTGCGAGCGTCGCCTATAGACGACATCCGCGTGACGACCTGTGTGTACGAGCGTCGCCTATAGACGACATCCGCGTGACGACCTGTGTGTACGAGTGTCACCTATAAATGACATCCGCGTGACGACCTGTGTGTACGAGCGTCGCCTATAGATGACATCCGCGTGATGTGAATGAATTTGATCACTTAGTTGCGGTGGATTGTGTGACCTCGCAAAATTTTATTTGTTTTGTTGTATCACGGTCTTGCAACGAAGCCTAATTTAAGCGGTGAGAGTCCGCTCTTGTCATAGCTTTTCTTTCGCGTCAACGCCGCTGTACGTCGTTACTATCTACCGTATAAAAGTTTTATCTTCTGTAAAAGATTTCAATGATTGTAGTGTTCTAGATAAATCATTTTTACGGGTGAATATTATTACAGAAATGCGACTTGCCAGAGTTGTTGGTGTTGCTACTCTTCACCTCACTATTCTTGTTCTTCTTCGCCTTCTTGTTTCCACTTTCGGGATCTGTGTCGGAGTCCGAACTAAAGTCACTGCTGGAATCTAAAAACGAGCATTGCTATAAAGATTTACAACTATGAAAATTAGGTTACTCTAGTAAAATTAAATAAATATACTTTTGTATTATAGATAAAATTAATTTTTTTTTCAATGTGTACAAATAGCTACTAATTCCATTGAGATTTTAAGATAAGATAAAAATTTTTTTTATATTATAGATTTATTACAAGATATTTTAGTTATGATGACATATGAGAGACATCAAGAGTGTCAATGTACCACTAAAATTATAAATATAATGACAATGAGGTCTTAAAACATCAGTGGTCAAGTTACTGGTTTCGATGTCAATGGTTGCTGGTCAATTCTGGTATAAGAAAAAAATATATTTATACATATATATACGTTGCCTACGGAATCAATAGTAGCTGGTTCGATCTCCGCGAATACACGTACGGCCTACAAATATTTATTTCGAGTCTAGGTGGTCGATTAAGGGGCATTCTTCCAGAAAAGGTGGAGGCTCCGTGCCCAGCCGAGGGGTATGTAGAAGCTATTAACAGCCAATTTAGCTACAGTGACATTTGAGAAATGTTCATATAACTCTTGATATTAGACATCCAGAAGTATGCGTGGGGTAACTTTGAGTAATTGAATAAGGAATGAAGTTATAAGAGCGATGTGGAGTAAAAGCAGGTGTTGTGGTAAAAGTTGAGAAATGGATGCTTAAGTGGTTTGGGCACATACAGAGGACGAATAAAAGACGACTGGTAAAAGAAATATATGTTGCGAATGTGGATGAATAGGTCGGTAGAAGAAGACCAAGGAGACTACATCTTGACCAAATTGCCGAAGTTTTTAAGTAAGGCCAGGTCAAACCAGCGAGCTTGTATGAAGAGAGTGATGAGTGTGGAGGAAGCAGGTAGGAAGAGGAGTGCCGAGATCGTAGCAGATAGAGATCTGTAGTCTTCGCCTAGTCCTACGGGAGACAGGCGTGATGATATGTATGTATGTAAATATTTATTTATAGAAAGATACCTTTTTTGCCTTCCTCCTTCTTTTTGGACTTCTTCGTAAGTTTGCTGGCGCGTTCCTCACCCTCTTTCGTAGGCTCGTCCTCTTGTTCAGACTCCTGCTTCTGTTCTTGTTCCTCCTCTGAATCCTCGTCCGATGTCAACAGTTTCCTTAATAATGACAATGCATAAACATCAGGTAATATTTGGAAAATGGAGACTGAAAGAAAAACCTTGTTCAATAACCCACAAAACAGTACAGTACAGAAACAGTAAACAATTATACATATAAAAAAGTTATAATAAGTTATATACCTGTTACTATGTGGACGATCAGAATATTTCCTTGGCTAAGATCTGCGACGAGCAAACAAAAGCAGAAAAAATAATAATGTGTGTTTTTTACTGGAGGAAGTAGGTTTCCAGGGAACTTCAACTAAATCTAACTGATTAACATTATAACTTTACAGTAGTCTTCTTTAGAGTCTACTATACCTTATGATGCCTTGCGTTGAGATAAAACTCGTGTCATGTACATTGTTGCTGACGGCTGTTTTCGGTAACATTTACTTCAAGTTCCCAGGAAATGCACTTCCTCCAGTAAAAAAAACACATTATTATTTTTTCTGCTCTTGTTTGCTTGTAGCGGATCTTAGCCAAATAAAAATTCTGACTGTCCACTTAATTCATGGATATATAAAATGGTGTTACCTCAGAGCGTCTTCCTCAGCGACACCTTTCAACTCCTTATTCGCTTTGGTTTCGTGGTCCGATTCACTGAAACACATGAATTTATTACCGTTAAACCTTACACGCAAAGTATAAATTTCAGTTAAAAATTTCTTCATTCGACTACCACACAATATATATATTTTTTATATATTTTCACGCCTATCCCGCGCAGGGGTTGGCAGAGACCACAGAGCTCCGTCCGCTGCCATTCATCGCAGCGAAACGGCTCGTCATTGTTCGCTTTTCGCCCTCGTGAGAATCAGGACGTGACGGGTGGCGAACCACGTCGCCGTCATTTTCGACAAATTAGGTATATTAAATTCGTCTTAGTGAATCCCACGAGACGCAAGGGAGGATGGAGTTCAGCCCCAGCAAAGCCCTGCATGCTGAGGTAAGGCACCATAGTACCCGGGGGAGCCCGATCCCGGGACGATCGGCGACTAGGCTCGCCCCTAGCCACGCATCCATTGGCACGGCAGACCGTGGATTGGCGGAGAGGAAGGGAAGGATAGAGAAGAAAGGAAGGGGCAGGAAAGGTAAATGCGGATTGGGAGGGTTACCAGACTCGGAATAAACATTTATAAATCCACATAAATATTTATTCCGATGCGGGAATCGAACCTGCGACCATTGACTCCGCGGGCGGAGGGCCCCGCCACTGAGCCAATCGGTCGTCTAGTTCGACGTATAATCGGTGCTAGATTATAGGTTGAATATTTCTTGTTTATAAGCAGTAGTTAAGGTAGTAAACCTAATTCTGCCACCAGTCACTCATTACAAGTTCTTGTAAATTAATTATTTTAAATATAATTATTCGACCATATTTATATTAGGTTCTGCCACTGTACATTTATTAGTACTTATATATAAATATAATTATTATTTATGTAAACAAAGGTTTATTTTTTTGTATGTTTGTCCTCTATGTGTTGCTAAATGATTCATCCGCTTGAGTTTGGTGGATTGTTCTGCGTAAGTCACAAATCCAACTTTGTATCCATATAAGCACTACAATAAAGATTATAAAAACAAATACATTTTATGTTGCACACCGGGTACAGTATGTTCTTTATAAATTGAGGTACCTTTCAGATGAATCAGATATGTAATCTCTTTCTCGACCTTCTTCATCACCATCGTCACTCTCCTCGAAGGCTTCGTCTTCTACTTTCTTCTTTTTCTTATTTGCGACCCCTGAAATTATATTAATACATATGTTAATAAGTCAGATAATTTTTCCCGTAAAACTTTAACGATTAACAATAAATGTAATTTTGTAAATTTAATGTTTCTCCAGAAATGGCTAGGCCCGTTCTCAGCAGTGGGACATATATGGGCTGTTAAAGAAAAAACGTACACACATGATACTAAAATTCAAATAATTTTTCAAAATAGAACTCCACACTTAAATATTTCTTTATTTTTTTAGTGCAGTTAGCTATAACTATTACGCCCGTGTAGAGTAGAATATAATAACATCAAGTATTTTGTAATGTACCGGTCACATTTACTTTTGATAAAATGGTGGCTATTCTACCAAAACCTATGGACTTTTTCAGTCAACTTAAAAATTCACCATACACGTTAAACTCAACTATATTGTACAATGCGTCACCACAATTAAACAATATAACCGATAATAAAATAACATTATAAGAATGAAATAAAATACTATGTCACTGATGTAAGTTGACGGAAGAAGTCCGCTTAAATGTTACTTTAGTTCCAATTACCTTTCTTGTCCTTTTTCTTCTTAGCACCAGAGTCACTATCGTTTTCTTTCTCACCAGGCTCCGAGCCAGACGAGTCTTCATCAGAGTCTATCCATTCATCCATGTCTGATATCTTTAGATCTACAAAGCAAATATAATTATAGTATATCAGTACATAAGAACAAGTCAAAAGTTGGTCAAAACGAAGCTTCTTGCATGTAAGGTCAAAACATAAACATTGTTTTAAAACTAAGTCTTTCTATTCACATCAGGGATTCCTAAGGGTGGAGGTGGGGGGTAAAAATCTTCGCCCTTGAGGTTGAAACTTACCACCAATCACAAAGTTTTTATATTTAATTGGCTATGGGTGTTTAAGGTATCAGTTCTATTTGGAAAAGGGGTCTCTTGTCCAAAATAGTTTGGGAATCCCTGCTCTAAATGATCAGCATTAGTAATTAACGATTGCAGTACATGTTTTTTTCAGTATTGTGAGGATGTAGCTTAAAAGTCTCTTTGGAGACTAATCTTCTGTGAACAATTGTACCTTTTTTAGCTTTGGATCCTTTTGCTTTTTTATCATCAGGATCTTCTTCATCGACGCCGTCGTCGCCGCGCATGCGCTTACGGAACATCAAGGAGAAATAATTGATCACCTTATTTCGCCTGTAAAACAAATTTTTTTTTTATAGAAAAGTGAAAACTGATCACACACCTTTTAAGTTATTTTGGCAACACTACCGCACCTTTTAAGTTATATTAGCAAATATATATAAAACTTAAATAAATATAAAATATTACATAAAATAAATATGAAATTACAGTTTAATAAGTCTTCAATTACACGAATGTTTCTTTTGCAGGGTGTGACAAGAGAAGAGAGATTGAAGTGCTATTATGCGAAATTTTAAATTATTTTATAAAAATACAAAATATATAGCATTGTTTTTTCTTTTGTGCAATGCTTATATTTTATAAAAAATGGATCACAAGGCCAAATAAAAAACCGTTTTTGTTTTTAAATTTTCAAATTGTATATAAAGTGTGGTACATTCTTCATTTATTTTGACTGTAGCAGAGGAAGTCACTACAGTATTTAAAAAAGAGACACAAAAGTTAGGAACAGAATTGAAAATATTTTATACTTCTAAAAAAATTTAAAATATTGACTGATTATTGAACTAACCTTCCAAACTCTTGTTCTGCTTCTTCAGCGGACAATGCCTTGTACCTCTGAATAGGCTGGAAATTGTACCTGAAAAATGGGGAAAAAATATGTTTGTATATAATGGTTTATTTGCAACCCAAATAGTGGAGAAATGAAGCATTTGTTTATCTGAGTCATATGGGTTCGATTCCCACATCATGATAAATCAGGTCAGATGTATTTATTTAGCATACAAGACCTACTGACCCTATTCTGTGACGGCAACCACACAGTTATATAATTTCCTCACCATTTCTATAAATGTACAATAATATATTATAGATAATCCAAACAGAATTTATACAAGGGACTAACAAAAAGCTAGATTAACATATTGTGTAACTTCGGCCTACAGTCATGTGATGTCGTCGAATCATAATTCGTGATTCGAAATAAACACATCCTTAGCGATGCGCAATCAAGTAAGATAAATTTCTTAATTTCTCAAACTGAAAGAACACAACAGTTTTTTGTTTTTCTTGTAAAGTTTACTCATATAGACTTACTACTACTACTTACTTTTGCTGATAATAGGGCTGACAATATTGTACGTTATTTGTTAAAATAATTACTAAGACTTTTTAAAATAAACTCACCATTCATGTAAAGGGTAAGCATCAATAGTGGTGCCATCAGCTCCATGAGTAAATACATAATACGCAGTATTTTCTGATACCCCACCCTCACGAATGCCCTTAAATCTGTAATGAACAAAATCAATTCATAACTACTTATAATCGACATTACATTAAATATAAAAGTAAAGTAAGAACTGTGATAGAGCTTCTAATTTTAAATGCTTTCTTTTTTATCATCTGTTTTATATCATCAAAATTTCCGTGTTTCAGCTTCATGCATCAAGTTGCTGCCAACTGCCCTGTGCAGGTCATTGGTAGAGCTAGATAGGATAGCCACACTATTTTTTTTCTAAAATAAGACTACCTACTTTATAATTAGTGTCCTGAAATGATTGTTTGTTATTCAAAAAGTGTAAGCGGTTTGCTAAGTTAAAAAGCAATGGTAGTTATTTTGCAGACTTCTTGGTTCCAAATGTTACTAGAGAGACTTTAAGAACAGCCAGCTCTAATAGCTGAGCACTGATTTTGAAGAAGACATTGTACATATTTAGGCTACATGATTCAGTACAAATATGATGTACAAGAAGCGCCACCTAGCCCAATCTTCTGCTTCACAGATCCAGTTTTAGCCAACCAACTTACACAGGCCATAGCACCATTTAGCCAGTGGGAGTTCTACACTAAATGATTAATTGAAAATTTCATAAATAACTCATTACATTTAAAAATAACTAAAATAAATAATTACATTAAAATCTTACTTCTTGCCAGTCTTGCCTCCAACTTTGACTATCCATGGCTGGTCTTCAGGTTTGTATTTACGTGATATAATACCAAATTTTTTCCGACGTGCCTCTTCTCGCATATCACGTCCATACTCTGAACCTGCTCCAAATCTGGAAACAATAACATTAAGTAACTAAGGGTTCGAAGTAACTAAGTGATAGAGCCACGCTGTGGATGAGTATTTTGTTACAAATGGCATATTATTTGTCTGTAGCATGAATGGGCCGGTTCGCCAGCTAGGAAGTACTACATTCCCACAGAAATCAGGTGTCTGAGTGATAGCTTAGCTACCACGCTTCATCCAGTGAACAGTTGAGTTCCAGATACTTAACCCTCCCTCTCCCATAATGACACTTTCCTTAAAGGCCAGCAACATTTCTGCACTGTCTATGGCACTGCGAATGTCTAAGGATGTTGTTGATTGCTTTCCATCAGGTAACACGCCCACTTGTTTGCCTTCTAAACCCATAAAAAGAGGATAAATACAGCGGTCGCTCGCTGGACTCGCTCTTATGAAATATACATAAAAAATATTTAATTTAGACTACAAGTTCTCAAAGAATAAATGTTATTTATTGAATTATAAAGAAAAGGTATACTTTGGCATATCTTCTTCAATCCCTTTAAATTCTTTTATGTTGTTCTCTCGTTCCATTTGCACATATGTCCAATTCGCAAAATCTACTTTGAGGGTTGCATTAAATCTCATTACATGGTATTTCTTTTTTGTGTTTTTAGGAACTCTAATTCTGAACTCTTGTATTGCAGGTGGTGTTTGCTGAAATAGTTTAATTATTTATACATATGTGTCAATTTATAAATAATAAAAACATATGGAAAGGATAAGATAAATTTGAGCCATCAGTAACCAAACATGGTATTATTTAAAATTATTAAATAAAGTCAAAATTATTTTATCAACTACAATACGTACCGATCCTCCTGGTGTCGTCATTGCTTCAAGTTATCTTGATACTTAAAGCGTTAAGTTATAAATTTACAATATATATATATATATATAGTATTTTATAATATGTGATATATTAAAATCCTTTACTATATCATAATTGCACTTAAATTATTGTTTGAAAGGAAAAACAATCATTGTTCTTTTTTTTGGGATTTGGCAAAATCACAAAATACATAATCTAAAGACCATACTAAAATATACTACACTAACCACAGCAATACAACAGAGTACACTCTGGATTTAATCACTAATCTAATGTCAAAAAATTCAGTGTATTTTGTAATGTCGATAATAATCAATCGATGTTGCGAATTGTCTCCTCGTATCTTTTATCTAATTAAGGCACCAATCGATGTCATGAAAAAAAGCAAAGAGAAATCATAAAACAATTGATAAAAAATATTAAAATTTTATATTAACTTTTTTGTAATTAACCACGTTGTTATAAATTTTAATAATTATTTTAAAGAACACTTTTATATTAGTCTTCAACTAAATAAACATTTCAAAATATATACTAGATAATTTATTGCTGGAGAATTGAATGAGGATCTAACGGTGTGGTTTACGTTGACTTCACCAGCTCAGCGTTTTTATGTAGTTTAATTTTTTGTATAAATATTTCACTTAAAAATCATTAAAGACTGAACAAAAATTTCTCTGTAAAAGCGCTCTAGGATCATAAAGTTCAACTAATATGCACCATCGGTCTTTATATCCACGTTCATCTGCCACAGAGCAAGTAATCTATATTTTTTATTATAAATTGAGTGGTACGATTTATTTTAATCTATGATGTAGTTGTGTTTGAGCGGAACATGTGTGCCAATGCAAAATAAATATATTGTTTATATTTTGTTGAATTAGTATTTTGCTATATTTGTGTATAGATTTCAATTAAGATCATGGGAAAAAAGAAAAATAAGAACAAAGTTAGCGGCGCGGTAAAAACGGCTGCTAAAACTGAGAAGAAATTGGCAAATAAACTTAAAAAGGAACTCGCAAATTTAGGAGAGGTTAATGTTTATTTATAAATAAATGTCGTGAAATATGTTATTTTTCAACACAATTAGATATTCTGTTAATATTGCAAAAAATCAGTTTTAATAATACCAATGTACGGTATATACCGGCTTTATAAATAAAGGTATACAATTTATATGATAGTTTATTGAACATTGTAGGAAGATATAGCGAAAGTTATCGCTGAAATAGAACGTGAAGAAGCAAAACGATCGGCTGCAATAGAGAAAGCGTTATCTGGTGCACCATCTCCTAGAGCTTATGCTACCCTTACACCTCACCCTACTAATAATGAACTTATTTTATTTGGAGGAGAATATCATGATGGACAGAAGGTGAGATTTTTGTTATTAACTATATTAATCCATTATTTTTTTTTTGAATAAATAAGTCTAATAACTATCTTTATTTTCTTATCATAAAGGTTTATTTCTAAATAAATTATTCCCAAAAAAATTATCTTAAAATGTATCATCATCATCAGCTTGTTGCCATCCAATACTGGATATAGGTCTCCTTCAAGGCCCATATCTAGCAATAGACTGCTTGATATGTGGTTTTTACTCCATCTCTCATCTACTTCAATGGTTGTCATTTCTCTGACAAACTCCATTGCTAATTCAAAGAGCTATTTGTTGCTCTCCAGTAGATTTCTTAATCAAGAATTATTAGAGCCAACTCGGAGAATAGCTCTCTGAATAACTTTGAATTTGATCTAGTATCAGATTCCATATTATGTTACTATTTAACACTACAGGTAGAACAAACGGGACTTCATTTAAAGCCCTAAGTTATAGGTAATGAAAAGACTTGACAAAGTTTAGTATATACTACCTAGTGTAAATGAATACTTTTAGCTTTATATATAATTAATAATTTCATAATTATTACTTTCAGACAGAAGTTTACAATGAATTGCTCTTCTACAACCCTATAAGTAGTACATGGAAACAAGTCAAAGCACCTGGAGCCCCACCACCACGAAGTGCGCACCAGGCCATTGCCACACCTGCCAATAAGTACATACATACATATGTCAATTATCATTATCATCATCACTATCATCTGCTGAATCTTTAAGTGTCTCCCAAGTTTTTTGTCTTTAAGTGTCTCCGAAGTTTTTTGTCTTTAAGTGTTTCCCAAGATTGTTTTAACAGATAAAAAGGAAGCGATGCAAAACTATCAACTCCATCCATTGACATCTGCAATACCATAGACAACTTATTTATTTTTAGAGGACACCAGCAGTGCTTACATTTTTACAATTTTAATTGAGTACTATAATTAAACATACAAACTTCTGATGCACACGCATTGTAGGTGATGCGACACTTGCTTATGTAGAAGTGTTGCTAATCTTTGAAAAGCCTTAGTAAAAGCCAATTTGGTTAAAAATGTCAGTAGAAATCAATCAATATAACTTCAACAGTCAGAAATGCTGGATTTTGGTATCAAAGTTAAAGGAGTTTCACCATATTTTTTACTTTTGGTGGTGTCTATTTGAGATTGTAGAATGGTGTTATTGGTCAAATAGACGGTGCTGCCGATTTACTGATATTACTCTCACTTTAGCTTGTCATCTTTTGTGATACAGGATAAAATGGAGTGGGCCTCTTCTATGCTATTCATAATTTAATTGTGAATCATAAGTATAAGTAGAAACTCTATTGTTTAAGTTAAAGTATCAAGTTTTTATTATATTAAATATATACAAACTCGCATATTACAATATATGCCTATTATTGAGTAAAATATTATTCGGCTGCAAAGAACCAAACTGTTGAATATTGTGGACTGTATAAATGAAACTAAGCAGTTGATGTGGATTGCATCCTCAACACCTATTTTACTAGTATTATTTTCTATTATTTAATGTAAAAATTTACATTATTTTTCAATTAGTTAAATTCTCATAAGTTGAACATAAATATAAATTATGTTTAAAATAATATTATTTTGTAGAGGAGAACTCTGGGTATTCGGCGGCGAATTCACGAGCCCCACAGAAACACAATTCTACCACTACAAAGACCTCTGGTGTTTCTCACTTGCCGATAAAAAATGGGAGAAGGTAATGAATAGCCTACACATATAAAACTTACTAAAAGAAACATTTCTTACATTAAGCATCAGAAATTATTTATTAATTATTAATTAATTAAGTATAAGTAATTAGTAATCTGTTTTCTTAGATTCATCTTTAAATGTTTGGCATAGTTTAATAGTTTTGTTTAATTTTATCGTTACCCGTCACAACAGTTTTATATTTTTAATTCAATTTTATTCATATAATGACTAATAATCAAATCACAACTTTCTCTTAGATAGCGCTACTTGCGATTTACGCGAAAGTTTTAGCGCCAAATTTTTAATTTGCGTGATCCGCGTGTCCGCGCTTTGAAGGTGCGGGATCCAGCAGATTAATAAAAGTAGGGGGATCCCGGGGGAATGAGTGATCCCGTTTTGCGGATATGCAATCCCTATGTATGAAATAATGTGAAATAAATTTATCTATATATTTATAACCAATAACATGCTACTATGCAGGTGGTGGCTCCAAACGGACCCTCCCCCAGATCGGGGCATCGCATGGTGCAGCTGGGGCGTAAGTTGGTGGTGTTTGGGGGCTACAACGACGACGGTCGCGAGTGTCGCTACTTCGACGACCTCTACACCTTCTGCCTGGACGCCCGCCGTTGGGATAAGCTGATGCCCACAGGCCGTGGACCCAGTGCCAGGTCCGCTTGTGTCATGATGCCCGTTGGGAATGAATCCGTGAGTGTTGTTGTTCATTATCCATTACTAGTACAATACTCTACACAGAAATCTACTAAAACGTACGCGCTACTTCGTTAGTGTCGGCTTCATATTCTGGCAACACCCAGAACAAATCGTTTGGGGCAAAGCAGTTGTAACCAACTGGTTTTTGTATACTGATGTATATAATATAAGTAATACTTTATATTAAGCATGAGGAAGTTCTATGAGTTGATCAGCATCGCAAGCTTTTGAAAACCATCAAACAGAGGAAAGTTGCTTATATAGGATACCTGTTTAGGCATCCAAGATATATGCTCCTCCTCGTAACTCGTAATGATGGAAATGTTGCCAAAAAAAGGAAAGTCGGTCATAGAAAAACGTCGTGGTCGAGGTACAATTCTAGAGTGGACCGGAATAGTGAGTTCTGCCCAACTTTTTAGCCTCGCTAGAGACAAGGAAAAATATTCGGAGCTGACTACCAATCTTCACTAGTAGGAGAGGCACTAAGAAGAAAGCTTTAGACTAAGATATTTCTTACTTAGAAGCAGTATTTAAAAATACTGAGTTGAGAGGATAAACGCACTATACCGGATGGTGGGAATGGTATTATTATTTATGGTGAGACTTGTGTTAGAATGATGCGAATATTCTGTTGTCTACAGTTGATAGTGTACGGCGGGTTCTCCCGTGCGCGTGAGGGTCGCACGGAGCGCACGCAGACACACACAGACATGTTCCGCCTGACGAGCAAAGCGGACGCGTGGGCGTGGCGCTCGCTCTCCGGAGGGGCGCGGCCGGCGCGTTCGGGGCTCGCCGCAGCCGTCAACCTGCACAATAATAAAGCCTATATTTTCGGGGGCATAAGTGTGAGTATCGTTTCACCACTTTGACTTACGACAAAACTAACCATTAATAGGTATTTGCTATAATTGTTTCCCATAGCAACGGTTGCTATAGAGACTGTTGTCAATAGCAACAAAAAGCGAATGTAACCCGGGCACCTGCACAATAATAAAGCCTATATTTTCGGGGCTATAAGTGTGAGTATCGTTTCACCACTTTGACTTACGACAAAACTAACCATTAATAGGTATTTGCTATAATTGTTTCCCATAGCAACGGTTGCTATAGAGACTGTTGTCAATAGCAACAAAAAGTGAATTTAACCCGGGCACCTGCACAGTAATAAAGCCTATATTTTCGGGGCCATAAGTGTGAGTATCGTTTGGCCGCTTTGACTTACGGCGAAACCAAGCATTAACATATGGTTGGTATGGAGATTGATTTCTTTAGTAACGGTTGCTATGCAGACTGTTAATAGTAACAGTCTGCATAGCAACCGTTACTAAGGAAACAGATTGTTACTAATAGCAACAAAAATGAATGTAACGCGGGAACCGCTTGTTACTATAGCTAATATACTATGTATATCTTTTATTTTTTCATACAGCTTATATAAAACTATCAATTCAGCAACATCCTTTCTAAAAATCTTGAAATAGCATCAAACCATTAGCTTTCCACGTCCCTACATTCACATCCATATCGTATCCTGCATTCCGAACGAGCCCCCATAAAATTTGTGGAAAACGCGGAACACAAACAATTTGATGACAATATTCTTGTTTTATTCATAAATAAATCGTAATATTAAACTCCGACATTTTATATCGCCCATCTGTCAACCACTTTCTATTCTTTTCAAAGTACGAAATTGACAGCTCGATTTTAATCACTTACACCAGCCGCTCATACGAGATTCTCTCAGATGCCCGGTCGGTTCTCTTTAATACTTTAATTACCCAAATCCAAATTTAATACGTCCGCAAAAGGTTAAATAACCTAACTATTTAAACTCAAACAAATTAATAGGACGTGGAAGAAACAGAGGAAGAATTAAAGGGGGAGATGAGTGATGAACTGCAATTGTTGGACTTGGAAACGGGCCGGTGGCATAACGTGACGCTGAAAGCCGATCAGCAAAGCACACAGACAGCGTCAGCGCAAACGGAGAAGAAGAGCGAAGAGACTGCACCGGAAACAATAACAGGTATGTCATTTTAGTTTTCGTAATTTACCACATTAGCCTATTATGGTGGTGGATTGATTGTAAACGATAAATCCGCTTCACAAGCTCAAAGTTGCTCAGGGAGCTCGTTTTTGGTGGATATGATTCGGAATTAAAAATCCGCCGGAGAACGAAAGTCAATAAAATATTAAACTAAAGTTATACTATGTTGTTTTATTACACACACACGCACACACGCACACACACACACACGCACACACACACACACACACACACACACACACACACACACACATTTACGTATATTTATATATGTACTCCAAATTTGAATAATGACCGAATCGGAAGGTCTCAGCACGGGCGCGCCTAGTGAGACCTACTATGCTCCATCTAACTCCACCTGTAAATTTTTTCTGCTCCCCAACTTTTCTCCTTATTCTCTTCCTCCTCCTCTGCAGCAGTTCCAGAGCACTCGCTACTACCGGTCCACTCCCTGATATTACGTAACCAAAACTTTCTTTTTCGACCAACTAGTCTTTTGCCAGCGATTTTTCCATCATGATCCAGTTGCAGCAACTTGTGCCTGTCATGTCTCATGATATGACCCAGGTATGCAACATTTCCCTACAACAGACTTACCATTCATCTCTTACAGTTTCCCAAATAACATGGTAACAACAATGGTAATGCAGCTTTATGTAATATTAACTGTTCTCTTTCTTTGCTGGTAATTATTTATAACTATTATGCCAGGTTCAAGTAAAATACCATAATATCAAATCTTCTATTTATCGAAAGCCGAATTCAAATGAATGAATGAATCAAATCTTGAAATATAACTAATTTACCAAAACCTGGACTGTTTCAGTCAACTTAAAAAGTCACGAGACATGCATTTATTTCATATTACTTCACTTATAAGCCTTAATCGAACTATATTGTATAATACGCCACCACAATTAATCAATATAACTGATAATAATGTAAGATTATGAAAATTAAATAAAAACACAACGTCACTGATGTAAGTTGACGGGAAAAGTCCTATATAAAAGATAATGAACGTATTTTCTTTCAGTAATATCAGATGAAGTGTTCACGATGAAACTGGGCGGTGGTGGAGCTGTAGGGGCTCCGGAGACCGGAGCACCCCAAGCTTTGGGGATAAAGCGTTGTGGGGGTCCGGGGGCCCGCATGTCGGCCATGTTGGCCGTTCAGCGCTCCGCCCTCTATTTGTACGGCGGCGTGCTGGAGCGAGACGACAGGCAGTTTTACCTCGCCGACATGTACAGTCTGGGTGAGATAATGAACCACTATGAGTGGTATATAAATGTAATAATAAATTATGATTTTAATGATATTATAATAGTTTAATTATGTATTTTTTTAAAAAGTATTTTATTAAAGGGACGACCGATTGGCTCAGTGGCGGGGCCCTCCGCCCGCGGAGTCAATGGTCGCGGGTTCGATTCCCGCATAGGTATAAATAAGGATTTTTAAATGTTTAATCCGAGTCTGGTAACCTCCCCAATCCGCATTTCCTTTCCTGCCCCTTCCTTTCTTCTCTGTCCTTCCTTTCCTCTCCGCCAATCCACGGTCTGTCGTGCCAATGGATGCGTGGCTAGGGGCGAGCCTAGTCGCAAGCGTGCCGATCGTCCCGAGGTCGGGCTTCCCCGGGGACTATGGTGCCTTACCTCAGCATGCAGGGCTCTGCTGGGGCTGAACTCCATCCTCTTTTGCGGCTCGTGGGATTCACTAAGACGAATTTAATATACCTAATTTGTCGAAAATGACGGCGACGTGGTTCGCCACCCGTCACGTCCCGATTCTCACGAGGGCGAGAAGCGACCAATGAAGAGCCGTTTCGCTGCGATGGAATGGCAGCGGATGGAGCTCTGTGGTCTCTGCCAACCCCTGCGGGGGATAGGCGTGAATATATATATAAAAAAAAATAATTATTTATTTACATTTGTAATAATTGTTTTAGTTATTTTGAATAGTATGTAATAATTAAAGAGTACGCCATAAGTGGCAATGTGATGGAGCTTTTATACGTCTCTTTTTTCATCTTGTTATACCTCACATTATAAAAATAAAGAATTAATATTATTAACTCAGCAGTTCTTTTGTGGAAGAGGTAAAGAAGCAAGTGCAATACTAAGGCATTGCAGTTGCTTTACCTACATTAGAATAAGGATGTGAATAATAGGGGGAGAAGAAGGAAGAAAGAGAAGAATTTAGAGGCGTATGTACATTTAACGATATTAGTACGAGCAAGTGAATGAGTTTGTATATTTTGGTGTCATTGTTTACAAGATATGGAAAATGTGAAGGTGGCATTGGAAGGCGAGTGAAAATACCTTCCTTAATTCCAGATCTGCATAAACTGAATGACTGGAAAACCATAATAGAACAGCCGTCGCTTCCGGATTGGCTGGGATCGGAGTCTGAGGAGTGGGATTCGGAAGAGGATTCCGACGATAGCGACGAATCGGCCGACGAGTAGGGTGCCAAATTGACCCTTATGTCCAGCATTTAGGGAATAAAACGGAATTGTACCATTCGTACCAAGATTTTTCAAACTGTACTGGATATATAAGTTTTCGTATCCATGTAATTTATCAATTCACTTGTAATATATTTATGTATTTAGATATTCATATATATTTAAGCTAAATAAACTTTTATAAAAGTTTTTATTGTTTTCATTCGAACCTTAAAAAATCAAGCCTTTACATTTTTCAAGCCGGCAACGCTCCTGCAATGCCTCTGGTGTTGCAGGTGCCTATGGGCCGCGTTGATTGCTAATGTAAAGCAATCAACGCAGCGATACGCTAGTTTATATATTTCCCAATTCTATTAAAAAAAAGGAGTCTGATCCCTTTTCATTAATAAATGTTTACATTTGTAATATATTGCGTTCATTACACATTTAGATTTTGCATCGAGACCTGTTTACAAAAAGAGGTAAGATGGGCTCACAAATGAAACATGGCGCCCAAAATGGGACTTGATAATATTAATAAATGGAATCTTATCAATAATGGATTAGGTTGTAGAAGTCAAGTTTTGCTGATTGTATGAGTTTCCCCTGTACCCCGATTTTCAGCAAACCCTTCTCCACTAGAAGTATATAGTAGGAGTTGTAAGGCTCTCCACTTGCCGTCATATGTCACCGAATCACTACGTAACTCTTGAATGGTATTAGACCGATCTTCGTTGAAGGGTATGTTTTATAGCGGGTTTACTGCAGGCGCCATCAGTCTTAAGTGATGCTTACATACATACATATCGTCACGTCTGTTTCCCGTAGGGAAAGGCAGAGACCACAGATCTCCATCTGCTACGATCTCAACATACTTCATTACATTCCTTGTTTCCTCTATACTCATAACTCTGTTCATGCAAGCCCGCCGGTCAATTTGTTCAAGGTATGTTTTCTTTGGCCTTCCCCTACCGACCCTTCCATCCACATCCGCAACGTAAATTTCTTTCGCAAGTCGTCTTTCATCTATCTTCTCAATGTGCCCAACCTATCTAAGCATCCCTTTCTCGACTTTTATCACGACACCTTTTACGAGAGCAATTAAACGATAGAATAAGGAATGGAGATATAAGAGATTATATCTCCATTCTTTATTCTATCGTTTAAAGTTACTGAGTAGTAACAGGTAGTAAAGTTAGTAATGGCTAGTTTCTTCTATTGTAGATTTTATTTCTGACTGTACGATTAGTTATCAGTTTTAAATCTGAATAGAGGTCTCTAGGATTCACAATAATGAATGGTGCCCAACTTGGGACATAAATATTAATGAAGCCTCACATACAACACTATCAAATCAAAAAAATATCTATAAAAACATAATTATTAAGACAAGGGTTTACAAAAGAAAAGAAATACCATTTGTTTAGAAAAGATAACATTTAATTATCATATATTTTACATAATGAAAATAATTTCTAAAATTACAATATTAAACTGTATATTTACTATTCAAGTATATCGAATTTTCCGAAATTTCATGTTTTTTTTTGTATAAACATTGTGCGTTTTCCTTGATTTCACTGAGATACGTAAAACGAATCCATACACGGATAATACTATATTTATAAAGAAATTAACTTTTTTAATTTCTCATGAATGGCTTAATAACAAACATTTAGGATTTGTGCGCTGGTCCCAAAATATAAAACAATTTTGATAAGTTACAATAAAATTGCTTTTCAAGCGTATTCATATAACAATTTTTGAGATCAAAATTCGATTTCTCTTTTCAATTTTTATAAAAAAAAATTACGCAATTTCCATGTGTATATGTATATAAAAAAATAATACGCATAAGAATTCGTTTTTCCGCTACTGCAATAGAACTAGCTGAGAATAATTATTTAGATTAGTATGGCATGTAAGAATAAACTTAAGTAAAATATACACTGGTTCACTATCCTTACATTAAAAATAAAACAATTTAATTTGCAATGCATTGCAGTTTGACTACGTATTTCTTTTTACTAACTGATTATAATATGCTTAACAACACATTGTAAATTAAAATCAATTTATAATCACTAGTAAATGTAAAGCTGAAGCCAAAATTAAAAAAGTTATATAAAAAGAACAACAAAATATACGATAATGTCAGTCGGTAAAAAACTTAGTCCGAATGAACAAAAAGAAAAAACAATACAACCACAAGGCTATTTTTAGTATAAAAAGTATGACCATAGACAATCTTATACATTTACATTTACTAAGAGCAATTTTAATATCGAAGAGATATGTTAAACTTAATATAATGCAGATTCTCACTAGAAAATTTAATACACTTAACAATTTTGACTTAGATTTGCAAGTGAGAGGCTGTCTTGTTTTTTTTTTAGGCGGTGGAAACCAATTTTTTTATCCCGAATATAAAGTCATATGACATTTAACACTCTCTACATATTGAATAGTTTGCATTACTTGTGGTTTTATTGTACTTTTATAATAAAGTAATTCAAAAGCAAATCAGTCTCTTACTGTAAGATTAGAGATAAAACTACATTTTATTTACAATTTAAACATATTCCCATTTTATAATTCGATATCAAATGGAGCTTCGCGTCAAATTTTATGTACAGTTGCAACGTAGGTTGATTAATTTTGACAATCTTATGTCAAAATATAAATGTCAAAACCATTTAAAATCTATAAATAATAATAAAAAAAAGCCCCGCGAAGCTGCACAACTTCTCGTATAAATTCCATACGTACACTGTATATATTTAATATTATAAAATGTTAAAAACATACATTCGCTATCTAATGTATTCATAATTTACAAGTTAATATTTACAAAGATCATTCAATAAATACACAATTTGGCTGGAGACTTTCTCTAAACATTCCATTACTGGTCTAAGACGGATAAAAAATTATTTGATGTATTGTCAAACACTGAATATTTTTTTTTCTCCCCACAGGAGATATATGTAGATAACATTAAAAGTACAGATTATGGGTTATTTTATCAAGATATTACGCAGAGATCGGTAAAATAGCTCTTATTTTAGGTGGCTACACAATTACAAATGGAGACTAGAAAAAAATTGTTTTGAAATTGTAAATGTGTTCACATTATTTCAAATAATATTATAGCTCTAATGTAGAACGCAGAATAACCAACATTAGCAAGTGTGTTGCCACCTTAAAATAAAGATTTCAATTTTTTCCCTATGACGGCAGAAACCAACCTTATCCATAGACTAAACCGCATAATCAAAATTGTGCAAACCACAAATATATTTCCTACAGAATAAACCATGTATTTAAATTAGTTGAGAGTTCCATTCGATTCGTCCGTGTCCACACAACTTATATCACAGCGCGCACTATTCCCCATTCGTTCTACTAGCGTCGCTTACACTGACTAGGCTGTCTTTCAACAGCGTGCTATTTCTCGAAGTCGATGACGTCTCGTAGTAACGTTATCTCGAATAATCGATTGATTTTATTCGATTGTCAGATTTATATTAAACATTTAAAAATAAGTGATCGGGTAAATGTAGATTGTCGGATATACTTGCACGCATGACGATACCGTAATAATCAAAATTTAACGTTAATAACTTCGTTTTAATGTTGAAATGGATACGTTAATCTGTGGCGTTTAATTTTATGGGTACGCAAATTAGACTAAAGATCATCAAGTTAAAGTTGAATTTCGATTGTCACGCACATATTTGTGTTGGCATTTCGACAATCCACATTAGTAGGTGGATAAAGTAATTGAATATTGTACGCAAATACGTGTAAATAAAATTAAAAAAATATTGGTCTTCTTCGATCCTTTGAAATTTGTTTTTTTTTTTCACAACCCATATATGTGTCTCCTTATCTGGAGGAATGTACATTAGTCCATCACGCGGATTCAAGTTCAAGGCGGATTTGCACGGGGTACCCAGACTCTGAATATCTGTAGATTATACATATATTTATTCCTATATAAATTAAATCATAAATAACTATCAGAAAAAAGACCAATATAATTTTAATTTGGTCCCGTCGCAGAGTTAAAACGATGTCCATAGTTAATATAAATCTGAGCCAATCAACAGCCGAGTACGGACGTCAACGAAAACACGACCTAGAACAAGTCGGTCACGATCGTTCCGAACCACGCGCACACGACGGGCAACGCGTATGTGAACAGTGCCTTATGTAACGACGGCCGCGCCGCAGAGCCGGGCAATGGCTCGGGTGCCGGTGTACGTTGAACCGCGGGCCGTTCGCTGCTGGCTTCGAACACCGGGTCAACCCGACTGGTCGCCGGCACGTCGGCGATTCTTCCCCGTATGTTCACGTTGTTCGTGTTCGGCCCGCCGACGATGTTGGGCTCGAAAGGCGGCTCCGTGACCGGCGTCGGCCGTTGTTCTACTGGTGATTCTTGCGTTACATCATCACCAGGTCCACCGGCTCCGGATCCTGTGAAATTTTAGTTTTGTGATAAACCATTTTTGTTGCAGGATGGATATTACATTTGAAATATAGAAATAGAAACATTTATACTAAAATTAAAATCTAAATAATATTATATTGTATAAATAAACAAAAAGATGATAATTTAAATCTAAAAAGTGTCATAAAATGGTTCTTGCTTAACCGCATTCGCTATATGAGATATATCATCAACATGAAGAAAAGAAAAACAGCTTGACGTAGACCATAGGTTCCCAACCTTTTATGGACTACCGTCTTTGCGAGAAAAAATGGTAAACTTGTCGATCGGCGGCGTTGATTACTTTTGATCAGGCGACACGTTCCCTCCTTTATTAACTCATCAAAAAGAATCAATGTCTCTTGCGCAAAAAAAAAAATAAACATAAAACTGCGTTACCTTCAGGATAGTCAGGATTGAGCTCTCTGTCCTCGTCATCGTCGGGCAGGTTCTCCGTGTCGTCGGTATCATCGCCTGAACCCGAGCCGGAGCCAGCCGTCTCCACGAAGTCCAGGGAAGACGCTGCCGCCTCTTGAACATTATCTGCGGAAGATTATATTGAACATTACACGGGCTGTTCTTTTTATTATACAAAGTGCAAAACAATGCCTTTTTTATATTTTGTATAAATTAAAAATTCATACATAATAATAAAAATATGTATACATGTCAACATTGAATCTGACAGCTACAAACCTAACGCGTAAAACAAAGGCATCTTTAAAAATCAGGATCAGAATAAAGGTATCTTTAAGAATCAGGAACCAATAACCTCTTAAAAATAAAGGATTCAATTATCACTTTAAAACAGCACGAGTCAATGAAATTGCACCATGTTGCTGGTACGGTTCATTGGGGTGTATGCACGTGACAGAAATTGTCCACGCGCGTAAATAGTAAGGCCACAATAATAATTCTTTATTTGCATAATGTATGGAATAACAAGATAAAAAAGACGTTTAAAAGCTCCATCACATTGCCACTTATGGCTTACAAATCTCATTAATTATTACATACATACAGATCTAAATACATAAGTCGCTTATGGTTACAAAGCATCAAATTATTAATAAACTGTTACATTGTCATTATAATTATAATTGATTTAACTATTACATACATTCGATCCAACTTTTAAAGCAAAAAAGACCTTAGTATATTAAATATTGCCATCTATTAGCCATTCATATAGTCTTATTTTAAATAATGTTGTGTTAAATTGTTTTAATTCATGAGGTATATTGTTGTAGATGCGTATACACATGAGCAGGTAGCTTTTGACATATTTACTCAGTCTGGGGTGATCATCCGGCACTAATCTTTTAATCACTAATACTAATTTAATAGTAACACAAGTGGGCTCACTCGAGAGAAGTTCCACAACCTCACAGAATATCAGCGTTCTTCTATCTCTTCGATCTACATGTCTATTTCAGGCGATTCACCAAGTAATGTCTACAGCGACTTACCGCAGCATTTAACTGTGTTATCGCGTTTCATAAGGGATCAGTTTTGGTTTATGCCGACCGCAAGAAAACCATTTTCGAATCGTCGATATCGACCAGTTTAGGAATCACTGCATTAGAACAATTGACGCATATAGGCTGTAGAATTATAATTGTGGATCTCACCATCTTTCCACTGCACCTCGACGCCGTTATACGCGTCCTTGAGCCGCTGCGTGAGGGCTCGCAGTGCGTCGAGCTGCACTTTGGCCGCCGCCGCGTTACCCCCCGCCCCGCGCACTTCGGGGTTCGAGGCGAGTGCAGCGGAGCCCTCGCCCGCCGGACTGTGCACGTAGCTGGAAAGGTAATCGAAATATAAGTCATAGCCTTTTATGAAGAAATACAATACAAGTGTGTCAACGTTGAACTTAACGTGTCGAACATATGACGTAAAGGGATCAATGACCACACTCCCGTAGAAAACCGGCGTCTGAGTGGTAGCTTAGCTACCACGCTTTGTACGGTGAGCGGTCGAGTTTTAGAGGCCCAACACCCTCCCCCATCGCCCTCCTATTTCCACTCCCATTAAGACACTTTCCTTAAAGGTCGGCAACGCTTCCGCACTACCTATGCCGCTGCGAATATCTATGAGCGGCGTTGATTGCTTTCTATCAGGTGACACATCTGCTCGTTTGCCTTCCTATCCCATAAAAAAACCTTTTCAAAACGGCAGCATAGTGCGGTTGTCCACAATGTCCGCGCGAATTATAAACTATTTTGAAAACAATATTTGGAAAATGAAAAGATATCACTTTAGGAGTTAATTTAACAAGTATGTAATTTTTTAAAATTTCCAAGTAGGTAATTTTTTACACTGATACGCATTCGTATACTTAATACATATACATTTTTTTCACAGCCCATATATATCCCACTACTGAGCACGGGCCTCTCCATTTCAGGAGCAACGGACGTTAAACCCACCACGCTTGTCTAATGCGCATTGGCGGGGTTACCAGACTCGGAATAAATATCTGTAGGCCATACATATATTTTATTCCGCTGCGGGGACTGAACCCGCGACCATTGACTTCGTGGGGGGGGGGGGACCACTTAGCCAGTTGGACGTCGTACACATATATATAAATAAATTATTTTTGCCTATACCTCGAAAATATTGTCACTCTTCCCTGCTGCTACTGTAAAATAGACCTACGGGGGCCCGACCCCCACAGAGATCTTTGATTAGAGTGCCGGCCCGGAGGAGGAACAACTGTCCTCCTACGGGTCATCAGTGCTGGAAGGGTTGGGGTTACAGTACCTGGCGAGCGCGGAGCCGTTGAAGCAGGGCGCGGTGGTGACGCTGACGGAGCTGCAGAGCGCGGCGGGTAGCTGGCTCCAGTAGTGCCGCGAGTTGCGCACGCGCGCCCGCGTCTCTCGCATCAGCCGCTCCAGCACGGGGCTGCCCCACTCCGCGCCTTCACAAGTGGAAACGTTTCGCGAAATAAGTTAAGTATTTCTTTATATGTATAAAATAAAAATAATTTGTTTGCCATAATAATGTGGTTTTATGTGTGTATGTCTCTCTCTCTAGTCTCTAGATTAATTTTATATTTTTTATGTAACGCACCCTCTAAAGTGTTGGCAGAATGATCAGCGTTGTTGCATGACTACAGCATTAAAGCTGAGCAAAAGCCTATTCTTTGGCACATTAATTTTAAGTTATTCCAAAATTTTGTGTAGTACTTTACTCTAATTTTTAGCTTAATGTGTATTTTGATTGTTACTTTTGATGTCGTTTGTATTGTGCCCGCATGCTTGTTTGCCTGCTTTGCTATAAAAAACATGTATTTGTCCACAAACTTACCGTGAACGTCATCAGCTTTACTAGTCACTGGCTTCTTCTTCTTAGAACCCCGTTTTCCGTCGAAGTCGTAGGGCTTCATGTATATGTCGCCCCCAACTGGCGCCGCATCGGGTTCCGCACCCCTCTTCCTCCTTTCGTGCTCCTCGTAATCCTCCAAATCTATATGACCTTTCATATACTGAAGGAACCGTTCCCTGGATTTGGCCTGCTCAGCCATTTCCTCCGTCGCCTTCCTGATGCCCTCCGGCGTCTGCAGGCTGATTAACGAAGGGTCGTTGTTCACTAAACTCTCAAAGGACGCTTCTATTTCAAAGTCATCCACGTCGTTTGCCTTCTGGTTCCAATCGAAGTCCGGCACGGACCGGACGAACCGGCGACTCCTCTCCGGCGCGAAAAATGGTCCGGTACTGCCGCTCCCGCCCAGATCCGGTTTACCGCATCCGGCAAAAATCTTCTGCGAGATCTCCTGATTGTGCTCCTGGAAGCTCATGATAGCTTCCGATATTTTGATATCTATGGGTTCCACGACCATCGCAATGTTGAAGGGGCCTTGTAGACGATCAGCTACCTTTTCTACGGAGTCTGAAATCATGTAATATAATTAATAGTTTAAAATCATATATTTACCACAAAATATAAGTAAAATAAACCAAAAAAAAATATATGATTGATGGCGTTTGGCGAGCATCCAGACGTTTTTATATCAATAAATCGTTCAACAGCCTGCGGCAGTCCACTGCTGGATATAGGCCTCCCCGAAGAAGCGCCACCTAGCCCGATCTTCGGCTTCACGCATCCAGTTTCTGCCAGCCCCCCTGCGCATTTCGTCCCTCAACAATACGTTTGCCGAGATATATTTGATACAACAAAAACACTTTAAATGCAAACATGATTTGAGACTTATTGCAAAGCATAATATTTCAGAGGCTACCGCAAAATGTGATGGCATTAGCATTTACGTAATGGCGGAAAATAAATTTTGGATTTGGATTATTTCCAGTCGTGAATTAAAATAAAACAGAATCAAATGGAGAGGATGAATGAAAGACGACTAGTAAAAGAAATTTATGTTGCGGATGTGTATGCGGAAGGGTCGATAGGGGAAGACCACGAAAAAATATATCTTGACCAAATTGCGCAAGTTTTTCGGAAAGGCCAGGTCAAGAGTATCCCTAACCAACAGGCCTGCATGAGGAGAGAGATGAGTATGGAGGAAAAAAGGAAAGTGTGCCGAGATCGTAGCAGATGGAGATCTGTGGTCTCTGCCCACCCCTACGGGCAACAGGCGTGAGGGTATGTATCTATGTATGTTATGGTTGTCCTGTTGAACTTGAATCAATCAAACAGAATCTATTCTATGGTTAGGTTTCGTTAGGGTATTCATATAAAAGTAGACGCTTGATCTCCTCCCCTGAGTCGAATGTAAATTCAAATTCACTATTTTTTTACATAAGAAATTAAATTTCATTAGTCCAATGTCAGTCAACTAACAGTCAAGCTTTTACCACAATTTCGCAATGAGCTGCTGAACGAAGAAGAAACGTCAAAAGAAAATCTGCAGATTTGTAATTTTTTCTGTATTTTGAACGATAGTTATCTTAACACATTGAAGACGGTATGCGCTGAAAAGTGTCTAGCCTCAGTACCCGCACATTTTTTATTATTATCACTACAATTATCATTTTTTTCATGTGTTTATGTTGTCTTTACTTGCAATTACACAATATTGCATCAGATTCCAAAAAACGTGAATTTCCGTCAACCGTCGCCAACAGTTGAAAAACAGGAATTCCCCGGCTTCAATGCGTTAATCAAAATAACAAGCAGGACTTTTTGAATGCAATTAAAAGTAAAAATCGTGTGATGTTCTTTCAATCGATTTGGGTATAGAAATAGGATGTTTTTTATGGGATAGGAGGGCAAACGAGCAAGCGTGTCGCCTGATGGAAAGCAATCAACGGCGTCCATAGACAACCGCGACATCGTAGGAGTCGCGGAATCGTTGCTGGCCTTTTAGGTATGTATAGGCTTGTTTTTTGAAGGTTCCAATGTCGTATCGGTTCGGAAAGACCGCCGAGGGTAGCTGTTTCCACAAACTGGCGGTGCGTGGAAAGAAGTTACGAGAGAAACGCACCGTGGTATATCGCCACGTAGGATAGAAGCGATATATACTAACCAACGTATGCGTCCCACAGTTCGCCAATGTCAGCGTGCGAGGGGAGACAGCCGCGTAGCACGTTGTGGCAGTAGCGACTGCAAGCCGGGGGCTGTTGTTCCGCGCAGCTGCCGCAGAAACGAAGCCGAGCCCACGCCGTGGAACACTCCCTGCTCAACTCCACCTGGTGAAAACAAGTTCGTGTAGTTTAGTATCAGCGTGGTTGCCAGATCAAGCAACAATCGCTGTTGACCTCTTGCGCTATAAAGACCGCGTACCACCCACGTCTGTATGCTTTTGTTCCAAAACCGCCAGCGACGTGTATACCACGTCGATGGGCATTTGTCGAAGAATCAAAAACGACGTGTCCGTCACGTCGGCTAACAGTTGGGCTCGTTCATTACTCGAGCTACAAGTAGTAGCGTAAGTGCTTAATAAGATTCGGGCTTACGATCTGAGATTGTGGCTTGGACTACTAATGTGAATTGAATTTGACTGAATTGTGATTGAATGAGTTTCCAACTAAGGAAGGAGAGAACAACCTTCGGTTAACAAGAATTCTAGTAATATTAAAAATATCGCTAGTCTTCTTTGAAGGAAAGCAAAGTCATGAATAAAAGATAGAATTTTTCTAATCTAGTTAAAGATGGAAGAGTTTAGCTGCAGTGTTTTGGGTTAGGAAAAATGGTTGACACCAACAGTCCAATGGTATGTAAAATCAAGTAGATAGGAGCTCATTCTTTGGGATACAACTACGCTACAGGCATATGACGTAAGTTATGGATGGTCTCACACTAGGTTTTAAAATTGCACAACCGAAGAATATAAAGAATCGAACCCACCGAGTTTAATAAGTCTAAGGCATTGGCTATTCACGGCTTACATATTGAATAAACTTTTATTATTATTTAATAGTGGTAGGGCCATGCTGCAGACGAACACTTTGTCAAGAATGGCATAATATTTGTGTGCTATAGCAAGAATGAGCCGGCTCGCCCGGGGAAGTACCACATTTCCGCGCTTCGCACGGTGAGCGGCCGAGTTCCGGAGACCCAACACCCACCTTCGTCCCTCTACCCCTCCCCCTCCCATAATGATACTTTCCTTGAAGGTCGGCAACGCTTCCACACTACCTATGGCGCTGCGGAAGTCTATGGGCGTCGTTGATAGCTTTCCATCAGGTGACACGCCTGCTCGTTTGCCTTTCTATCCTATAAAAAAAATATTCAAAGAATAAATAAACATAAACTTTTTTATTTTATTTTATTTATTTATCCTTTTTTACACATTTGAGTACAAAGGCGGTCTTAATGTCGGAAGACATTCTCTGCCAGTCAACCTTGGGTTCATAGAAAAGATTTATCACGATTAGGTACAATATAAATAGGAATATATTATTATTAGATAATTAATATTTAATTAACGATACATACATATAGACGCAAAAAGCGGAAATGTAGTAAAACGCAAAATGAAAACTTACTACCGAAGCCAAAAAAAAAACTTTTAAGATTTCTGAAAAAAATGTATCTGATCACTCAAAAACAGTTTTAACAATGCGCAAAAAATTTTCTATTGGTGGTCTCGAGACTCAGGCCATTCGACGCAGTATTTTTATTCTTTACTGATGCGTGTGTCATTTACAGCGTTTTCGCTTTTTTACGTCTATATATAAGAAGATGTATTAAATATACATTTTATGTGTGAATATTAGTATGTAATAGGTAATCCGCAAGCGGATCTCTATTAACTCGCGAATGGAATACGAAACGATGAGAAATAAACACAACTTAGCATGTGGCAATAAAAGTAATTTTGATGCGCGCTTACAATTCCCGTGAATTCTGATGAAGCAACGTCCCGGCGAATCGCATAATGAGATCACTCTTGCGGCCCATTTCGCATTTAAATCTGCCGCAATTAGCGATTTATCAACGTTAATAACAGACAAATCTGTTCCAAGTACCGCAGATGATACGCGCATGGTGGCTTTAATAATGTTATATTATATTATTATTTGCGAGTTGTGATTGTCACTTGGCGCCAACTGGATATCAACGGACGGTGTGAGTCAGTGTGGATGCGGTCTTATTAACGAAGCGGCAGCGATGAGAATAGCGAGAAATTACGTTCATATCAATACGTCTTCTGCCAAACCGTTGTTTGAAGATTTTCTGTTAAAGCCGCATGTTATTTATTACTTTGTTGTGTTATTGTAGGGAATTTAAAACTACATATATACCTTTTCCTTGATTACTATGATTTTTGGATTATTTTACTTTATTATAGAGTATATGTGACAAACAAAACGCTAGTTGTAAAGCACAGGTCGTACCTATACGCCTCCCGTGGCACGGAACGTGTTGAGTGACTTGCGTTATATTTAATTAAATACACCCTTTACAAAGCGATCGCTTCGCTCATCACTATGAGTACAACCCAACCCATTGAGCTCCTGTTATGGGAAGGTCAGTTCCCACATTGAATATTGATTAGCGAGCGAATGTGATGCGAAAAATTAGCATCACACAATGATGCCGCAACCGATGGCGCCCAGAGGCATTGTTTACTGACCCTGACGGTGAGGTGTTGATGTCTGCGAGTTTCAACGCGTCGGCTGATTCTTTATAGCAGCGATTCCCAACCTGTGCTACACGTACCTTGGGGGCTCACGAGGACCCATTAGGGGTTCGTGAAAATTATACAGTTAATTTATTAAACATTATTATAATGTATTATGTCTTCAATGTGTAGTTTAAAACGAATCTAATAATGTACATAAAGGGACTTCTCGAGTAACTCTCTGTAGACAATTCTTTAGAGACGGTACTAGGTACTGTGGTGATACATTGATAAATGTATCAAGTACATACGTATATTTCAAAGTTAAGATTAACAATAGATAGATCTGAAGAGAAACGAGGCACGTTTTTAGGATTAATTGAGTGAGTGAGGATTTATGAGTACCTAACCCCTCGCCTGATAAATCCATACGTACGTATGGAGTTATAAGGCTAGGGGTAGTCATAAATAAAAAAAAATAATGAGGGGTACGAGAACGAAAATAGATTGGGAAGCACTGCTCTATAGTGTCAGCGCAGTGAATCGAAAATGCGACACGTTTAACAATTGAAATCATTGTAGAATAATAAAGTATTTTATTGGTGGTGTTCGCGCTTACGATCTACCCGTATTTATTCTTTATTATTCGCAATAAAAATATGAGCGGGTAGAAAAATAAAATGTAATGTGTCGGTGCGAGTGTGATATGACTTTTTCTTAGTTCTGTTCAAGTTCTTATGCTAGCTAGACAAGTTATAATTTATATTGTTGGGAATTGTCAAGATTACACTAGTTTTGAATCAAATTTGTTTTAATTGAGTTCGGATGGACTCCAGTGTCTAAGTAATAGACAGGTGGAAGACAAAATTCTAATATATAAATACTAATCTTTATAAAAAATAGTTAATAAAATCTTAACATTCCACAATAAAGTGTTAAAGCCATTCATGAGGAGTGGTGCGACTCGACTGGGGAAGTCACTTCACAGAATTCTTTTACTACCTTCTTTCATTATTAAATTCTTCACAAACTGATCCTCAGGCAGGTAACGTCTTTAGTGCAGTATCTTTAGTTTTGCAGATATCGATAGACGGCGGTTATATCGCGTAGGGTCATATTTAGTAGAGGACAGGACAGTTAAGTTACCTGCATCATATTGCGAACAACTTCAGCGCCAGCTCTCAGCGCCTTGTGGAAGGTCCGGGTGGCGACGAACGCCCTCCGAAGTTGCACCGACAGCTTGTGTGGCACGTCCTCGAACGGCTGGATGTCCCTCATATGCTCGTTCAAACACTTCAGATACCTGGAAAGAAATAATTGACCATCAAGTTAAGTGATAACGATATCTTGACGTAAAATGGATAAGACTGACGATCGATAAATTGTGGTTTAACTACACAGAAATAATGGGTGGATTTCGCTCTCAAAGGCCGCTATGTTACTATATGAACTGGTACCTCGGCTTCGGGAAACGATGGTATAATAGTTATTTGAATTCCTACCATTAGTTCACGCTCACCCTATTTTCGTCTTTAATTGGTCCCTCATTACTGAGGATCGTGTCACTAAAAACCATGTCGGACAATGTTGTTGGCGACCGTCCTCGCGCTCTCTTCTGTTGGGTTGTACCAACAATGACCCGCTTTTTCAGGTTACCATCTCCTCATTATGTGTTTCTCTGGTACTCTCCCTAACTTGTTCAAATTTTCAATCGTTAATAAAATACTTTTTATTCATCCACTCAAGTTCAAATACATTTTTTTAAATTCGTAGTGGACGTTCTTTAATTCAATTATTTTATTAATTTTAGTATATTATTTTATTAATATATTCAATTAATTTTAGTTTTATATGGGAAAAAATATTCTTATAACTAACATATTTAGCAGGATATAAATTTAGGAATAAACACCGCGAAGTGTGAAGATCCCTGGAAAAAGTAGGAATTGACTTCACCGTACGAAGCGCGGTAGGTAAGCTACAATTCAAACGCCGGTTTTCTGCGGAAGTGTGGTACTTCCCCGGGCCATATATGCAATTCTTGACAAAGTATTCGTTTGCAGCGTGTCTCTACCATTATAAATGGACGGATTTCTTCTTTTGAAGATAGCCTTATTCATAACTTCCTTAGCTACTCTGAGCTCGTGAAGCAGACGGGTTGTCAGTGTCTACGTTTCGCGAATCCGAGGTAATCCGCCGGAGAACAGGTCACCAATATTGTTGTCCGAGTTAGTAAAATGAAGTGGCAATGAGCTGGTCTCATTTGTCAAAGAAGCGACACTCGTTGGGAAGACGAATGCTAGAGTCTCTTGCCCAGAGAATCTTGTCTCCACAAACATAATGTGGGATTATCTCCGGTTAGATAGACCAAAGATTTACGTAAGACATTTGGAAGAGGCTGGGTACATAAAGCCGAAAATAAAAATGCAAAACAAGCCTACTAGATTTCTCTTCCCTATAGTAGAAATCAAACTGTTTAATTTATTCATATTTATGACCTCATTCATATTAACTACATTGATTTTCATTCTTATCCATAAATTGGTAGAGGCATTTTATGAGCCACTGCTCAATTTAATATTAGAAATAAATTATAATAACAAAAAATAGTCAATCAAAGGGGTCATCACGCAATACTTGGTCATCCATAAAAGTAATCGACCTTAAGATATCTCAGACTATTTTAGCACGCAATTCGACGGCAATTAGAGCTACATTAGAATGCGTCCAACATGAGTAATAGAGGTGATCTCATGCAGAAGGGATTGACTGTCAGATGACAATAAACTTATATTATTGTTAAAGCGAATTTCAACTGTAAAATGGTAGACTTAAAGTATAAATTTGAATATATGAAACAGGCTTAACTTGAGGCACGTAAGTAGAAACATGAGAATTGTTTATAAGGACAGATCTATAAAGCACTTAGGCGGGACAGTTTATGTGTTATAAACACGTAAACAAACGATCGGGGGCGATAATAGGGCATAAAGTGCCACCGGGAGCTGTTACGTACGATAACATTATAGTGTTAGTGCCGTGGTGTGACCTACGAAAGCTCCGGTGGGTAGTTCGTGCCGGGCCGCGATATATTTGTACGGTTTATGTGGGTTGCAATGGATTTCTGCGGAACGTAACGAAATCGCTTCAAAATTACTTTGTTTTTTTAGGGTTTTATAAATACCTGGTTTCTCTTTTTGTGTTCATATTACTTATTCGACTTTAATGTATTTGGATTAAATACAAAATTATTATTGGAAAAACTGATATTAATGTGTACTTTAACTAATAACTTATTTGCAGTGAAAGACAAATTGTTATTATTAAAAATATATTATTGTCATATAAGGATAGAGACTATAATCATGTTTCTCGATAACCCTTTTAGCTGTGTCTTTGTTCGACCGAGTATTTCGGCACATTCTTTATATTTATAACAAAGCAAAAAAATTTATTTACACGGCTTATAAACATAATGCAAATTTTACAAACAAAAACTAAAAACCCACAGCTTTGTTTATCTTTTGACATATATTTATAAAAAAAGGAATTATTTATTTTTTATAAATATACCTTTATAGCGTTTATCGACTGGAAGCAATTTAGGTCGTCCATATTTTTTTTTTAAATTTTCAAATAAAGAACACGTCTACAAGTTACTTTTTAATTTCGTCACGAAAACGAATCGAATCGAATTGGCCACACAATACACTGTAAGGCACACAAATGATTTATGAACTCTATTAAGTAATCTACGTCCAGTAGTTTTTACATTAGATTATATTAGATAAAGCTAGAAGTCGTAAAGATTAGCTGTTATCTTTGATTGAAATAAATATTGGGTTAATGTTTAGAATTCCTAATCGCACAATAGTACTGCTTAGGTATTTTTAATAAGTAAAATACAGTAGATAAGCCTCATTTCCAGAATGGTTTTATTTTGGTTTTTTTTAAAGACCGAGTGACTAACGGTGAATAGGACTACCACATTTGTTTAATGAACATTCACATGGGAGAAAGTGCCACTGTATGGAAAGCATTGTCTACTAGAGTAATAATATATGATTTTCAATCCGCCAGTCCAAGGTGGGGTCCAAGGTATTTTTTATGGGACAGGAAGGCAAACGAGCAAGCGTGTCAGCTGATGGAAAGAAATTAATTCCGCTCATACACATCTGCTAGTTCCCCACATAGGCATCACAAATGCGTTACGGGCCTTTAATATATGACTAGGCTTGTTTTTTGAAGGGTACAATCTTGTATTGGTTCTGATTGCAGGGTACCACTCATTTGTGAGAGATGCCGATGTTTTTTAAGGAATTCAATAATAAATAACGGTCTACAATAATACATTTTACTTGTGGTAGAATTATACTTCAGGTGAATACCTACTGTTTTTTTTTTGACAATATAGCTTGAAAGACAAATTGGGGATCGCAGATTGGTTTTTATGATTCGAGTAGATACCATCTAATGCTATTTGCTTCTGTATTCTTCTCGTACGACACTTATAGTAGTTCTAATCCATGCTGGAAATGTGGCGGTACTTCATGAAAGATTGGGAATCTGTGGTCTAAATTATAATCGAGTTTCGATTCGAGTCAGTTTTGATTTTTTTACAGCCCATATATGTCTCACTGCTGGGCACGAGCCTCTCCATTTCTGGCGGAATGGACGTGAACCTATCATGCTTGTTCAAGGCGGATTGGTGACGCAACCAGACTTTAATAAACACCTGTAGGCCTGTAGGTAATAAATACATATTTTCATGCGATGCGACAATCGAAATGGTTTACTTACTTCTGGTCGAAGTTGTACTGCGAATTGAGTACCGTGAACATCTTCTCGTACAGTATACCGAAGAAGTCGTCCATCATCTTGTCGAAGTTGGTGTCGCCGCGTGTGTAATAGCTGGAACGGAAACAATTGCTTTAAAGGTGTGGTGCTAAAGTATGGTACGGTCCGTCGGCTCTATCTTATGAAGAAAGAGAACATTGTACTGTTATTTAAATGGAATATCTGGGCAAATATTGAGTAGACAGGGATAGCAGATGCTGTCGATCTGTTTCGTTGGTTCCAGCAAGAACCAACGTGGTGAGATCGCGGACCACAGTGACGACATAAATACGGACACACACATACATCTATATATTTATTACTCATACTCATATATATATACACATACAAATAAATACACATACAATACAATAAAATTAAAAACAATTAAATCATGTAATAATAAATTCACTGCAACCACAAGAACAAGTTCCTATTTGCATACATACTTAGAATTTTTGAAAACATATTTATAGTATGCAAGTCACAAAAAGGTGGTGGCAAGTTGTTCCAACACTTAGTTGCGGTGTATTTAAAGCTACCACGAAACGCAGTTGAGCAGTGGCGAGGAACAACCAGTGATGACCTAAACGCCATATGCTAAATTGTTTTATAATAAAACAGCTGTAATTGTGCATATGCTAAATTGTTTTATAATAAAACAGCTTTAATTGTGCATATGCTAAATTGTTATAATAAAACAGTTGGAATATACGGTAATATTACACCTTTAAATTTATTTAATAATAATTCATTGTAATTTGCAACAATCACTTTTTTATTAAAAGACTAGCATCTTATTTTTCGATATTACAAGAATTGTTAATAGATATATTACATACTTGTTAATCATTCCAACTATATAAGGATCAAGGTTTTTAATTTTTTTTATTTTTTTTTATAAGGATCAAGGTTCTCATCAATAGTCCAATGGCAGATACGAATTCACGACGTACAAATCTTTATCTTCAAGTCTTGCTAACTAGTTTTTGCTTTAATTTCACACCTGTTTTCTTTTGTTTTCTTTGATGGCAATTATTTATGACAAATATCTTGGAATGTGCTAGTTACCTTGTCACGATAAAATGGTGGCTATTTTATCAAAATCTTCAATGGACTTTTTCAGTCAACTTAAAAACTTACGATACATGCATTTATTTCATATCACTTCACTTATACACCTTAATCGAACTATATTGCATAAAACGCCAAACAATATAACTGATAATAATATAAGATCATAAAAATGAAATAATAACACAACGTCACTGATGTAAGTTGACGCGAAAAGTCCAATCTTGTGGTTAGGAGTTGCAGTGAAATGCATTATAATTTCTTTTTATTATTGACGATGTTATTCTAGGTATACTGTCAGAGTTATACTTAGCTAAGATACGCGAAAAGGATTTTCTTTTCGCGGACCTTAGTTAAGGGAAACGCCTGACTCTCTTAATGATGTTTTAGGCCTGACTCTCCTGACTCTCTTAATGATGTTTTAGGCCTGACTTTCCCGACTCTATTAATGATGTTTTAGGCCAGACTCTCCTGACTCTCTTAATGATGCTTTAGCCAGGTAATTGATGCAACACTTTTTCAATACTAACTTTTGTAGTTGCTCGAACAACTGCTCGAAGACATACGAGTGCTGCTCGTAAATCATGCCGTATGTGCGCTTGAACATGTTGTGAAACTCCTCCCGGGACACTTTTAACAGCTTCCGGAAGAACTCTGCAACAAATAATCATATTTACCATCACTATCATCAGAGCAGTCTTAATAGGCGAGGAATATGCATTCCTCGCCGGGGTGCGGGTAATCAGCCCGCGCCCCTGCTGTTGTAAAAAAACGCAATATAATTTTAATCTTTTATTTATTAATTTCGTAAACTCTGTAATTTACAAAAAAAATGCACAAACAAAAATCAACATTTTAATATATACTCGTATTAATATTATATATTTCAATAAAATTTCCAATTTCTAGCATTCGGCGCCCCCTAGGCCCCGAGCCCGGGTGCGGCTGCACCCCTTGAGCCCCCGGGTAAAGACGGCCCTGACTATCATCAACAAAGCCTTGAAAGTTTTTGTGCCGTGCCGTGTTTGACATTTTCTTCAGAGCCCATATAAACCCAACTGTTGGGCACGCGACTTCCCGATTTCTGGGGAAAAGGATAATAACTCATCCATGAGAGGATTGGATTAGGAGGATATATAGACTGAATAAATACCTTTAAGCCATGCTTTTTTATGTTTTTATATTATAAACACATGTATACACAACATGTATACACATGTATACACAAGCATAACTTTTTATCGTATTCGAGACGCGTGCTTCGATTGTTATCGGTGTTTCGAGGAACAACAAAGTATTCGCGATGCATTGTATTTTAATATAATGTATGAAGGAATAAAATAATAATTAATGAACATTTTCACTTAATTCGCCGCTCGGCTATCATTAGTTACATATTCGTCAATTCGCCCACAACTGAAACCTACGCACAGCAACTAACGTAAAAAAACGTGGCAATAAATAATATGTAAAACCTTTATATATATATAGAGGCGGGGCCCCCCGCCTACAAAGTACCTTTTAAGATCTCTGAAACAATTGTTCAAAACGCTGTAAAATTTCATTTTTTTTTTGGTAAAACAGATCATTCGGAAAAATGGAAGCATTATATATTATTACTAAAGTAGTTTCTTTTTATAAAAGTTGACTTGGTATAAGGTGGTAAAGCCACGCTTTAGACGAATACTTTGTCAAGAATGGCATATTATTTGTCTGTAGCATGCTATGTATTTGTCTGTAGCATTCATGAATGGGCCGGCTCGCCGTGGGAGTAATACAATTCCGCAGACAATCGGCGTCTGTGTGGTAGCTTAGCTACTGCGCTTCCTCTGGTAAGCGGTTGAGTTCCGGAGAGATGAAGGCGCATAGACTCAGTTGGAAAAGGATCGTGCGGCGAAAAGGACATACCTTGCAATACCGTCCGGTCAGTCACCCCAGGTGGGTACCGATGGGGCGACAATCGGGCAGGCGATTGCAATTAAGAACTATTGATGTGAACCATTTCCTTGTGCCAGGAAAAGGTTCACGTCAATAGTCCAATGGAAGATGCGAATTCCCGACGTCGGATCTTAAGTCCCACTCTTGAAAACTGACTGAACTTTTATGTATGCCACCGTGCATGAAGTAATGCACTGTGAACTGTCAAATCAAGGAACACTGTCGATCAATTCATTGACACCGTTATCACTGGCACCTTTATGATATTTCACTTTGCGTGCGTTGCATCTTACATCTACTTTCCATGTCGTGCTCATGCTAGTGGCATACCGAGAGCATATTAAAATAAATCAATGTATGCCCATATGTTTTTTTTTCATTAGATTTCATTGTTTAAATTAGATTATATCGACTTTCTATAAAGTCATTTAGGTCTTTTTTTATTTTATTATATATTCACGCCTATCCCCCGCAGGGGTTGGCAGAGACCACAGAGCTCCATTCATCGCAGCGAAACGGCTGTCCATTGGTCGCTTCTCGCCCTTGTGAAAATCAGGACATGACGGGTGGCGAACCGCGTCGCCGTCATTTTCAACAAATTAGGTATATTAAATTTAGGTCTTTATTTTATTTTTATGGGATAGGGATACAAATGAGCAAGGGTATCGCTTGATGGAAGGCAATTAATGCCGTACATAGGCATCTGCAACACCATAGGTAGCACAATGCGTTGCCGTCCTCTAAGACATGAACGGGCTTGTTTTTTTTTCAGGTTTCAATGTCTTATCGATGATTTAACACATTCCGTGTCAAGCCATTTTTACCCGACTTGTCGTTCAGGCCATTTGATGTTATATTAATGTTAATTCATTACATCATCAATCCTTAAATAATTGGCTAATTAATAGTTCCATTCCTAGAACTATCGTGCATCATTTATGGTACACGTGATACGGAACGTGTTAAACTGAGTAAAATGAAAGAGTAAGTGGGCTGATTTTTCATAATTTTTAGTTTAGTTAAAGCCATGAACTAAGTAGCTCGGGGTCACGTGTTCAAAGCAGCTGTCAACAAACACATCTATATGAATGAGATGTTACAAGTCTACTTACTGCATGTGCCGTTTTCCGTTAATGTTATTCATAACAATTCGCGGAGTCGATGAATGCAGTCTCCGCTGCAGTGATCGAATCGTTCAAAATAGTTCTCGACCGCAGCGAACCGCGGAACAAAGTCACTCATTCATGTGATTCAGAAGTAGAATTTAATAGGGTTGTCATTTGTTGTAAAAAAACGAAAACGCTGTAAATGAGACGGATGTCAAATTTTTTTTATTGCATATTCGGATCAGAAAAAATACTGCGTTGGGTGGTCTGAGCCTCACAACTCTACCACTCAGCATATGCCATATGGGCGTGCTCCGAGGAATGTTTGGAATAATTCCGGCCACTGATTTCCACTACCGTATAACTCACCACAAAGAAAAGTTTCATGTCCCACTATCTAGACGAATGGCGATTCAGTACGGTGCTTTTATCCCGAAACTTCTTTTCACGCACAACTACCCTGTGAACCAGATATTTAAGATATCTATCTAGTGGTGTTTCCAAACCGGCACGATATTGGAACCTTTAAAAAACAAGCCTACACATTTCATTAAGCCTTCATCATGGCTTTATCGTCTAACGGACGTGTTGTTATACATAACTGTCGTTTCTTTTGTGCGATTTTGAAAAGTATATCAAAAAAAGATAAGCCTACCAGGAGATATAATTTTCGTTAATTTGAATTAAATAAATTGTAGGTGAAACAAAATTCGCTGGATGATCTAGTTCTTTATATTTTTCGGGTGTCAGACAACCTTAGTGCGCGCAAAGAGGTCATTATTCTTACACAATATTTACTTAGTCGGCTTCTTTGAAACGTTGGTTCTTGGCATCGAGCGAGATGGAGGAGGAAACCGATTCGGAAAACGTAATCTTCCACGAAAACAGAAATAATTTCACACACTTCGTCACTTTCTTAACGAGAACACAAAACAAAGTATAAACAACGATAAAGATAGAATACGTTACTGAAGTGTTTTCTTTTCCCAGTCTATAATACGTTCAACTTTTGGGCACGGTGTTTTCATTTCTAAAGGAATGGATATTAACTTACGATGTGTATCCAAGACAGATTGGCAAGGGACTTCATCACAAAAACCTATATGTAAATACCCTTAACTGGCGGGCTTGCATGAGGAGAGTAATGAATGCAGAGGAAGCAAAGAAAGTATGTCGAAATGGTAGCAGATGGAGATCTGTGGTCTCTGCCTACCCCTAAGGGTATCAGGCGTGACGATATGTATATATGTAAGTATATAATATATTAATCTCGATGGAGGAATCAAATCCGCAACCAGTGATTCCGAAAGCGATAGTGTCGACACTGCGCCAATTAGGTCACGAAAGCGTGGAATTTAAAAAATTAATAAAAGAGTAGGCATAAATTGATAGAAAATAGTCCTATCATCGGATCTTTCCCAGCTCTTGAGACCAACAGTTTTAAACTTATATATAAAGTGTCGTCCAGCCATTTAAATTTTGGTATGCCGCCCACGAGGGCGAGAAGCGACTAACGGAGAGCCGTTTCGCTACAATGAATATGAGAGGAGAGATTGATGAAAAGATGGATGAGTGTGGAGGAAGCAAGGAAGGTGTGCCGGGATCGTGGCGGATCTCCACCTGTGGTCTCTGCAAACCCCTACGGGAAACAGGCGTGATGATATGTATGTATGTATTTACTCAGTTATTTTCATTGAAATTAAATAAAGTTATACGGAACTGCTGATTATGTAATTAGTATATCGCACAGGGTCTAGTTGGTGAACAACATATTCAGTATCAATATATGTTGGATGTACTTAAGTTTGGTATCACTACACTAAAAGCTGTATCACTTGAAATTTATACATGTTAGCATACGAAAGCAGGTTATTAAATCACGAATTCACGTGTCAAGGCCAAACAAATTGATTCACAGATCAAAATAGATCAGATAGATACACGATAATTGCACGCGCGTGCACTGAATTCGTATGGTTTTAACGAGTGCTGATGATGTAAGCTGGTAATCGCGGCGATACTTGACCTACCCGCGCTTTTATTCTGTAGGTAACGTCTTTATAGCCCTTTCGGCTACGTTGAAATGTGAGAAATCTCAGAAGCATCAACTGCGCATATATTGGAATGCCTTAACTCAGGAGTGTGTGTGTGTGGTGTAACTTCGAATGATAGAATAAGAAATGAAGATATAAGAGAGCGATGTGGACTAAAAGAAGATATCGTTACGAAAGATCAGAAAAGGATGCTTAGATAGTTTGGCCACATAGAGAGGATGGATGAAAGACGACTGGCAAAAGGCCTGGCAAAGAGACTGGTCGATCGCGGCCATTAGTAATGCAGTCAATGTTGGCAAGGCAAGGACAAATATAGTTTAAATATATACTAAGAAGTACTTAAGATTATGTTATTGGTAGATCACATAGAGTTTAGTTTATAAAAAGTATATTATATTATATATACAAGTTTACAACTTTGTTTCTCTGACTGCCGAACTAGGGTGAATCCTGTACTACGGCGTATAGTTCCCTTTTATGTCCCATATAAACGTGGCATAAAAGGGGACTGTAACTAATATAAAAATATTAGTTACATCTTTGGTCTATCTATTACATTTTTATTAAAATTCAATATGCGGCGACTTCGCTGTCACTGACTGTGATGTGTAAACTTAAGTTTACTACATTCACAAAATTATCGATTTCAATATAAGTATGTATGTACATATGTTTGCGGAGGCGCATATTAACCAACTTAAAGACAGCTGTGTCATCGTAGTTAAATAAGGCCGAGTTCGCGGTGCAATTTCCGTACATCTTTCACTGCACGTGCGTCTGCGTGCTAATGTACACCTGCCATAAAATAAATACGTTTTGTTGCAAAAACAAATCGGCGCTGATTTATCATTATGAAGAGAATCGGCAACGAATATTTAATAGGCTTTTATACAACATGTTTAATTTACAGTGCTAATATGAAAAAAAAAATATTGACTATCGTTACATAATTAGTTTTATATTTATTTTGCATTTTGTTACATATTTCTGCTACTTAATTATTCTGCTGTTCATCATTTTCATCCGAAGTATCTGGAAGAAATAACTTTCAGCTATAAGACCGGCCTTTGTACTGCCGCTTTTTCGTTATCATGTTTTTGTATTTTGATGTGTGATAAAGGTTTTTTATATTCTCGAACTCTATTTTCTATTTCTCTTATCTCGTAGTAGTCTCTTAGTATCTAAATCTATATCAAGGTATCAAGAGACAATCTAATTGAGATTGTCTTTTGATACCGTACAAGATAAGGTTAAACGATTAGGAAATAACATTAAAATTAATATCTAACGCATTTTCACTACTTATTAATTTTGTGATAGCAATAATGTATCACAAATCAAGATCAAAAAATACTTGGACCGAGAGGATCGAGCTGTGAAACGCGCCTACCTAGGGTGGCCCGAGGGCCATCGCCCGGTCGGTCGTCCTAGGTACCGTTGGAGTGATGCCGTGGAGCGACACTTGAAGAAGCTCCAAGTCGAGAACTGGCAGACGGTGGCGCAAGATCGATCCAAATGGCGACTCTTGTTAGTGGAGGCCAAGACAGAAGAAGTCATTATGGGTCCTTACGCCCGCCTAAGTAATATAGTAATGTTTTTTTCGTCAAGTGGATTAAAGGAACATCGAAATATAATATATCTAAATATAAACATTTCAATGCACACATGTTCATATATAATTTATACATTTCTGACTATGATTTGATTTATGTACCAAATAAATAAAATAAATCTGCTATTCAATTCTTAAAATAGAATTTTAAGTAACAATAATACTTAGAGCTAAGTACAATTTGGGCCGTTAAATTTTGATATCTCGAAAATTTGACTTACAATTTGTAAACTTCACCCCATTTTGTAATCCTTCAAAGCAATTTTATGAATTTAGATCCCAATTAAGCATTTCTTAATTGGCAAAGTTTAAAATTCATTCGACTTTTAATGTGATAAATAAATATATAGAAGATAATAAAACCTCAACACCGAGATTTTTGTTAGGCAGCCAATATATCTGTCATTGTAAATATTTAATATGTATTTATATTATTTTTATTAATGTGAATTAAGAGTATTTTATAATCTTATCAAATGTAGCAGTTTAAAAGAGTAAGAAATCAGTTTCTTGAATTTTCTTGTATATAAAAATCGACCATCGTTACCAACAGGTAGTATGTAAAAGAATCAATTTGAAAGTAATTAAATCTATTACAATAATGAAATTTTGGTTAGAATTTATAGACACACAGACAAATCACAGAAATAAATATATTATTTCTGTGATTTGGCTGTTGATCAATGTGCCTTTGCTACTATTTAAAAATAAATATACTTTATACAAAAAAAAAAAAAATAGCAAAATAATCAAAACATTTTATCGAACAAACTGATGTATAAACACCAGTTACGGGTAATTTACGATGGACATGCCATCAACTTGTCACTTTTATCTTATTTGAAGCTGTGAATGACATAAATACATCGGCCGTGCCATAACATGCTCGCGTTATTAGAGATGTAAAAACTATATACACTTCAGTGGTATCGATTATATCGATAAATTAAAAATTACTTTATATGTATTATACTAATTAATGTGAAACATTTTATTGTGAGGTATGGTAGTGAAATCGTAGTACGAGACGTCGTGTCGATGCAAGCTACATTCCCCTCTACTCGACTCTATACAGGATCACTTACAGGTAGCCGTGAGCATACGGTAGAGACCGAGCCGTCGTCAATGTTTCACATCTACCAAACGTCCTATGAAGCTTTTTTTTTGATTTTCCGGCAAAGAGCAAGGCCGACAAGACTACCTGTCGGCTTTCCTGGGGGTTTTGTACGAGGCAGCTATATAGCTGCATAGGCAGTATCTACCTCAGAATGAAAACCAAGCTGCGATCATCAATCTACCTGTTAGTACGGGACTACGGCAAACCTACATCTGTATTGATAATGGTAAATAAATTTCGTACAGAATTTTTTTTAAATTGCTTTTCGGAGTGGATTAATCGAAATTTTTCTTCTTTATTATTGTCATATCGATATAAACTCTGTACAAAATGGCACATCCCTAATCCGGTAGGAGTCGTCTACTAAACGCCAGTTTGTTAACACACGTATCCTTTTACACGTACCCACTAAATCACCGCGCAGTTCCTATTTCCACAACCGTTGGTTTTAACTAACCAAGCATTCGTCCAAAAATACTCAACTCACTGTTCAGACCCCATAAATCTGTTTATCGGGTAATTTGTACACCTTTATAAGTTGAACTGATAAGTGATTCATGATATAATGATATATTTTGTGATAATATTTTTAGTTAAAACATCATATGGCCTGAACGACAAGACAGCTAAAACTATTAAACATGTAATACAAAAAAAATTAGTCAATTCCTTCTATTATTTAAGTTTAATCAATGAATTAATATTTGAAAAAACTGTATTAACGCCCACTACAAGTTTAAAAAAATGTATTTGAACTTGAGTGGAAGAATAAAAAGTATTTTATTACTGATTGTAAATTTGAACAAGATATATCAATATGTATATACATATAGGAAGAGTGTATATTAATCGTAGAAAGGATGGGGGAGGATCGCGCAGTCAAGAGAGGGTATGTAGGTCGCCCAACTGGAAGACGTCCTGTGGGGCGCCCCAGGTACCGTTGGAAAGACATGGTGCAGGATGACTTGCGCAACCTTCGATTCTGCAACTGGCAGGAGGTGGCGCAGGACAAGGCACGGTAAGATCTGTTCCGAGGCCAAAATCCATTTTGGGTCACTGAGCCAACAAAGTTAGTTTTTTTAGTGTATTAATAGTAGTAATTGAAAAATAGTCAAGTGTTAATATAATTATTTTATTACACATAAAAATATTTCAAAGAACTGTATCGTGTTTAGCTTGATAAACGAAATGTAACTCATGTGAGTTGAGCCTTGAATCGTGAGGTGTCAAATTTCTACTAAAGTTGCAAATATTTTTAGTATTAGTAATGGCACATTACACGTTTTTCGTTCATGACGATGTACTTATTTATTATACCAGTGTCAAGTAATGACAGTTTGCAAGAATTTTAGAATGTATTGTAGTTTCTAATCAGGATAACACTTCTGATGGTGACCACTTTAACAAAAATTGGTAGGTACGGTCTTTTGGAAGCAACTTAAAAAATTACTACAAAAGTTAATGTAATTTCTACAGGCGTTTTTTCTTTTATGGGTTAGGAAGGCAAACGAGCAGGCGTGTCACCTGATGGAAAGAAATCAACGTCGCCCATAGACTACCGCAGGTGCCATAGGCAGTGCGGAAGTGTTGCCGACCTTTAAAGAATGTGTCATTATGGGAGGGAGAATGGGAGAGGGAGGGGTAGAGAGACGGGGGAAGGTGTTGGGCCTCCGGAACGCGGCCGCTCACCTGTACGAAGCGCGGTAGGTAAACTACCACTCAAACGCCGGTTTTCTGCGGGAGTGTGGTACGACCCCGGGCGAGCCGGTCCATTCATGCTACACACAAATATCATGCCATTCCTGACAAAGTATTCGTCTGCAGCGTGGCTCTACCTTCTTTCTAGGTGTGTGTTTACTTATAGGTGGAAGTTGTGGTCACTTGTAGGTGGAAGGCAACAGGTAGTTTGGAGACCGTCTGTTGAGCAGTATGGGGTCGCGCTCTATCGTGCAGGAGCAACAAGGATGACTGAACTAAGGATAGTTCAAGATGTGGGACCTTCACCATCATTGTACAGTTTTTCACAGTACACAACTAACGGAGAGCCGTTTCGCTACGATGAATGTGAGAGCAAGGACGGATGTAAAGATGGATGAGTGTGGAGGAAGCAAGGAAGGTGTTCCGGGATTGTAGCGGATGGTGATCTGTGGTCTCTGCCTACCCCTACGGGAAACAGGCGCGACAATATGTATGTATCTGCACTAATGCTCATCCCGTTTGGTAAGAACCTGTGATGACTCATACTTACCTACATCGATGACGCACCACATTAAACGCACGTATCATTTTTGCTCCGGGTTTCAATTTATCCAAGTTTGCAGTTCCTTTCAAAGCCGCTAGTTTACTGTAATCGTATATCACTGTGATACCGAAGTATTCCTAGAATACGATTGTTGGTGCGGCACATTCTTCATGTCGGCCTTATAGAAGTAGAAGTTCCGCAAATGTAAGCTACCCATTATTTTTATACACGTCAAATCAACAATTGCATATTGCTCTGCATGATGCAAGGATCAAAGTGCAAGTTTTAAATGTTTTGTTGTTTTTAATTTTAATAATACTTATTCTCTCTATTTGTTCCATTTATTCTGGATGTCGACTTTAACCAGCGCTGTCCTGGTGACTGAGTGGCAAACGAGAAATGGGGTCATATGATCTACAAAACTAAGAGCGCTTTCCTTAGAGTAAGAAGGATAAGAAATAATGGGAATAATGGGAGAAGAAGATAGAAGTATTTGTGGGGAACAGGGAAGTAAAAGAAGAAAGATCGTTCTCGTTCTCCTTAAACAGAATTTGCAAAGCGACTTACTTCTTACTCCTACTTAAGAATTAAGTTTTAATGGGCATAAACAAAAATTCACGCAAAGAAGCCATCATTCAATAAAACTTTGGGCATATTCTCAAGATTGGTAAAGATCTTCGTCGAACAATGGCCAGATTCACGGATAACACTTAATTATTAAAAGAAGTAGTGGACATGAATAATAAGAATCAAGAATTTAATTTTATCACAATAATAAATTGTATTTCCAATATCAAAGTTGATCCGGTTTTTTGTATATATTAATAAACAAGTGGTTGTCGTCTAATCATGTGTCTAAGACAAACCGGATTAAATTTCGACCAATATCCGCAGTGCAGAATAAATAAATATTTTTCAATCAAATAGTTGAATAAAGTAAGCAATCAGTGAATATATAGATACACAAGTATGTATCTATTAATGACGAGGGATTTTATAGCATACCTTATTAATAGAGTCAGGTGTTACTTTGCGGAAATCCATCACTATATGGACAGTCAAAAGTTTTACTTAGCTAGATCCGCGACAAGCAAAACAATAACAGAAAATTAATAATGTGTGTTTTTCTGTTGGATTAAGTGGATTTATTTGGAACTTAAACCAAAAATTTACTGAAAATCGGCCATCAATTCTCCACCCACCAACCACTATACACAACACCAAACACACATTATCATTCTCCCATCTTGTAACCGACACGTGTTTCGCCCCAAAACGTGGCATCTTCAGGTATAGTAGACTCTACGGAAGACAACCGAAAAGTGACACTTTTCGGTTGTCTTCCGTAGAGTCTAGAGGGTGGAGAATTGATGGCCGACTTTCGGTAAGTTTTTAGTTTAAGTTCCAAATAAATCCACTTAACCCAACAGAAAAAACACACATTTTTAATTTTTTGTTATTGTTTTGCTTGTCGCGGATCTTAGCTAAGTAAAACTTTTGACTGTCCATATAGAATACCTTATGTAAATATACACAGCGTCCGCCGGTCATAACCTAGCATTATTCTACGTAACAATACACAATATTATTGCCCTCCGATAACACTATTTTTATCGTAATAAGACCAAAACTTTTGTACACACGTAGAGAACAACTGAATAAAAAAAATGGCTGACTCATAACTGGGAAGTGGAGTACGTTTTAAAATAGTTTTTGCAATTTGTATATTAAAATAAGTTTTTATGTAAGTTTTTAGTAAGTGTAACCTAGAATATCGCTAGTTCATGACCGGACACATTGTATAATTCTTATGTACGTATATTTGTTACAGAACTCCTCCGAAAAAGGCTGGATCGATTTTGATGAAAATTTTTGGGTGTCCTTGGATGTTATAAATTTACGATTGGATCCGGTAGGTGGCGTTTTCAAGCCATGATAATGTCAATTTCAAATCAATCCACCACAAGTTTAAATAAAAATTGTATCAATTATCAACCACAACGAATTTGATGACGGTCGTTTTTTGATAGAAATTTGGCGTAGTATTCTTTGTGTTCATGTTCCACATCTAAACACGGGCCTCCCCAGATCTGGATGAACAGACGTTAACACACCACGCTTGTCCAATGCGGGTTGGGACACCAGAATCAGTGGGGCTTACTAGAATCGAAATAAATAGCCGTTGGATATACGTATATTTATTCCGATGCAGGAATCAAACCCCGCCCACTGAGCCAATTGGTCATCTTAAAAAGTAATAAAAAATAAACAGCATATATATTGTCGCAAATAAATCATTTTGTGGCAACCCAGCGCAGCATCGCCTCGATACCGCCCGCCACACATGACCATATAGGGCGGCTTCCCGGTCAGGCGTTCCGTTTAATTGCTGCGGTCAACGGGACCGGGAGTCGTCTCAACATGGCTTGATTACCGCCCCACTCCGCTCCGGTCCTCTGCCGGCTCTATGGACAAACAGAATCAATTACCTCGCTCCAACCGATACGGAGAAATTGCGTCGGATAATGAGTCACCGGTGAAACTAGGGCGGTGTGATTCCGTTTCTTTCTTATAAAATTAATAAAAGGATTTATTTTTTCCGAATACATTAACACGTGGAATGCCACGCACAATTTTACAGGGATTGTTAATGGCGCCACGATGAGTTTTATATTATGCGATACATACGTATAATGATGAAAAATTATTTTCAATTGATAAGTTAGAGTATATAATATATAATATAAGAGAACCCCCATGGCAATTAACATGTCCAACAAATTAAATCAATATGGGTGCGCCGGTCACCGGTGGCCCCCATGGCGTGACTGTAGAATGCCGGTCACCGACAACCCCCGTGAGATTCAATGTGATAACAAGGACTTTTTTGTCAATATTAATTTGTTCCGGAACAAAGTAAGTATACATAAAAGATGTGGTTGGTCTACGGTGTACACTAATTTAAAAACTTCTTCTTTCTCTTTCTTCTTCTCTTTTATCCCTATTATAGTTTTCTGTTGCATGTATTCTTTTAAAAACAACGCATTCTTAAATGAGCACAAAAAAAATTTTGCATATTCGGATCTGAAAAAAAAATCTCTATCGAATGGTCTGAGTCATCACAACTCTACGACCAACAGAAACTATTTTTGAGTGATCAGATACAAATTTTTCAGAAGATAAGTTTTTTGGCGCCGGTGGTAAGTTTTCACTTTGCGGTTTATTACGTTTTCGCTTTTTTGTGTCGATATATAGATGCTTGGTGAAGCGACCGAAAGGCATTCTCTGCCAGTCGACCTTTGGGTTGATGGAAAAGATTTTTCACCTACTGTGAAAAAAAAAATATCTATATATATATATATATATATATATATATATATATAATTAAATACATACATATATAGATATATATCTATATTTTATCAAAATACATACTATATTGATCAATATATAAACACATACAGATTTTAATAATCGTTACTCTTTTGTTAGTATGGTGAACGGTTATTTTTTTAAATGTTTTTTCCATGTGATTTATTTCGTAATGGTACATCCAAAGCAGGCAGTCTTAATCCTGTGTCACGCGTAAACAAAGTCGCGGGTGCAAGTAGTTAAAAATGAAACCGCATAAAAGTTTCTTGTTGAGCTGGACGTACGAGTTTCACAAAGGTGAAGTAAGAGCGTATAATCAATACAATAAAGATAAATGGGCGAGTCGGTGGACACTAATTACCGGCCACCGGCTTTAAAGACAATATTGACCCGGCCACTCCATCCGTTCAAAGTTTCAGTTCCTGAGTAGTGATGGACATTAAAGAAAAACATCGATGTTTTTTTCCGATGAATATATCGTATTGTGGCATCGATTTTATATCGATACATCATAATACACCGATGTTTTCAATACATCGATTATAAAAAATAACTGTTTTTTTAACACCTGTTTTTTTATTTACGCTTCATTCCTAAAGCGTAAATAAAAAAAACAGGTGCATAAAATAAAAAAAAAATCGTGTCGGTAATATAAACATAAGTGAAATTTGAAAAAATATTATTTACTATACTATAATGATGCCTAATTTCTTCTTGTTTAATATTAAATATAGAATGAATAATATACGAAAAGTTGTAAAAAGATAGTAATTTCGTTTTTATGATTATTATACTACTCATTCGTTACTAAGTATGTATTTGCTTTAGGTATGCCTTTTCGATGCATTGATCACAAAACATCGATATTTATTCGATTTCGAGGAATTAACAAAATATCGGATTGATTCAATGCATTGGCACTTTTAATCTAGTGTTTTCAAAACATCGATGTATATCGTCCACTCCTATTCCTGAGTGAATAGCAACCTGTGGCGCTCCCACGCCGGTTTGATTAAGTGATCACGTCTCATTTTAAAACTTTTTTTATAACTGTACGGAATTAAGATAACGTTCGCTCTTAGCTTTTATGGGCGCCTAGTAGCTAATAAAGATATATCTATATATTATGATTAATGTAGTGCTAGTGAATGTGTGATTAAAAGTCACACCTTCACTAGTTAGCTAGCTTTCATCATCATCACCATTAACAATATTTTAAGAAGACCGAAAAGAGCTGTGATATTTATCACCAAGTGAATCTCGCAGCAGAAAATACCCAGTGGAAGTCCGAGGAGGTGGTTGATAGATTGTATTGAGGAGGATTTAAAGAGGCTTGGCAAGAAAACATCTTGGAAAAGGGTGGCCGAAGACAGAGCGAAGTGGAAGATGTTGAGGAGCCCAACACTCAGAAAGAGTTGTAGCGCCAAAGGTTGTAAGTAAGACTAAAAATAAAGCAATAGTTTAAATACTACTAGAATTCTTAGTAACCATTCCAACTAAGCTAATGTAATGCTTATTGCTAGGAAATGGTTTACATTAATAGATCAATGGAAGATATGAACCCACGAGCTCAGATTGTAATGACGCGAGTTACCAAGGAACAGAGTATGTTTATACTTATTGTACGACCTTCCATGGATGAAAGATAACCGTGAGCTGAGCGGCAGTGTCGTTGGAAAGATGTGTAAATTGAAACAATAAGATATAAACAATCAACGTTCACCCCCCTCTCGCAAAATCACACGAACCTTGAACGGTCAGCGGCCATAAAAAAGGTTGATGACCATTGCCATAAACGATTGGAAATTCGGCTTATACCCCTTTTAGCATTCAAATGTTGATAACGAAGCAAAAACCCGAAAACGGATTTTTCCCGCCAATTAACATCGTGACTCGTGTCTCAACTTAAATCGTGTTTTTATTTCAATTCCATAGTCTTATATCATTATCAGTTATATTGTTTAATTGTGGTGGCGTATTATTCAATATAGTTCTATTAAGGTGTATAAGTGAAGTGATATGAAATAAATGCGTGTATCGTAACTTTTTAAGTTGACTGAAAAAGTCCATGGAAGGTTTTGGTAGAATAGCCACCATTTTATCAAGACGTAACGTGACAAGCTGACTTGTTACATTTCAAGAGAGCAAAATAGTTATAACTAATTGCCATCAAAGAAAAGAAAAGTAAAATCCCGAAAACGTAGTAAACCGAAATTATATATATATATATATATATATATATATATATATATATATATATATACATATATATATACATATATATATATATATATATATATATATATATATATATATATATATATATATATATATAGACGCAAGAAAAGTGAAAACTTGTGAAAAACAAGTGAAAAGTGAAAACGTTTTCACTTTTCTTGCGTCGATTATGTTTCACATCGTAATTTTAAACTTCTATGCAGGAGAACAAAGGACCTCTCAAAGTTATGACCGTAATCGTAAACGCCTTTAGCGTTATGAATCATTTGTAGTGATGTGGAAGACTAAACAGTGCCTTTTACGTAACAGCAAAATGTAGTTTATAAATAATTATACATAGTGTATACAATTATATTATATTTACTAATTATATGTTTAATATTCTTATATTAATTTGTAAAATACATATAAATAAGTAACCCTTATTGTTATTACGAAGTATGTGACGAAGCACGGTAGCTAAGCTACTACTCAGTCACCGGTTGTCTGCTGGAGTGTGGTACTAACCCGAGCAAGCCGGCTCATTCATGACAAATTATTCATCTGCAGCGTGGCTCTACCACGACAGCATTGCCATTCTCTTAGCACAAGCACTTCACACATCCAAATTTTTCGTAGTAGTATCGTTGTATACGTCTGGTAGCTGTTAGTATTACAAGAAATAAGAAAAAAAAAACAACCCATAAAAACAAGTATCCATTGTACCGATTCGTGACAGAGGACGTAAGAAATATAAGAAATAAACACGCGATTAAATGCGTGACAAATTAAACTCGCCGATCCATTTCGTATGCACTTTGTGAGCGATTGATTATCGTTTGAAAAACTCGAATAGTTAACACGCAGATAGTCTTTTTAACTGTTTATGTTTGTGTGCCTTTTTTATGTTTATGTTTTTTTATTTTTTATATATTCCCGCCTATCCCCCGCAGGGATTGGCAGAGCTTCATCCGCTACGATCCCGGCATACACTCCCCGCTTCCTACACACTCATCCATCCTTTCATACATTCTTCCTCTCACATTCATCGCAGCGAAACGGCTCTCCATTAGTCGTTTTTCGACCTCGTGGTGCGTTTATGTTCATGACAATAAACAATAGTATTTAAAATAAACAATAGTATCTTTACAGATTATTACAATTGTCATAATGCTATCAAACGATATTGAGGAATAATAGATCGCAAATTTTTATACAAGAAATTAAAGCTATATTGCTTCACCAGACGACACCATTAATTCCTACTTCTTGAATTATGTATGGGGCCATTGAGAGCAGTCTTCACTTGGTTATCGCTATGGTATCCACCGCTATGGATACCTGCCGCGCGCTCGGGTCCCTTCTATTTGACCCTGCACTATCAGGCGCTCGATGGAGATGTTATCGAGCCGAGACACGTGCCCAAAGAAGGTAAGTCTGCGACCTTCCCAAACTAAACCTGCACATTTCTCAACGGACGGCACACTACTTTTTTATGGGATACGAAGGCAAACAATCAGGCGTGTCGCCTGATGGAAAGCAATGAACGCCTCCCATAGACATCCGCAGCGGCATAGGCAGTGCGGAAGCGTTGCCAACCTTTTAGGAAAGTGTTATTATGGGAGGGGAAGGAGGAATGAGGGAGGAGGGAAGGGGCAAGGAGGGGTTGGGCCTTCTCCAATGCCTCCGATATAGTAAAAGTATATGGGCTATTTATGGGCGGTTATTGCTTTCCTATCCAACTAAAAGCGTTCACATTTTTATTTATTTATTGAAAACCTTTTATACAAATAATTCACGCTTGTACCGAGATGACCTTCTGGGTTTCTTCACCGACCAAAACATTCTTAAAAAGTGATCAATTGTATCAAAACATATCTGTCAAAACATATCTGTGCTAATGGAGATACTTTATTTCATGTTAAAATTATGGCTTTGAGACCGCTATTACTTTTAATTTTGAGACGTAGTTACTTCCACTTCTTCTCTTCTAGTATTTTCTTCCGTATTAAACTTTTAAAACTTCGACGCGTCGCCACCCCTTTATATAGGTAGAACGATAGAAAGTTCTAGCATTCCAAAATGTTCCAGCAAAGTGTAGTTTTTTCTGGACATCGTCTTGTTTCTTTTCCGCGCATAGTTATTTTCTATTAACTGTTCTTGTCATGCATTGACGGACAGCTTGTCAATTTTAAAGTTGTAATCCCTTGCTTGACCAGGATTTCGAAACTTCAAAATGAGGTTTTAATCGTTTTATAAAAAAATAATGTTTCATATGTGTTACGCAACATTATTATTTTTTGCTTTGCCATCGCCAAAAGTTGAGAAAAATAAAGTGTATGAATACTTTAACTTAATTTTTATTATATCTATTATAATGTATAAACTTTTGATGTCTGAAATAAGTAATCAACTCTTTGATACGATGTGATACATGTAATTAATTCAAGGCAAGAAATGTATATTCTTTAGGCATTTTTTTATTATTTTTAATTATAAAACTGTCGCATTGTTTACGGTAAAATCTCTAGTTTCCCTACTAACCTAGATAGACCAACGTGGAATGCATGAGAAATAAGTAAACCAACTCTCAATTATCTTTTTGCCCGTGGTCAGTTAATAAACAAACACACAAAAGGTTACAATGTTTCGAGATACGGCCCGCTTCACACGCACAATGATCTGTTGATTGAATGAAAAAGTTGCGATAAATCAGGGTTGACACATAGTTTAAGTAGTTTGAACTATTATCAAAGCTAAGTACATAATGCTCATTTTTACAATGTAGAGCAAACGGTGTGGACAGTCAAAAGTTTTACTTAGCTAAGATCCGCGACAAGCAAAACAATAACAGAAAACTAGTAATGTGTGTTTTTCTGCTGGATGAAGTGGAATTATTTGGAACTTAAACCGTGTGGAGTGGTTAACCGGTGGGTGGAGTATTGATGGCCGATTTTCAGTAGATTTCAGTTTTTGGTTTAAGTTCCAAATAAATTCACTTCATCCAGCAGAAAAATACACATTACTAGTTTTCCTTTATTGTTCGCTTGTCGCGGATCTTAGCTAAGTAAAACTTTTGACTGTCCACTTAGTGGTGGATTTCCGCAAAGTAACGCCTGACTCCATTAATAATCGTAGAGCAGACAGGTTGATATTGCGCAGAGTTACCACCCTATTCACGCCCATAAAGTTGTAAAGTTTTTATTAAAACAAGATCAACTCAACCGTGAGTAGCAGACACAGACGGAACATTATTTGAAATTTTTGATAAAAAAATAATAATTCAGTTTTCTATAAGCTTTTGCTTGAGATCTTCAGCTATTTGGTCAAGGTATGCTCTCCTTGGTCTTCCTCTACCGACCCTTCCATCCACATACGCATCTCAAATTTCTTTTATCAGTCTTCTTTCATCCATCCTCTCTATGTGCATTGACCATCTTAGCATTATAATATACAATACTACTTGAACATTGTTTCATACCACTCATTTGAAATTTCATGCAAGTATATATGTATATGTGAAATACAATTTGTTGTTTAGTTGGTGAAAAAGTAGGTATTCATTACGGAATTGGTAGATCGCACGGAGTCTAGTTAGTGAACACTAGGTCTTAGATCGAATTATGTTGGCCACCAATGATACAAACAGACTGAAATAGATATTTATTACCTGATATATACATAAATATGCGCGACATTTTTTTTAAATATTTTGTTATTTTTAGAGAATTTGATGATATGTTATGTTATGTCATATGATTATGCTCGTATGCCTCTCGATTCCAAAAAAAATCGTACTCATACTTTCCAAGTATTTTTCAAAGAATGACAATTTCTCAGCTTAGCTAGCTTTATGTTTTATTATATATTCACATTGCGATATCAATTAATATTACATATTGAAATAAAGAATTAAAAAATAAATAAAGATTTTTACTTCCCTATTTTATTAATAATATTTTTATTCCGAATTTGAAATACGCACGAGTAAATGTAAAATGAAGTTGACAACCCTTACTTGCATGCTTTAATTCATTCTGTACGCTCTTAGTAACGATCTGTAGCGTTAATTTTCCAAAAATTTCTTTTAAAATTGTATGAACATCCAAAGAAATACTGAAGATATTTTCTTTCACAGGGTTATGTACAATTATTTATTTGTAGTTAACATAGTCAACATCCAAGTGAGAAGTGAGAGGAGGGGAGCATTGATATCTGATAAAATTATAATCCTACATGGTATATGAGACATATACCTATCGGTAGTGTAAATCTGATCTTCATCTGAATCTTTTTTTTATGGGATAAGATGGCGAACGAGCAGGCGTGTCACCTGATGGAAAGCAATCAACGCCGCCCATAGACATTCGCTGTGCCATAAGCAGGGCGGAAGCTTTGCCGGCCTTTAATGAATGTCATTATGGGAGGGGTAGGAGGAGGGGAGAGGGGTGTTGGGCCTCCGGGACTGAACCGCTCACCGGACGAAACGCGGTAGCTAAGCTACCACTCAGACGCCAGTTTTCTGCGGGAGTGTGGTACTTCCCTGGGCGAGCGGGCCCATTTATGCTACGGACAAATAATATGCCATTCGTGACAAAGTATTTGTCTGCAGCGTAGTAGAGCCTCTTTTGTGAATATTGTATTAAATTATTTTTTTATGACAGAAATTATTAAATTAAATATCAGGTTTGTATACAATTGTTTTTATGACAGAAATAAGCAAACGCTTGTATTTAATCTATTAATAGTCTTGTATAAAATTGTTTTATTACACAGTTGTATTAAATGATGATATAATAGGCTGAATAAAAAATATGCCAGAAATAATCACTACATTAGTTAATCTGATGCAGTTTAGTTTCATTAAAGGCAAGAATAAAATAAGAGGGAAAAATAATTGGGAAATATCCCTGAAAAGCAGTGGTTTCAATTGCGACGAATAAAAATTGTCCATATAGCATCAATTAAGAGCGTGGTAGGAGCAAGTTTGTAGATAGTGTAAAGTACTGTCTCTTCGCGATAACCCATCTGTTCCGCTGCTATTAATATCCAGACGGCCACTTGGTTACTATTCATATGCGAACGTATAGACGCACCGACAACGCTGCAACGAAATGTACTAGGATATGCATAATGCACTTGCGTACTATTAGGGGCCATCCATTTATTACGTCAAATGAATTTCGTAATTTTGGAGCCCGCTCATCACACTTGAAGTTTTAAGTTATAGCATGTGGTGCCACAAAGATGAAGACTCATCATGACAGACTAACTATATTGACCCGCTCCCGCTTAACGAGTGACGTAATTTATGGATGGCCCCTTACGTGTGAGAAACGGGAGAGAACAGTTGCTGCAAAAATACTTTATAAAATGTGATTTACGCCAGCATTGACAATTAATTTTAGCAATGTTTTTATTAGTACTAGAATATGTAATATTTTTAATATTATTTGATCACTATTCCAAATAAGCTAGAGTTGGTTATTTGCTTGTCCTAGGAAATGTTTCACATCGATAGTCCAATGGCGGATACGTACTTGCGACGTCAGATTATAACCACGATGCCTTACCAACTGAGCTATTGCAGCTTTCACATAACCTATGTTCCAAATAAATGCGTTTTTTCCGTAGCTTCTTTCCACGCACTACTAGCCTGTGGAACCAGCTACCTCCAGCGGTTTTTCCGAACCGATAGAACATTGGACCTTCAAACACTTCAAACAGTTCTGCGTATTTCTCAACCTCTAAGGCACAATGCGGCACTGTAGTGGCTTTCGCGAACGTTCTCTTTCCAAACGATGCTTTAATACTAGTAGAGCCACGCTGCAGACAAATACTTTGTCAAGAATGGCATAATATTTGTCTGTAGCTTGAATGGGCCGGTTCGCCCGGGGAAGTACCACATTCCCGCAGAAAACCGGCGTCTGAGTGCTAGCTTAGGTTCCGCGCTTCGTACGATGAGCGGCCGAGTTCCGGAGGCCGAACACCCTCCCCCCTCTCTTTACCCCTCCTCCTCCTATTCCCACTCCCATAATGACACTTTCCTTAAAGGTCGGCAACGCTTCCGCACTGCCCTTGGCGCTGCGGATGTCTATGGGCGACGTTGATTGCTTTCCATCAGTTGACACGACTGCTCGTTAACCTTTCTGTCCCATAAATAAAAATATATCAATATCAGCCTGCGGCAGTCTACTGCTGGACATAGGCCTTACCCAAGGCGCGCCACCTAGCCCGATCTTCGGCTACACGCATCCAGTCTCTGCCAGCCGAATTGCGTAGATCGTCGCTCCATCTAGCAGGAGGGCGTCCCACACTACGTTTGCCGAGTCGCAGTCTCCACTCCAGCACTCGTCTACTCCAACGATTGTCGGTTCTCCGACAAACGTGTCCAGCCCATTGCCACTTCAGTCTGCTAACTTGAAGAGCTATGTCGGTGACTCCGGTTCTCCGGTTCTCCGGCGAATTTCTATATTTCTATATTATAGCCAAGCAAATATAATATAAGCATTTGGCACACTAAGTATCCACAATGGATATATTCAAATAAATTATAGATTAACATTCCCATGTGTGTTTTATTTCGCAGCCACATCTGTAACGCGGTTGACTGTAATATATATTATCTACAATAATATCAAATGTACAGACTATTGTGATTAACTTTTGTTTCGTAATAGTTTATTTTTAGCTATATTACTTCATTATGTTATATGAAAATGAGCATATTTTTATTTTATCGTCATTATTAGACTGCGAGTTTTAAAATCAAGACTATAAATAATAGATAAATGCCTTGAACTGTTACTAGATCACTTAACCCCTTGACTTCAATGATGTTTGGAGACGTCGAGTTTTTCATGTGAAATTGTAGACTGACGTCTTAGAGACGTCCAAAACTGACACCGGGGCAGTATATTTTTAAATTATTCAATTATTTTGCTCATTCACATTAAGTATTTCTTTCACATGTTTTTATTTATAAATATATGTATCAATGCACACCATTTTTCGAACGCATAAAATTCTATTTTATCTGTATGTCAAGGATAAACTAGAAAGGGAAAGAAAAACGGATACCATGACAAAAATGGTATTTTCACCAATTTTTACAGAAATTTCTTATACGTTTAATTTTTTTATATTAAATAAATAATAACTATCGTAATAAATAATACCTATAATGAATATTGGACTGTGATCTATAAAGTAAATGTATATTAAATAGTTTATTATATTAGATTCTTCTTTTTTCTAGGGTGCCTCTCCGACTAGCGAAGCTTGACGGTCAATTCGGCAAAACTCAGTTTGTCTTTAGCGAGGCGATGCAATTCCGGCTAACTCGCCATCCCCATCCAATCCCTGATATAACGCAGCCAAGAATTCCTTCTCCGACCACCCATTTTTGATGATTCAATTTGTATCATGTTCCATGATGTGACCTAGGTAAGCAACTTTTCCACCTTTGACGGTTGTTTTTGCTCGACTTGTCGGAGAATCTCGTCACAATATAAAAAATAAATTTATTTATTTTCTTATTCAGAATTTGAAACATGATATAATCCAGGGGTGGCCAATTGGTCGCTCAGTTGATTGTGGCAAGGCAAAGAAAAATATAGTATTAATTTCTTCAATTTTATTGCTTTTTCCTACTTAATAAGATAAAAAAACACTACTTGAATACTGTTTCATTTATAATTCAAATATATTTAGTTCGTATCGTCTGAAATTATTATACTTATAATTTCAGACGATACGAACTAAAAACTTACAAATTGTAAGCCCTAACAACTGAGATATTGTTGTTTGTACCTAGTATAAAATCGTTATGGTACTCACCATCGAATTTCCTGGCTCTGACGGTAAGTATGTCGGCTAGTTTGGCCAGCTCGCTGTGTAACGCCGCTGTCAGCTGCTGGTGCGCCCTCTCCGTCAGGGCGGTGTTCGCCCTCGGTCCACAACAGCCTTTGTTCAAACACAAACCGCCAGCATCTGTAAAAAAAATAATAAGAATTACTTCAGAAAACATAACGCACACAGATATCTGTTGAAAACCTTTATTTTTATAGCATAGCAGACAAACAAGCATACGAAAATTTTGCCAACTCATGATAAACTTTTCACGCCGTCGACTGAATATTTCCATATATATGTATGTTTTACAAGTATATAATTACCAAATTTATATTTTTAATTTAGTACAATATTCTTGTAGAGACGTCGATTACCGTACTTTTCCGGTAAATGTATGCTATAACGACGAAGACCGTACGATTCCGCAAACTTCCAAAACTGTCCGTTTTAATAGGAAAATAGCACGTCGCGAAAAGGTTAAAATATATTATCAGACTACAAAATGCATATCCACTGCAATGCATCTGTCTAAATGTATGTATTTCATTTCAAATAAGATTATCATCATCAACATCAATAGCCTACGGCAGTCCACACGATATTTTGTGCAAATGTATTTCATGTCAACCTCTCCTAGGTTATTATTTTTTAAGGATAAATACCTTTATTATTATTAACTTTATTAATCCTTTACAACATTATTAATATAAAACAAAAACAATATAAAAAATATATTATTATTAACTTTATTAATCCTTCGCGGCGGGATAAACGAAACCAACGAATGATTCAGGCATCCAAGTAAAGAACCCTTGTCACGATCCTAGCCGTGTACAATATGGCTGCTTTTTGAATTTAACTCTTACCTAAACCTAACTTGGAGAGATGGGCGTACCCAAATTTTTACCGAAAAATCCATTCATAGAGACTACTATGGGTACAGTGACAGTCCAACCAACATGCCACATGGCGGAGATTTGCGGCGAGGTCAATGTATTTTATTATATATGTGATGTATTATATGTATATATGCCCCACTGCTGAAAATGGACCTACAATTCCACCACATTTCTGGTGGAATTGAGATAATTCTTAAAGGTCATAATATATACTCTTTTACGGTGCCGAGACGTGGACACCGACAGTCCGTCTCCTCGCCAAGCTCAAAGTCGCCCAAAGGGCTATGCAGAGAGCTATGCTCGGGGTTTCTCTGGTGGACAGAATTCGAAATGAAGAAGTTCGCCGGAGAACCAGAGTCACCGACATAGCTCTTCAAGTTAGCAGACTGAAGTGGCAATGGGCTGGACACGTTTGTCGGAGAACCGACAATCGTTGGAGTAGACGATTGCTGGAGTGGAGACCGCGACTCGGCAAACGTAGTGTGGGACGCCCTCCTGCTAGATGGAGCGACGTTCTGCGCAAAGCGGCTGTCAGAGACTGGATGCGTGTAGACGAAGATCGGGCTAGGTGGCGCGCCTTGGGTGAGGCCTATGTCTAGCAGTGGACTGCCGCGGGCTGATATTGATATTGATAATATATACGACCACAGAAAAATGAGCGAAGGTACTGCCACCAAAGTGACTTACAATGAATAAAAGGACTTACAGTCTGGGTATTCCACCAATCCACTTTGGACAAACGTGAATGGTTTATGTTTATTCCTCCAGACAGGGTTACAAAAATACTCATATTCATTCCGATGCAGAAACCGCGTGCTAGTTTGCCCGCTCTGCTATAAAATAAAAGAAAAGAGAGGTGTTTCACATCTAAAAGCTTCGCCTTTCGGAGTCGCAGGTTTGATCCTGAATAGGGATAAATATTTTATTACTTACACGTATTTATTTTGGGTTAATGTCAGATATTTCAGAAATTATGAAAAAAAATCGATATATTTAACCCGAAGCGGAAACCGAACCCACGACCAACGACTCCAAAAGCGGTAGCTTCACACTGCGCCAATTAAATCGTTAACAAAGATACGTAATATTTAAAAAAGGCCTCACAGTTCTGTCATCCAGCAAGTCTTAATGTCTGGTCTTAATATATCTATATCTACTGCTCCACACTGACTCAATTTTCGTAAACTCCGGAGCAATTTTATCGAACGGCTCCTATCCCCAGTGCTGGCCGTAATGCAATAACGCCGCGGGCATAGGCGGATGTTTAAACTTATTTCGGCCCCCCATCTACTCTGCTGAAGGTCGACCCCGCCGAATTTACTCCGGACCCTTCGACCAGACGACAACATGGAACTTGATCATCGATAATTGTATCTGCAGCGTTACTTTTTTTTTTCAATTCTTACTTTAGTTCACTCACTCCCTATATATTTATATATCCTGTTCAAATTTTCAATTATTAATAAAACACTTTTTATTTAACCACTCAAGTTCAAACACATTTTTTTAACTTGTACACTTGATGTTAATACAATTAAAAAAAACTAAAAAATTTTCTTTGATGACCTAAGTAGGAATTCACTTATTTTTTTTTATGGAATAGGAAGGCAAACGAGCAGGCGTGTCACCTGATGGAAAGTAATCAACGCCGCCCATAGACTTCCGCAGCGCCATAGGCAGTGCGGAAGCGTTGCCGACCTTAATGGAAAGTGTCATTATGGGAGTGGGAATGCCCCTCCCATAATGACACTTTCGATTAAGGAGTAGAGAAAGGGGGGAGGGTGTTGGGCCTTCGGAACTCGGCCGCTCACCGTACGAAGCGCGGTATGTAAGCTACCACTTAAGACGCCGGTTTTCTACGGGAGTGTGGTACAATACAAATATTATGGCATTCCTGACAAAGTATTCGTCTGCAGCGTGGCTCTAACACTATTAAAATGTGTATCACTTGTTTATATAGTAGGAGGACCTGGACCGATCAAGTGAAGGATGCATTCAATGGTTCGATAAATATATGCATGAGGACGTCAGTGCGAAAAGAATGGCGACGGAGTATAAAGCAACCCACCACAAGAATGGTTGACCACGACCACTATAATAAAAGAGTGCAAATAACTGAGTAGAAGGAGGGCAAACGAGCAAGCGTGTCGACTCAAGACAAGATAGAGACCTTTATCCAACAGTGGACTGTCCCAAGTTAATGATGATGATATTATACATAGTTCCATCGTTGTATACATCACAATGCAAAAAAGCAAAAATGTTGTAAATGACATATGTCAAAAAAACGCATTGCATATTCAGATCAGAAAACGAAACTGCGTCAATTGGTCTGTGTCTCAAAGCTCTACGATCAATAGAAAATTTTGTACAGCATTGAAACTGACTGTTTTTGAGTGATCAGATCAGATACAATTATTTAAGAAATCTTTAAAAGTTTTTTGGCTCTGGTGGTAAGTTACATATTGCGGTTTACTACATTTTCGCTTTTTTGCGTCGATATATATCAATTTATTTCTAACGAATCGAATATGAAACTAAAAGCATACAAATGGCTATACTTTATAACCGAATAAAGTATTTTAATATTATAAGAATCGATAAAAAATGTGTTAGGTAATTTACCACAAAGCGAATACAATATCAAATCGTTTTATATATTGTATACAAACATAAGGTCAAGGATTCAAACAAGTCTGATAACTAACTCGCAATATTTTTCTAATATACCTAATCTTTGCTTACATCTTTGGAGTTGGTGGATTCCTTGTTTCGTGGGTGCATTAAAAAATACATACAACCTCGATAAACATCCACATTCCGAATAGATTGTCTATCTCCTCTCAACCGCACAGTTCCACCATCGCAATACGCGCCAAAAAAATAGGTTCCATCATGGCTCCATTGACATACGAGTCGATTAGGTCTTTTTTATTTATAATAATAATATTGCTAGTACAGTAAAAACTCGATTATCCAGACTCCAATTTTAATAAATCGCTATTATCCGGATTGCCAATCGAAACCGAAGAAAATATGTAAGTTCATGCATAGTACCAAGAAATATATGTTTAATCACTTTTTTTTCATTAACAGCCCATATATATCCCACTGCTGAGCACGGGCCTCTCCATTTCTGGAGGATTGGACGTTAAACCCACCGCGCTTGTCCAATGCGGATTGGCGGGGTTTTAATCACATAAAAAACATTAATTTTGTTTGATAAAGTCCATTTATTTTTGTTATTTTGAATGAAAAGCTAGCATAAACGGGTGATGTGATTATTGTCTTTCTACACTTAATATAATATGTTTAAAAATCACTTTTCTGCATACATTCAATTTTTTAAATGCCTTACATCAACATTTAGTTCGTTTAATTGAGTCTCAAATGTATTTTATAAAAAAGAAAATGGACATAGATATGTTAAATCAAATGTAAAAGGCAAATAATAATATTTGTTCAATTAGTGTGACTAACACAGAATAATATTGTCCAAACAATAAAGTCTTAATCAAGTAAATCCTATTGATGTACAAAACTTTATTACACTCCATAGTTTCGTGCCCGCCACCTCGGAGCGGGGATCAACTAGATTACAGTTTTACATTTATAGCGAAACAAGGATTATGAACTTTGAGTGAATGGGTGGAGAGTTCACAATAATTTGCACCATTAAAATAGTGGTTCCAATTTAAATTAATATTGTGGTACAAGTGACGAGAGGTTGGCAATAAAATAAAATTACATTTAATTTTTCTTCAAACACGTTTTATTTTATAAAAGCTAATAAATTGCTGTCACAATAAATGATACCCATATAACAAGTAGAATCAATTAATTATTTGCTAGGAAATCCATAAGGTCGTGTAATGAATTATCTGATTGCTCATATAATTTTAAAATTGTAAATATTCAAGAAATAAATTAATATTATAAATATTCCTATATTAGCCAGTGAGTGACAGTTAATTTACTTGTTTTATTTGACTAGTCGACGAGCAGACATTGAAATACTACCAAAAATATATAATCTGTATACATGAAAAGAGGAGAATTACAATGCCATTTTTTGCAAATGGCAGTCAACTGACCTTCCACACTCTGAATGCGGGAAGCGAACCTTACCTCTATATAAACTTAAATGTGTGAGGCATAATTGATATCGTTTTGCCAAAAACGAGCGGACACAATTACATTTGTATTCAAATTTTATTTGAAACTGACGCCAAATAAAGAAGTTGGCGAGTGTGCAGGCTTCAAATAACTATACCAGTCCAAAAATGCTAGTAGTGAAAATATTGTTGACAAAAACTTATTGATAAATTAGCAATAGATAATAAAGGCGAAAAAAAAAAAGCTTTTTATGGAATAGATAGATAGGCAAACGAGTTGACTGATGGTAAGAAATCAGCGCTGCACATAATCATCTGCAATAATAAGAGCACTGCAGAATGCGATTGCAAATTAATATGCTATCAATTAACACGGATATTCTGGAAATTACTTCTGATAGGATGTTCCAGCAAATGAGCCGGCTCTCCAGTTGAGCAACTTGTGTTACTATGGCTTTACCACTATTTAATATATTTCAGGATCTAAATATATTATCAACACACAGCAGCAGCTTTTAACAGTCCACTCTCGAAAATAAGCTTCTTTCTGAGATTGGCAAATGGTTTAGTGGTAACCCATTCTTAGTCATAAAGGGAAAAATTACCATCAAGTGTCGACTTCTACAATTGAACTTTAGTGATGATGATAATTTGATACTGCAGCGTTAATACCATCATCAGCGTACTACAATTTTCTTCTAGACGTAGGTCTCTCTGGAGGATCTATATCCAGTTTCAGCCAATCAATTTGCGCAGATTATACTCTAGCTAGCCGTGCCAACAATATTTTTGCCAAAACGCAATCTTTCCAGCGAGCCACTGCCAACTTCAATTCACGTTAGCTCATTCCATATTGCTAATAACACAAACGAGGATTGTGTTAACGATTTATAGGTTTTATGTAACCACTTGAAAGTGTTAATAAGATTTCTAGAAATATCAAAAAATAATTACGAAAATGATTACAATATTATGTGTTTTTATTTAATCGTCATTGAACTGTTATAGCATACGTACATAAGAGCGTAAAAAGCTTCTCAAGTGCACGCTAAGAGGTATCAATGGCAATATTTAGTCGGCGAATGCAAACACATGTCGAGATTACGCCAATTACATGACCGTGTCCACAACTTGTGTTTGATAACCTTTCGACTGGCTGTCGTCGGTTACAAGCACTATCAATTCTGAGAACACTCAATGATTGAACATTGTTTTCACATACCCAACGCTTAAAATAACTAGCAGATATCTGAATAATATCTTATGAAATTATGTTATTAGCTGTATTAGTTGTATGTTTAATTTGCATCGCGAATTTAGTGTTAAATAAACTAGTAAAGTATTAAACAACTTTGAATTCATTTTCTAGAAAATATCAGTGTCTAATTACATTTCGATGGTTCAAATCCTTATTGAAACAAACATAGCTTGTAATGTGAAAAAAATATTTAACTTGTGTAATTTTTTAACAGCCCATATACATCCCACTGCTGAGCACGGGTCTCTCCATTTCTGGAGGAACAAACGTTAAACCCACCATCCTTGTCCAATGCGGATTGGCGGGGTTACCAGACTCGAAAGAATTTTTTGTAATCCATACATATCTTTTTTCCGATGCGGCGATCGAACTCGCGACCAATGACTCCGCGGGCGGCCTCCCTAGCCCGATCTTCGGCTTCACACATCCAGTTTCTGCCAGCCGCCCTGCGCAGATCGTCGCACCATCTAGCCGGGGGGCGTCCCACACTACGTTTGTCGAGACGCGGTCTCTTCTCTAGCACTCGATTGCTCCAACGGTTGTCGGACCTCCGACAAACGTGACCAGCCTATTGCCACTTTAGTTTGCTAATTCGAAAAGCTATGTCGGTGACTTTAGTTCTCTGACATATTGTATAATAAAGTATAATTGATTGAATTCATAATATCTGTTTACAGGCAAAAAGAATCCGTTCCTATCTTGTACCACACGTTATGTACGCGCATCCCTAGGCGAGGGGGCGAGACGCATTGCGCGGGCGATAATGTGTGCCACCGCAGCGTTTGACATTTCAATGTTTGCCATCGCGTACGACTGGTGAGGGATGCGACCGTGTGACGGGGAATCGCTCGTAAATATTCATTCGACATTTAAGGCTAAGTCTACACTGAGATACAAATAGAGCTAAAGCCCTTGAGAAAAATATTTATTTTTTTTTGGTTTCTTCTCGCGATTTGAACCCAAATTAGTTGCCTCATTAGTCTAAACAAATGTATCTATTGTGGTCTGAGTCGTCGACGTAAAAACGTATGTATTTTTTTTACAGCCCATATATATCCCACTGCTGTACCCACTGGCCTAGTCCTTTTTGGATAAAGACGATAACCAGACCTGGAATAAATATCTGTAAGCCATCCAACATTACGATGCGGAGATCGAACCCGCAACCGTTGGCTCATCAGGTAGCACCCTCGCCACTGAGCCAATTGGTCGTTACGTGAACATATTTATGTATATAGACATGCATTTGACCTATATTAACGGCATCAGTGTTCATTCAGCCTTATACAGTTGATGCGCTCCTGGCAATGTATACATAGCTTTATTCAGGGGGGAATATTTTTAATCACGTCTCTTCCCTTTTGCTCTTAAACGTGCTCTCGTATGAGAAAAAAAATATGGAACACATCTCTGATTGTTCTGCGACTGACAGTTTCAAAAGGTTTCTTTAGTTTTCATTATTCAAATAGACCATGTTACCCATCCAATGTTATTAGCGTCCATAGTCAGCTCTTAAGATACCCATGAGTAAGTAGCATAGTTCTATTCTAAATATAAAAGATCATCAGCCGTCTACTACAGTCCACAAGTGGATAAAAACCACATTCAGAACGTGCCACCAACTTCGGTTTCACGCAGACAGTTTCTATCGGGAGGATAGTTTTCCAGTCTTCGCCAATGGTCGTTAGTTCTTCTACAAATGTGACCAGATCATTAAAAATTAACTTTGCTGACTCAGAGAGCTATATCGTTGACTTTGGTTCTTCGGTGGAATTTTTACTATTCCTGTCATATACATCATATCATTAAGAGGGTTCAGCGAGCCTTGGCGTCTAAATAACTCCAAAAAAAAGTCTGGTACAGAAGGCGACGGGAAAACACTGCACTAAATTCCCAAGAAAATCAACATGAAAGTCACGAAGAAAATAGCGGATTTGTCATGAAATTGAAGAGAGAGAGATCATATCCACCATATAATAGATTCGAGATTAGCCCTCTCCATAGCTCTCCGAGCGACTCTGAGATTTTGAGTATAGCAGGTATAAACCGTTGCTTATTTTTAGTGAAAGTTCAAAATTAAATCCAAATTGGACTAGATGAGTGCTGAAGTGGAGATCGCATTTCGGAAAACAAAGTTTAGAACGAACCCCCCAGCTAGATAGCGCGACGGAGTACGCAAGGTTGGTAGAAAATTCGTTAAGCCGAAGATCAGACTAGGTATGCTACTTAGAGGCTTTTTAGAGAGCAGAAGACTTCTGCAGACTGCTGATGAAACAATAAAATTAGATCCAAATATAATTTCAGCCTTTATGTACTTTCCCAGAAGTTATCTATGTATGTACATATAGATATCCGTCTTGTTAACCACCTCCATTGTTCTACTCTCCTACGGAATATAAATGTATTTAAAATTATTCATCAATTATCACCGTATGTATGTATGTATGTATGTAAGACCGATGCAGTGACGATTATGTTCTATTCAATTTAAGTGTACGGCTGTAGAATTAAATTGAGCTGATTTACAATGAATTCATTCTAGTAAATCACGACCAATTGGCTCAGTGGCGGCGCCCTCCGCTCGCGGAGGTAATGGTAACGGGTTCGATCCCCGCATCGGAATAAATACATGTATGGATTACAAATATTCATTCCGATCCGATCATTCCGATTCCCTCCAATCCGCGTTAGACAAGCGTGGTGTGTTAACGTCCGTTCCTACAGGAATGGAGAGGCCCGTGCTCAGCAGTGGGACATATATACCCAAATCAGTTTCGATACCATGCGAAAACCCTACATACTAACATTATAATAAAAGCGAATGGAAGCTTAGAGTTATATTTATATAAATATTTTAGTTAGTTAAACCAGTAGTTCACTCTAATTATTATTCGGATCTATGTATATAGGTATCTAAAGACTAAGGTGGGAAGACGGAAGGAAGGAATGCCTTTGCCGTGTATTGGAACAGTTCAGCCTAAAAATAAGTAATAATATGGTGGATCATGTAGAATCCGAAATAATGCCAAAACAGAAAATCTGGTGGACCAGCCAAACATAATAGTCGAAATCAAGGCTCATCGACTTCGTTGGCTCGGTCACCTTAAGCGAATGGGAGAGTATCGGAGTGTTAAGAGTTATATTTGTGTCGACCAAATGGTCGAAGGTCAGTTGGACGAACCAGATATCACTGGAGAGATCGGGTGGATGCCGATCTGCGTGAACTTCAAGTCAGCAAATGGCAAGAAATAACGCGGAACAGAGAGAGAGATGGAAGAATCGTGTCGGAGGCTAAGATCCACATCGGGTCACTGAGCCAGTGTAATAAGTAATATCAATTTGAGAGTCTCAGACTAAATATCTCGTATCAGTTATAATGTTGTACACGTCAACTTTTTTTATATTTATATATAATCATTCTTCCTAGCTTGCTATCACTTACGGTCGCGGGTTCGACGCCCCATCTGGACGTATGTGTATGGCCTACACATATTTATTCCGAGCCTGGGTGTTCCGCCAATCCGTTTTGAACAAGCGTAGTGGATTAATGGTGGTCCATTCCTCCAGAAATGGGAAGGCTTGTGCCAGCAGTAGGACATATACGGGCTACGAAAACATTCAATAGTCAAGAACACATTACTTAAATATATCTGCTGTTACGTTACCACTAAAAGGAGTATAAGGTAAATAAATATTCTTGGCCATGATTTAGATCAGGGGTGGCCAACCAGTCGATCGTCGCAAGGTAAAGAAAGATATAATTTTAATATACTAAGATTAATGTTACGATTATTTATTATTAATTAATAATGTATTTTTTTATTTTCGCTCTTAATAAAATAATAAATACTAGATTTGATTTAAAACCGTATTCAAGCAGTATTTTTTACTTTATAAAAAGATAAAACAACACAAAATAAAGGTTGTGTACATTGCGGCTTTCAAATTGGATGTTAATTTTATAAAGATAATCGACGCAAAAAAGCGAAAACCTTGTAAATGACCACAGATGTCAAAAAAAATTACTGCATATTTGAAAAAAATACTACGTCTAATAGTGAGTCTCACAGCTCTACGACGACTAGAAAATTTTTCACAGCGTTGAAACTAACTGTTTTTGAGTGATCACGTACAATTTTTCATGTTGTGGTTTATTACGTTTTTGCTTTTTGCATCGAGATACTAATTGTCAATGGTGCATAGCACAGTCTAGTTAGTAAATTGAAGATCTTGGGTGTAATCAAGTTGACCACCCCTGATTTAGATGGTGTTTCAAATATAATTCTATGCAATCAGCGCCCCAGCTTTCTTTAATCTCCACGTGATGTTGGTAAAATAAACACCCTCCCCCCCCCCCGCCTCCACACTGTTTAAACAAGCAGCATCCGTTGACTCGGGATATTTTACCTTATCTGTGATCAGGATATAGATAAGTCTTGTACGTTCATGGATTTCTTCATTGATAGAAAAAAAGCAAATATCAATATGCCAATAAAAAAATGTACGATTTTAGTGATATTAATTTGTATTGGTGCGGAAACGGTCGTGGGTTCGATAGTTCGATGGACATTGGGATATTTATTCTGAGCTTAGTCACTCCACCAATTCGCATTGGAGAAGCGTGGTGGATTAATGATAATTTCTCCAGAAATGGGTATACCCATGCCCAGGAGTGGAATATATATGGGCTGTGGAAAATAAAGCTAGGTGCTTATTTTCCTTTTTAGACATACGCAAAATCTGTTCACATCCTGGGATTCACAGAGTATATTTTAAAAGTATAATATTAATACAACATTTTGTCCACAATTTTTTTCGCCGTTTCTTTTTTCAGTAACACAAAAAAACGTTAGGTACCTAATAATTTTAACAGAAGAAATAAATAATTTGAATTTAATACACGAATTAAAAGTTTATTCGTTCAACATTTAAATTATTAATTGTACGTATATAATGGTAGAGCCACGCTGCAAACGAATATTTTGGTAAGAACGGCATAATATTTGTCTGTAGCAAGAATGGGCCGGCTCGCCCGGGGAAGTAACTTAACTATCGCGCTTCGCACGGTGAGCGGCTGAGTTCCGAAGGTCCAACACCCTCCCCCTCTCCTCCCCCTCCCACTGCCATGACACTTTCCTTAAAGGTTGGCAACGCTTCCGCTCTGCCTATAGCGTTGCGGATGTCTATGGGCGGCGTTAATTGCTTTCCATCAGATTACACGCCTGCTCGTTTGCCTTCCTATCCCATAAAAAAAGTATGAAGACATGATAAAATTAGAATTTTGAAAACTGAACTTGAAAGATTAAGATCATCGCTTAAACACATGCGTCACACCTTTCATCTTAATAACTCATATCGTTTGCATAAGTGAGAGCTTTTCAAGATACACCTAACAGATGATCGCCCGCTTGAGTGGACTTAAAAAACCGTTTGCAATGCACTTCAGACGCGCGTTGACGAGATCTCGCCTTTATCTACCAAAGAATCAGGAGCGAACAGGACTACTGCGTTAATGGACTCGAGATAATTTCTACGTGAAATGTAGCAGGTTTTCTATTGAGAAGTTATATAACTTTATGGTGTTTACCGCTGCATCCACAGAGAGGGGTATTCTTATCAAAATTAATGGTACTTGTCCAAGCCGACTCAAGTATTACGCAATCTCAAGAGACGTAATAAAGTCATAGATCATAGATTCATAATAAACTCTTTCTGATGCCAATATTAAAACTAAAAAATTACCAGCGCTTCGGAAACAAAGTGGCGCTTTGAGAGAGAAGAAACGGCGCAAGAAACACTCGATCCTTTTTTTTTGTAGTCTTTTAAAAATAAAAAGAAAATAGCCTTTATTTACAATCAAACATTACGATTGTAACTTATTTGCTAATTGTAATTTTTTTACTTGTAACGAAAACCAAATGCTTATTTGATAATTGATTGCTCTTCAACATAGGCCTCCCCAAGTGATCTCCATAGACTTCTGTCTCTCGGTTTCCTCATCCAGTTCCCTTCTGCTATTTTTTTAGTTCATCGTAAAAAATACCTGTACGCCATACATATTTATTCCGATGCAGGAATAGACCCCCGGCACCAATGGTGATTCTGAAAGTAACTTCGCCACTTTATGACTCTCAATCAATATACGTCATCTTGCGTTTTAAATTGAAGCTAACCTCTCAGGCATGGCTGAATTTTGCACGGGAATTTAGTTTCTCTGTACGGCAGATGTGAAGGCAAAAATGATTATTTAATTTAAACTGTGAGCAAGTGTTACTGGAGTATACCTATAGTAGCACATCTTTCAGGAAGATGACATCCGCTAAAGCCACTATAGTGGTGCGTCGTTCAGAAAGAAGATATTCGCGAAAGCCACTACTATAGTGGCGCGTCGTTCAGAAAGACGATACCCGCGAAAGCCAGTATAGTACAGCTTATTCTCATTAATAAGTAAATAAATAACAAACATTGAGTCTACACTACGAAAACTGTTAAATCATAATATTCAGTACATAAACATGACAAAACAATTACAATCAAGTTGAATACGACGGACAACACTACGCCTCGTTACCGAGTTGATTATTCAACTTCCGATAACATCTCCACCACGAATTTTAACGCTCCGTTTATTATTTTTCAAAGCGGCCACTTACTATATGACAGTGAGGAAAATAAACATTATGGTGATGCATAAAAAGTTGTGAAGGGGAACTGAAGCATTAAAAAAAAATTTAAGAGCGCGCTACGTTTACAAGCAACAATATCGTTCAATATGGCAAAAATAATGCGTACATTTTTTTTCATTATCGAGAACAATCGGCCAGGTATATGAATGTCGAAACCTGATTCTTTAATTAAAGACTGGCCGAAAATATTTGCAATGAACTAAAAAGTTATAAAAAAAATGTGTGAATGAGTCGATTCTGAAATGAGTGTAATGTAACTGGCTTGTTGGAATTGGTTCGAATTTTGATCATTATGTGGTGTTATTTAAGAAATAAAAGATTATGACGAAATAAAAAATATATACTTGCAAATTTTTAGTGTAGGTCTTGCTTATTTTGGATATTAATATGTTACCCCGCTATTAAAGTATGTAAAATAAAAAGTAAAAGTTTATTTTCATTTCCGATTACTGGTGAATGGAATTCTTTCTTTATTCATCGAATAAATACTAATTTCGACACTCACAAGAACTTGGGAGAAATAAAAAAAATCAAGTCGTATGGAACGCAAGTAAACCAAGTTTGCGTCCCCAGTTGTGATTTTTATAATTTAATGTATAAGTACATCATTGAACATTTTGAGCTGTGCGGAGAAAATCTTAATATAAACATTTTTTTTTTATGGAATAGGAAGGCAAACGAGCAGGCGCGTCACCTGATGTAAAGCAATCAATGCCGCCCATAAACATCCGCAGTACCATAGGCAGTGTAGGAGCGTTGCCGACCTTTAAGGAAACTGTAATTATGGGAGGGAAGAAGGGAAGGGAGAGGAAGGGGGTTGGGCCTCCAGAAGTTAGACGCTCACCGGACGAAGCATGGTAGCTAAGCTACCACTCAGACGCCGGTTTTCTGCGAGAGTGTGGTACTTCCCCGGGCGAGCCGGCAATAAATGTGATTTGACATTTGTAGTGTTTCAATTGTAAATATCAAAAATACAATAACCTAAAATATAGATGAAAAAGTATAGATTATTCTGCTACGATTTAATATGAAATATACTATGCCTATACTTCTATGCGTTGCATTAATATTTACCACGTTAGATAACCAGATAATGAGATTTCTTTGCATGCATGAATTCCATGTCTGAAAGTGAAATGCATCGTGCGTGAAACTGTAAGCACGTATATATGCATGTCTTATAAACAGACAGACACGTATATATTAAAATTATTTCTGTCTATGTGTATTTTTTTTTATGGGAAAGACAGGCAAGCGAGCACGTGTGTCACCTGGTGGAAAGCAATCAACGCCGCCCATAGACATCCGCAGTGGCGTATTTTACAATATAATTCGATAAAGGCGTATAAGTTAAGTGATATGAAATAAATGCGTTGGACTTTTTAAGTTCACTGAAAAAGTCCATAGCCACCATTTTGTCAAGACGTAACGTAACAAGCTGACTAGATTATATTTCAAGAGATTTATTATTATTATATTTTACTTGACACTGGCATAATAGTAATAACTAATTGCCATTAAAGAAAAGAAAAGAGAAACAAGGTTTGCGGGGGCTTTTTTATGCTTCTAAATCAATATTTACTTAAATTCAATTAAAATATTTAAATTTATTAATAATATATGGTGTTACCTCAAGCGGCTGAAGCGATGATTATATAAACCTTCACAGCGCGGTCTGCCCTCTGCTTACATTCGTAGTACGGGTCCTTTATCACTACAAGAGAGGTAATCATTTCATCTCTCACTCGCGAGGCGTTAAATTTTCGCGTAGACCCGAGAGCCCTCCGGCGGGGTGTCGGCTTTCAATTCAAATCGAGATTTAAAAGGAAAACAACCCCGATTTATGGAAACCTTTTGAAGTGGGTGTCGAGTACGGAACGCCTTTATTATCGTGCAATTTTTTTATGGAAGGCCCGCCGTCTACGTAACGTTGTCAGCGGAGGCCCGTTTGTCATTACATTATGAAACAATAAAGATGGTATGATGAATATGAATTTTTAGCGATAGAGCCACGCTGCAGACGAATACTTTGTCAAGAATGGCGTATTATTTGTCTGTAGCATGAATTGGCCGGCTCGTCCGGGGAAGTACCACACTCCCGCAGAAAATCGGTGTCTGAGTGATAGCTTAGCTACAGCGCTTCGTACGGTGAGCGGTGGAGATCCGGAGGCCCAACCCCCCACCGCCGCGTTGCCGGCCTTTAACCTCTTCAGGGACATTGGCACATGTGTGTACGTTTAGCTTTTTTTTCTATTTTAGTTATTTCAAGAGAAATTACGCTAAACGGCCACATATGAGGACATTATCTATTTTTTTTGTAAAAATTACTATTTTCTGTTTTTTTCTTATCTTACTGAATTGTTATAGATACAAGGTGAATAACTCGTAATAAAAAGAAAAATTTTATCAATGTTTTCTCACTTTAAAAAATTCGTCCCTGAAGAGGTTAAGGAAAGTATCCCATAGTGATACTTTCCTTAAAGGCCGGCAACGCTTCTGCACTTCCTATGGCACTGCGGATGTTAATGGGCGGCATTGATTGCTTTCCATCAGGTGACACGCCTGCTCGTTTGCCTTCCTATCCCATAAAAATACAAAAGGATTGCAAGAATTGTTTGAATCTCCATGACTCGGGACAGGAAAAATGGGCGGAATTGGAGGAGGCCTATACTCGACGAGGGGTCCTTGATAAGAATAATTAACAAATATGCTGTATAATATTATAAATATTTACAATGGTTAAGAAAAGAAAATACTTTATACATACGATTACGCCTGGTTCCCGTGGGGATAGGCAGAGACCACAGACCTCCATCTGCTAGCCCAAAAGCCCTTGGGCTGTATTATTATTATTATGAAACAAAGCAATGGGGCGGGGAGCAAAGACGCGGGAAGCCTTTGACAGAATTCAATTAAAAAAAAAAACAATATAAAACTAAGATTGTTGTAACGATAAATAACTCTGACGTAAAAGCATAGAGGGACTTAAACTCATGCAATCCATTTATTATAATTTCTTTTATTTTACAGCCTATATTTGTTCCACTATTGGTCACAAGATCTGCCGATTTTTGGAGGATAGACACTTACTTATTGCGTTCATGGAAAACGGATTAAATGTGTATTCAGAATTGCAATAAATACCTTGATGTCATACATATATTTAGTATGTCAACCTTACTCCAAATTTTGGAGTCAGGTTGACATACTAAATAGTTTTGCCAATGATCCAATTAGGTGGAATGTTTGCTTTGTAAGAACTTAAAAGTAACACATGTCACCTTTAACATATTCAAGTGTGCCTATTTTTTTTTTACTGATATAAGACATTGGAAACTTAACCACATAGTTTGAGAAAAACGTTTAGTTTCGTCGTGACTCGAGTCCAAAAAAACAAAGGCCCATCGTTGATAGCTATTTATTTGTGAAAACAATGATTACAGACCACAAGCCGTCGGCCACCTGCGAAGGTTTAAATTAGAAACGAAATTACCCACCAGCCCGCACGCATTATCGTGCTTATAGAGAGGTGACCACTGCGCCACAGATAAATAATGACCTTATCTGTGTACAATGGCGGGAAAAGATATGTCAAATTAGTTACAAATAAGTGTTGTAACTGACTTTTCCAGCCAAGTGAAATCAGTGAGGTTGTGTTTATATCATTTGTATAATCTCATGTTATCAATTATATTGTTTAAATAGCTGACCCGGCAAACTTTGTTCCGCCTCAGAATCTATAAATAAAAAAGCTGAACGATAATGGCGAGAATGTTTCAACTTTAGTAAAACAAAACGAAAGAAATGAAAAAAAAAACTTCACTTGAATTTAATTTGATTTGTTCCCTAGAAGAAGCGCGGTAGCTAAGCTACAATTCAGACGTCGATCGACGTGAGCCGGCCGATTTGAGCTACAGACAAATTATATGCCATTCTTGAAAAAGTATTCGTCTGCAGCGTGGCTCTACCACTAGATTGTGGTAATGTGTATTGTATTGTGAAATGTTATTCTATTTGTGTGTGAATGATTAAGTCAAGTAATAAGTTAACATAAGAAAATAACAGACAATTTAATTAAAGGTACTTATAATTGGTCCCGGTGACAGGATTAGCTTTTCAACATTAACTACTAATTTCAAAATGAATATCCGACGTATCACCTAAAATAAATATAGTCGAATAAACCTTTAAATCTATTGGCTTTGGGGGTTACCCGCCCACGGAGCCAATTGATTTAAGAGCGGAGGGTTACTAATTGTCCGATCCTCCAAAAATGGGGAGGCCCATGCTCAGCAGTGGGACAAATGTGGGTTGTAAAAAAAGAATGTAAAATAAGCGGAATGAATGAGTTTAAGTCCCTCTATGCTTCTGCGTCAGTTATTTATCGTTACAACAATCTTAGTTTTCGATTGTTTATTTTTAATAGAATACTGTCAAAGGCTTCCCGCGTGTTTGCTCCTCGCCCCATTGCTTTGTTTCATAATTATAGGAATCAATAGAAAACAACGGGGCGTATGATGTGCACAAAACAAAAAAAAACCTTTTTTAAAAGTGGTAGTTAAGGTTGAAAACCTAATTCTGCTATAGATTGTTTATATCACTAACGAATTTTTAAATTGTTTCGATAATACTCTTACACGGACCTTGGTCTTCTAAACTGTGAGAGAACTGACGATAATTTGTTTCGCGGATAACTCATTAATATTAACAGCGCACGTTTCGATGATAGAATAAAAACAGAAGATATTATTACTTAGTTCAAAGCACCAATAAATATTAATGGCGAGTTCTTTAGTCAAATGATGCTATTAGGGAGTGAGCTATTGAAATAGCATTTAATGTTCGATCATGCATTTAGAAGATAGGCATGATGAAAATATAAATATTAAAAATATTGTTTGCGGTTCATTTTTACATTCATAAATTAATAAAATACTAAGAGTAGATTAATGGAGATCCAGAATGATACGTTTTATTTATCGGATAGGCAGGCAAACGAGCAAGCAACCTGATGTATTTTTTTTTCTGTGACTAGTAAAAAATAAGTGTCCCCGTGTATTGAAGCCTATTTCTGAAAAATATAAATATAGAGGAATGTCACAAGAATTACCACAATTATGTCCGCTAGGCACACGCCTCGTCCAAGGCACGCCTTCTAGCCTGATCTTCCGTTACATACACTCACTCTCTCTGCCAGCCGCTCTGAGCAACGATCGGCATCCATTCAGTGAGATGTTGTACCAATGAGTCATAACTGTACACCATTAATACATACTCTGTTGTTACACGTGATATAAACAAGGACTTATACATGCGTAAAAGAGATAGTAATAGAGGAATTTCACTATGGCTATATGTAATTACATAGACCACCCACGCGATCTCGCTTGCACGAACGATTATGATGCTTTTTGTATAGAAAATCGACACAATGAAGTCATCAAACGAAATGCGGTGAACCCGGCATAGTGACGTCCTTGTATGGTTATCTAGTGTCGATATTGAAATAAAGATGTAGATACGGTAAATAGCCAAACTATTTTGCTTTGGATCGACGCGCAACTACCTACAAGACTCCAACCTTGCAGGTAGTCGTCGCGCGTCACGCGTCGTCTTGAGAGACTATTCAATTGAAATTCGCACTTGCCCTTTTAAACTTTTATTTATCACAAAAGAATGCACATAGTTTTTCTTGGACAGTCACTTCACTTTCCTTTCACTTTTCATACTGTCTTGCGAAGATAGCAGGAATGATATATATTTAATGATATTTATCTTAAATTTTACAATTACCAAAATTTAAAAAGATAACAATTTTTAAACGAAAAGCTTTGATTATTTAAAGAAATAATTTATATATAAAGAAAGTGTTTATTACAGTACACAGCTATGTAACGATGCAAAGGATTTTCAATATCATAATTTATTACAATACAATTATAGATAACATGTATTTTTTATCCATATATATATATATATTATTAAGATCAAAATTACATATTTATATTATTAAAATTATTTTACTATAGTATTGATTAGAAGGATTATATAACCGATTAATAAGTAATATCGAATTTGTATCGATTTAGTAACATACCATCCTTATCCCTGCGTGGGGCCCACGGCGTTAATCTACGTCGATTATCATCCGAGTTAATACCGGTGTAACAGTATCGGTAACCGCGCGATGTATCGTTTATTACGATAAGCGGCTTATGGCAAAATCACAATCCCTTAACACGTACAACATTGGATCGAATCGGAATTATATTAAGTTCAATTGAAATACAAAGAACAACTTGTATTTTTTTTAAATGAATGTAGCAGGCAAGCGGTAAGCGACTCACCTGGTGGTGAATCCCCGCTGCCTTCGGCCATTTTTAACAACAAGGGGATTGCAGATGCGTTGCCTACCTTAAGGCGTGATTTAAATAATGGGAGAAATGGATGTAGATATAAGGAATGGAAAGATCTTTGAAAGGAAGTCTGCCCTACGGCAAGTAATCCCCAATAACCGATACCTACTACTTCACTGATAAGATGGAGTAAAAGAACCCTTGGGTCAGTCAGGGATGAGGAAGAAAGTAAAGCCTGAATAAAATACGAAGTTATCCATAAATGAAGCAAATATATGGACTTGTATTTCTCTAAAAAGTGTTTTTTTTTGAGGAGAAAAAATCATAAACCATGTTAATTCTATAATCTAGTTATTATAACTCAATTTATTTATTTATGAAACAAATCAATATTTATATATTTATAGTAATAAATATAAGTTATATTTTTATGGTTGTCTGGACGAAATCGCTATTAGCGATAAGACCGTCATTTGTATATAAATATTACAATCAATAATTGTATAACTTAGTTTTTGGTGTACAATAAATAATATAGTTATCTATCTATCAATCTATCTCTCTCTCTGAGTCCTAAGTGCCCCTGGTGAGGCAGGGCAAACACGACGTTTCTCCATCTCGACCAGTCGGAGGCCATACGCTTTACTTCGCTCCAAGATAGGCCCATCTTCTGCACTTCGGCCGTCATATTACGTCAAAGTCAAGCCAAGTTTATTTTGAGCGCCCACATTTTCTTTTCCGCTGTGGATTCCATTCCAGGGCTTGTTTGGGGATATGACTGGCATGGCGTCGGAGGATATGCCCTATCCATTTCCATTTTTTGTCGACGTATCTGGACATCTCAATCTATCTATTTTGTAAAAACTAAATTGTAATAAGAATAATTCATGTGATATCCAAGCGATATATATATCAAATTTATCATTAAATTTATTATATTTATTTGCGAGACGATTTCTAAGAACAACAATATAAATATTTTGTAATAACTATCCATTAAGATAATTTTAATTAATATAATAAAATAAGTAGCATTATCGCAAAAAAAGTTATCACTCACTAACCCCTGGTGAATGCTTTAATTGAAATAAAGTGATTTATTTATGTAAACAGATTAAAAATATTGCGGTCAGTAAACTTTTGAGTGTTGTGATATTTTTATTGACTGCGATAGTCCACCACGCGTGACTTACACGTATCTGACCGCTGACCACACACTGCGGTCGCTTACTGTAGTCAGTTATTTGCCTACAAAGTAGTCAGTAGTAGCCTACTGACTACTTTGTAGATGAGTTGTAACTTGAATATTTATTGAGATTGAAATTTTGAACGAGATATAAATATATAAGATAAAAACATACCTTGACCAAATTACCGATGTTTTTAAGAAAGGGCAGATCAAGAGTATTCGAGAGGAGGGAATAAGTGTAGAGGGAGCAAGAAAAGGATACTTAGATCACAGCAGATCTGTGGTCTCTGCGTACCCCTACGGGACACAGGCGTGACGGTATGTATGTAGATGTGAAAGAAAAAGCACTTTACAAAATCGTCTCGTTGATTCAGTATAGCTACAATATTGATATTACACTTGAATGTAAACAGCCCTTATAATGCGTTAGTGTTCAAATATTAGCTTTGAAATTGGGCTCTCTATTACGGGATAATATTAAATTAAAATATAATTTGCAATATCAGCTCTACAAATTAACAAGCGGTACAAAATAAACCAACACGCTTTTAACCACTATAAACACGGTTAAAGCGCGCGTGACAGGGTAACTAAGCCCGCTCATTATGCAGCATCCGAAGGCCATGACCACATTAGCAAAGTAATTGAGAGGACAGGGCGCGATAGTGAAGTTACAGCCTATAATGGTTATTGTATTAGTTGGGCGATGTTCCTAGAACCGGCTGCCGCACATTGTTGCCGTGTAATCAATTATCAGATTAAACTTAACAATGTATATGGACAGTCAAAAGTTTTACTTAGCTAAGATCCGCGACAAGCAAAACAATAATAGAAAATTAATAATGTGTGTTTTTCCGTTGGGTTTAGTGGATTTATTTGGAACTTAAACCAAAAACTTACCGAAAATCGGCCATCAACTCTCCACTCACAAACCACTATACACAACACCAAACACACATTACCACTTTTCCATCTTGTAAACGACAAGTGTTTCGCCCCAACACGAGGCATCTTCAGGTATAGTAGACTCTACGGAAGACAACCGAAAAGTGTCCACTTTTGGCCGATTTTCGGTAAGTTTTTGGTTTAAGTTCCAAATAAATCCACTACGGTTCCAAAGTTTAAATTAACAAAAATAATAAAAATTAACCACAATAACCGAAAAATGGTTACAGTTTGACCAAATTTCTAGGTTTTTCTTAAATGCCCATAATGTTCAAACTGCATGGGATAGATTTGTTTTCTGATTTTTCTCATGATGGTTACAATCAATCCTGTCACCCCGTTTCGGCTTGATGATGAGTTCTGGGACATTCTGTATAGTTATTGGCAACATGAGGGTAACTTTCATAGCTGAAGTGAGATTTCGCAAGTTACTATTTACTGTTTGTACATTTTTTGTTGACGTGAAGGTAATTTTCGTAGCTGCAGTGCGATACCGCGAGCGGAAAGCGCGACCGTCTGTGACCGAAATGCAATTGCCAACGCTTACCGTGTTCCGGACGATTTTAGCTTCCTCAATACGACAATGCGGGCTGTGTTCTCGCATTCACGCCAATTTAACCTTTAAAACGTCGAGCACACGGTGTTTATTAGTCGAGACGCGTGTGATCGGTAATAAGACCGCTGTTGCGAATTGTTAGTTAACATTGCTGTATTACATACGATTGAAAACTTTATCAATAATCATTTACAAACGAAAGTCCAATGACAATGTGATATTGTCGGAAATAATTTTTTTTATTTAATCTTTGTGATCTATCTATTGTACTTCTTTTAGTAGTTGAAGCTTATAACGTTAATATTAGTTAATTAAATGCGCAAAACTTTAGTAATATAGAAATAGAAGACGAAATAGGCACTTTTTTACAATAATTAATTTTTGTTTAAAACCTTAATAATATTATAATATACAAAAAAACAAACGAAACAAAAAGAAAATGATTTTAATCAAACAAGTGTTATAAAATGTGATATTCAAATTGAAACACACACATACATCTATATATACTACTACTACTCAAATACATATACACATACAATTCAATAAAATATAATAATAAAATACGAACATAATAATATTGAGAAGATTTACGTAGACGAATATTTTATATTGGAGCGGATTAGGTACAACATAATAAATACAAACCAAACAATTTATACAAAAATCGATCAGTATGTTATTCATTTATGCAAGTTAGGTCGGAATCAATATCAATATCGGCCCGCGGCAGTCCACTGCTGGACATAGGCCTCACCCAAGACGCGCCACCTAGCCCGATCTTCGGCTACACGCATCCAGTCTCTGCCAGCCGCCTTGCGCAGATCGTCGCTCCATCTAGCAGGAGGGCGTCCCACACTACGTTTGCCGAGTCGGGGTCTCCACTCCAGCACTCGTCTACTCCAACGATTGTCGGTTCTCCGACAAACGTGTCCAGCCCATTGCCACTTCAGTCTGCTAACTTGAAGAGCGATGTCGGTGACTCTGGTTCTCCGGCGAATTTCTTCATTTCGAATTCTGTCCACCAGAGAAACCCCGAGCATAGCTCTCTCCATAGCCCTCTGAGCGACTTTGAGCTTGGCGAGGAGACGGACTGTCAGTGTCCACGTCTCAGCACCGTAAGAGAGTACGGGCAGGACGCACTGGTTGAAGACTTTTGTCTTCAGACTTTGTGGTATGGGCGACGAGAAGACTTGACGGAATTTCCTGAACGCTGCCCAGCCCAACTGTATCCTTCTGTCGGCTTCTTTCTCGAAGTTGTCTCCGTCTAATCGCACTATTTGGCCTAGGTAGATATATTCCTGGACAACTTTGAGAACTTCACCATCGATCGTGGTCGGTTCTGGCTCAATATGTTGAAGGTCTGAATATAACATATATATATATATATATATATATATATATATATATATATATATATATATATATATATATATATATATATATATATATATATATATATATTATCACAGATTATGCTGGACAACTTTTTAAGGTTTTGAAAGCACTGGCTGTAAAGATAGAATACATGAATAACAACAGATCAGATACATATAGTGACCGTAAATCTATTTCTTACAGGCGTTATGTTGAACAAGAACTATTACGTAGCGCTAAAGATATGCAAAAATTGCACAACATTTGGTTACAAGCATCAGACAGCGCCGCGGAATGTCTCACAAAGCGCGTTTATCCGAGCCCGCATCGCGCGGGAATCTCTGTTCGACATGCAGCCAGTAACGACCACAGATTAAACAGAATTAAAAGTTATGCGGATACTATTGACGTATGTATGTAGGTTTATGGATAGGACCTGATATATTCGTTTTAAAATCGTTGTACTTTAAAAAATCACATTTCTTTTGTTTTTTGTCAATTTGTTGGTTCTAGGGTAAGGTCGGTCAAGATTTCATACCTACAGATTATAATTATTAGTTATTTTTAATTAATTTTTCTAATAAAAGGTAGACGATTATAGGCGTTATTTGTTTTTTACAGGTTCGACTTCTCTGATAGGCAAAAGACGGCTATGGACGTTTTGGTAACTAACGATATTTTTTAAAAATAATTTAGGAAAAAATAAATGAGGTATAAGGTAGAAGGCTATAGGATTAAGATGAAAGTAAATTTAAAAGAAATATATATATATATATATATATATATATATATATATATATATATATATATATATATATATATATATATATATATATATATATATATATATATATATACGCACACACACACTAAATACTAAAAACATCCTTTGCATCCACATTACGTGATAGACGTGTATAGACGTCATTTACGTCAACGTGTTAACGCGATTTAATATTCTAATTAAGCACTAGGCAAAAATATCGATGTGCAGTTTATCGATATCGTGTAAAATCGATACAACATAGTGTATACGTGTACAGTTAACTCGATAAAATATACGACTGTGTTCCACAGTTTATTACTTTGCGAATACATTTGAGTTCTAATGAACCGTGCGAAGGGCCACGCGCACAGCGGGAACGTTAATAATAACCAAAGCCACGTCCCTTTTTTTAATTTTTTTTAAGCAAGTGGTCGGATCGAGATTCCCTGCGGATAAATAAAGGATGACGCATTCGCAGATTCCTTTATAATTAGACGGACCGGCTTCGACGGACATTCCGACCAAATTGCCCATATCAGGCGTTGGGACGACGTTAAAGGCGAAATTCGCACACGAAAGGAAGATTGATTATGGCGAGGCTGAAGGTCGAAAGGCTTTAATTAGGGACTCGGAGTAAATTACAGTTAGCTCTTATTTAGTGAGTAGGAGTATGAATGTATTATATATTATAATATTTGCTCTTTTAGTGACAAAGCTTTCTTTTTTTATGGGATAGGAAGGCTTGTCACCTGATGGAAAGCAATCAACGTCACCCATATATATCCGCAGTATCATAGGCATTGTGGAAGTGTTGCTGGCCTTTAAGAAATGTGTGGGCTTGTTTTTTTTTCTTACGATTATTAAATAATGAAAATATTTAAAATTATTTAAACTTTAATATTGTTCGTAAAATGTTTTTTATCACAACCCATACCTCTTCATTTTATGGACGAAAGAATATTTCACGCATTACGCTTTTAGACAAATTGGCGCGGGGGGGGAGGAGGGAATTATCCAGATTTTAAATAATTATTGTAAGGTAGGCCATGCATATATTTCGTCATTTTATTTTTCGCTTTCGTAGCGAAGAGAGAGAGTCAAGCCA